>JAQQAC010011420.1:1794564-1911440 GCA_029783875.1 Phataginus tricuspis
GTCCTCAGGGAGGCCAAGGTGGCACAGGTGCAGGCCCGGGGGCGCCCAGGGCTGGCCACGCCGCGCCCATCCACGGCTGCAGGTGCCGATCCGCCCCCTGCGGGCCGCAGCGTCCCGTGAGAGAGAAGCAGAAAGGCGGAGGTCAGTGTGTGCTCAACTGCTTGGCGCAGACGCTGCAACCCGGCTCACCTCCCACGCTGGGGCAGCTCTGCTCTGGGCCCCAGTCTCTGCCCTGCTCTTTCAAGCCTGAAAAGCTGTGGATTCCCAATGCCTCCACCCCTTACATTTGGCAGGAAGGGGATGGGGGGCTGAGATCCAGTAGGTGCAGCTGCACGACGTGGCAATGACCCCAGACAGCAGGTGGTCCTGCATGCACCCCCTTTCTACCTCCCCTAAGCCGTTGGGTTCCTAGGACGACCCCTGGAGTGGCTGCAGCCCCAACCTTCCTTCAAATGCCCTGTTACTGCCAGGGATGGTGCAGACAGGGAGCTTCATGCTTGTCAGCCAAAGACCCATCAGCCAGCCTCCATCTCCAGGCCTCCACTTCGGCGCACGTCGGCGGAAATGCCCACCCACAACACCTCACTCCTTGGCCACCACGTCTTCCAGAACTTGACCCCCTCTGGCCCTGCTCCTGGAGCCCCCAAGGGGCAGCAATAGCCCTGGCCTTGCTCAAGGAAAGGATCAAAATGACTTTTTCTTTTTTTAATAAAATTATATATATAGATGTAGATATAAAAACATAAAACAGACACAATGCAAGCGGACACTGGCATGTGCTTACTCGGGCCCCTGGCCCAGGTGCAGCTCCAGCCCTCCCCAGTACGCTCCCTGCACAGTGCCGGGGCACCCGCAGCCTGGGCTTCACGTGCCGTGGGGTGGGAATCTGCAGCTTGGCGGGGAGGGGGCTCCTGGCCTTACGGCCCCCGTGGCAGCAGCGGCCGTGCCTGTTCCTGCCTGACCCCGTCGCCTCCCACAAGGGCGTAAAGCAGAGGTTAAGGCCTAAATGAAAGCAAGTCTCCCAGCAGTGGGGTGGCGGGGGCCCGAGCATTAACACACGGGACACGGTAGCAGCTCAGTGCACAGACATGGGGACACACAGAGCTGGGACCCCACCCACAGCTGGCTGTCCGTCCGTCCACCTGTCTGTCAAAAGGGCCCAACTCCCTGCAGAAGAATCAGACTTGCCAAGCTACAAGCTTCGGGAGGGTCCCTGAAAGGCAACGGGTTCGGAGCAGCTGGGCAGTGGGGCCCTTGATCCAGGAGGACGCCCCGGACCTAGGCCTCTTTGTCCATCTCTGGGCCATAGCGACCTGTCTGTAAGGGGAGGGGACTGGCCTGTGACAACTGTGGGCAGCACGGGAGCCATTGTGCGGGTGCACCAGCCGTCGCCGCCCCACCCATGGGAGCAGGGGCTCCAACACAGAGCCTGCAGCCTGGTGGCACTCGGCCCAGCTGCACCCCGGAGAGCAGATGGGTGGGTGGATGGACGGGAGGAAGACAAGGGACAGGCCCGTGGAGTCGTGCTTCTCTCCTGCGGACGCGTCCACACCAGGCCTGGGCACAGGGCGGGAGTGGGGGCAGCCGCTGGGGGTCCTGGTCCCTGTGGCGCCTTGGTGGATGGGTGGCAGTCAGTCCTCACACTGAGATCTCGTACGTGGTTCCACCCACGCCGGACACCTTCTTAACCAGCGTGTGCCGCGTGGGGCTGGCGGAGGGCCCCAGGGGGCCCAGGCCCGGGGACTGCCCATTAAGCTTACGAGGGGGGGTCTTCAGCTGAGGGCGGTCCCTGCAGCAAAACAAGGACACACAGGCACGCACACGGTGAGCATGGGACTGGCGCCGGCAGGGGCCGGTGGAGGCAACGGCAGACGGCGCAGACGGTGCACACTAGACAAGCCCATCCTGCCTCTGAACTCTGAGGCCCCACCTGGAAAACGGGTGGAGTGCAGAGCCTGCAGGGAGGGCGTGCTGTCACGGGACAGACAGACAGACACTGGAATGGCCATCACCCCCAGGAACCTCAGAGCGCCCACTAGCACAGCCTTGGGAGCAGAGAGCCACCTGGACACTGGCTGAGCCCCCGGGCCCGGCCCTGTCCTGATGTCCCGAGTTCGGGCCCTCTGTTGACAGTGTGGCCCCTTCCCTGGTCCCTGGTAGGAAACAAGGGCCTGCCCGCCCAACAGCATTCCCTATGTAGCTGTGCGAATACCCATGAGGCGGGGAGCCTTCCTTCTGCCGCCACCCACCCAGCCCACTACGCCCACAGCAGCACGCTCATTGGCAGAGCCTGTGCTCAGGTGGCCAGGGTGACGCCCTGAAGATGCCAATGAGCCCAGGTGGGGCCTGGCACCTGCAGGTGCTCAGCTCCTGAACGTGGACCTGACCCCGAGGTAGCCAGCGGCAGGCACCCTCAGTTACACCCCTGGGGTCCAGGACAGAGCCTGCCTGGCCGGGGCCTCTATTTCCCCCCTCCTGGGCTTGTGCGCCCCCAGCTGGGCCGGGGCCCTGGCACCCAAGGTATGTTTGCTGCAGGGCTGTGTCCGCCAGACCCATTCTCCTGCACAGGGTCAGTGCCGCCACCTCCAGAGGAAGAGGCCCTGGGTCTGCACCGGCTGGGGGAGAAGGTGGGGAGCTGAGCTCAAGGTGCAAATCCTCCCTCTCCGTCCCGGGATGTGCCAAGGTGTCCTTGGAGCCGGGCTACCCTCACATAGGCTGGCCAGAAGCCTCCAAGGAGGGTGAGGCCCACCCCCATAGGAGCCACAGGCCCCGGGGGTGGCTGGACACCTGCCCTGTGCTGGGAAGGCCCCTGCGCCCCTGGCACCCACCTCTGCACAGCCAGCGAGGGTGGTGACTCTGGGAGGTCCGTGTGGACGAAGGCGACAGCTTTGGGGCCCGGGTAGGAGGGCGAGCAGGGAGTGCCAGGTGGGGAGGGTGGGCCCTGGCGGCCGGGCGACCTGTGCGAGCCACTGCTGGGCCGGGGCGCTGGGGCATTGCTGTTGGCCAGGTCAGCCTGCAGGGAGGAGGACGAGGTCCGCGGCGCCCGGCTCACGGCACTGGACAGCGAGGACAGCGACGTCTGCAAAGCAGGGTTTCGCGCGCCGCCAAAGCCGGGCCCAGCCACCAGGTCGTCTCTGGAGCCACAGTGCAGCCCAGGGCCGCGGGGACCCTCGGACAGCACGCTGGCCTGCTGCAGGCTGTAGGAGCTCGGGGCATCGTAGACGCCGGAGTCGCCGAAGAGCGAGTCAGCCTGAGAGCGAAGGAGCCGCTCCCGCTCCTCCCTGTCCTTGCGCTCCTGGATGGAGGCCATGATGGTCCTGGACAGGTTGTCGTAGCGCACAGGTGAGGGCTCCCGTGGCCGGGGCCCCAGCACGGGGCTGAAGCTGCGGGGCGGGGGCCGTGGTGGGTCACCCACAGACCCTGGGTGCAGGTAGGGTGAGCGGTAGCTGGCCATGCCAGCCGGCGGGTGGGCTGGACACGCGTGGCCCCCGGGTGAGCCGGGGTTAAGCAGACTGTCGTAGGACAGGCTGCCGTTGCGGTTGGGCAGTGCGTGGGGGGCGAAGATGCCACGGTGGGGCGTGGGGGGCCCACCCTCAGAGCGCAGGGGCTGCAGGGCCACATGGTCCCTGCCCCGCCGGCCTGCCGCCTTGAGGCTCAGGGAGCGCAAGGCGCCCGAGAAGGTGTCGGCCACACTGAGCTGGGGGGATGGTGGGTAGGCTGTGTGCAGGCCGCCTGGTGGGTAGTCGGGCAGGTCCAGGTGGGGCTCCGATGTGAAGTCCAGGCCGTGGACGCTGTCTTCCCCAAGCGTCAGGGAGTCAGGGCCTGGGACCTGTGGGGAGAAAGGGCACATGTCTGTGGTGCCCCCTCGCCATGCCCTGCCCAGTCACCCGGTGCTCCGTGCCCACATGGGGGCTACAAGCCTGGTGGCATTAGAGGTGGTGACGGGGTAATCAACAAGCTGTCGCCAGAAGCTCTCTACCCCCGACTCCCTCTTCCTTGCCCCCCAGAGAAGTGGGGACAGCCCCACATCTTCCTGGGGAGGCTGTGCGTGTGGCCCTGCTCATCGCACCCTGGAGGATGGGAGGGGGCATGGAGCTTTGGGGGCTGGACCTCAAGGAGACGGAGTCACCCCCCGACCGCCCAGGGCCCTCTCCCGAGGGGCGGGCTGCCGCAGACAGCCAGGGCAGGGAGGAGAGCCCGGGCTGGGGACAACAGGCTGTAGGACCTCAGGACCTGAGGGGCACACGTGAAGACAAACGTGGTCCTGGGCCCTTGGTCAGCCAGCCAGAACCCTCCACGGGGTCCAGGACAGTCCCAGAGTGCCTAATGCGCCCCTTCCCAAGAACGCCTGGCACACGCTCATCCTGGAGGCAGGGCCGCCACATGCCGGCCGGGGAGGCCCAGGCCCAGCGGGCACTCGGAGGCGGGCCGAGCAGGGCGCGGATGGAAGGGATGGGGTCCCCCGCGTGCCTGGGAAGGTGGGTGGCTGACGCCTGCTCCACACTGAATATAGAATGCTTACACAACTCGGGGAAAATAGAGGTGCTTTCTCAAACAAACTCAGTTTCTTTTGAAGACTTCCCGTGGGCCTTAGAGAGTGACTAATGGTGGAATTCCAGGCATCCTGCTCCCGGGGGCAGCTGCCTACAGGGCCAGGGGCGACGCTGGCTGGGAGGGGTGGCTGGGACTGCCCGTGCTCTCTCCCCTCTCTGGGCTGGGACGCCAGCAGGGTGGGGTCCTGGTGACGCCAGCAGGGCTCTCTGTGGCCCAGGCGGGCCTGCCTGGCGGGTCCCCAGGGGCAGGGCCTCCCGGGTGGGGCCTGGCCTCCTCACCTGCTCGCCAGGCCCACAGAAGGGTGCCTTGGGACCCATGGGAAAGGCAGGCCGGAACTTGTACATGGCGGGTGTTGGGGGGCTGGTCCTTGGCACCCTCAGGGCACTCTCTGGGGAGATGGACCGCGGTCAGGCCGGGCTCAGTCCGTGCCCTCCCTCCGTTTGGCCACCCCCACCTCACCAGCACTGCCTGGGCGTGGGGTCTGAAGGTCGCTGCCGAACGTGCCCACCTCCACCTTGGGGGGCAGCGGGGGCCCTAGATCCAGCGGCTTCTCATCCAGTCGGTCCAGGCTGCCCTTGGACTGGGAAGGGGCGAGGTCAGTGGTGGGCAGGGTGTGGGCCAGGGGCCGGGGACTCTGGGGCAGCGGGACCGAGACCTTTCCTCAACATCTGCCCAACTGCCCCTTCCACGTCAAGGCCCCCTCCGACATGTCTGCTTCCCGCCTCCAGGGTCTGCCATCCAACCCGTCCCCTAACCCACCCAGGGCACCCACCTTACTGCGGCCTGGGCCGGCCTTGAGCCCGTTGTCACTGAGCTTGACCTTCAAGGGTGCAGCCCGCTCCAGGAGCTCCGGCCGGAGGAAGGGTGGCTTCAGGCGGGCAGCGAGTGGCAGCTGGGGCGGCTCCACCACGTACCTGTGCCGGGGCGGAGGGCCCAGTAGCCAGGGGGTCCAGCCTGAACTCGCCCCAAGGGCAGGGTGGCGGGGCCACAGGTCCATGGCCGCCCACCCCAAAGCCTGCAGAGGCCCCTCAGTGCCCCGCCCAGGCCTCACCGGGGCGCCAGAGGGCTGCACAGCACGTGCTCCACGTTCCCATAGCAGCCACGGGTGAAGGGGTTCACGCCCCCACGGAACTTCCCCGTCACCTGTGGACACAGGACCCCTCAGCCATCCTGGGCGTCCCAGGTCCAGACCACGGTGGACAGGGGATAGGCAGGGGCAGCGTCGGCCCAGGGGACCCCCCGACTCAGGCCACCCCAGCCTCTCCCTGCAGGGAGCTGTGGTTCTGGGCCCTGAGTCTCGGCGGCTGCAGGGTCCCCAGGTGGGAACGGGCAGGGGGCCAGTCTCACACCCCAAGCTCCACCCGGGCTTCTGGAGCCAGAGCTTTGGCCCAACCGACCCACACAGCCCTGTCAGTGAGGGCTCAGGCCGGCCTGCCCTGACGCCCCGCAGTCCCCAAGCGGCCCTGGGTCAGAGGCCTCCCAGTCCCCTCCACCCTGCGACCCCCCCAGGGTCGGCACCTGCTCATTGGTGGTGCGCCCTCGTGTGACCAGCACCACGTGGAAGCCAGTGAGGCCGATGACAGGGATGAAGAAGAGGCCGGCCACCCCCATGACCGCCATTCTGGCCTGTTAAGGCCAACGGCCGTGGGCGAAGACACAGAAAGGTGCCTATGGACAAACTAAACCCCCGCTGCCCGCCCAGGCATGGCAACCCAGCCCCAGGGAGTCCTGGGCAGCCACGGCCCCCGAGCCTCAGTTTCCCCATGAGACGTGCCCCAGCGCACGCCGCCTCTGTGGTCGGGCCAAGGATACGTGATGGTGGTGTGGGTGGCTCCCAGCCCCTCGGCGTGGTTCAGCACATAGACCAGGCCGAAGGCGACGACGCCCACCATGTGCGCACTGAGCGACAGCAGGAACAGGAAGAAGTAACGGTAGTTGCGCCGCCCGATGCAGTTGTTGACCCACGGACAGTGGTGGTCGAAGTCCTGGGCAGGAGCAGGGCAGCAGGGCATCAGGACACGCCGTGGCCAGAGGCAGGGACGCGGTGGGGCGGGGCCGGGGGCGGCACGGGGCGGTCACCTCCACGCAGCTGTCGCAGACACTGCAGTGGGAGCAGCGCGGCGGGCGGTAGAAGCGGCAGGTGGCGCACCACTTCATCCGGACCTGGACGCCCCGCACATCCACGTTCTTGTACAGCGGGGCCCGGAAGTCGTCCTCCTTATCCTCGTCCTCATCCGCTGCAGGTCAAGGCCAGAAGGGGGCGCAGGAAAGTGACTTCCCGGGGAGGACAGTCCCTCCCCAGTGTCCCCCGCCCACCCACCAGGACCCCTCAACCAAGGCTCTTCCAAGTCAGCCACTCGGCAGGGATGCCTCAGCACGGGGCCCTACCTCGGGGGAAGACGCCGGGGTCCATGAAGGTGGCCATGCTGAAGTTGGCCAGGACGAAGAGGAAGACGATGCCATTGTAGACAGGAACGGCTGGGGACACAGCTCGCGTCAGCCATGGGCACCTGCATCAGGAAGCAGGACAGAGCCGGATCTGGGGCCGTGGCAGGCAGGGCTGGGGAGCGCGAGGACAGAGGAGGTGGGTGTGGCCACGGATGTGCAGGCTGGGCCGTGGCAGCCCCCCTGTGCGCTCAGTGCAGCAGTCGGGGAGGCCCTGCTGTCCGTCGGCCTGCTGCTCCTCTGTGCACAGCGCCCAGGCACCCTGCGTGCTGACATGGACCCTGGTAAGCCCCCAGGTTGAATTCAACTCACAGACGAGGACACGGAGGCTCAGAGAGGCCCACAGGCTTCCCAGGCTCCCCTGCCTTGGGAGAGGTGCAGGCGGGCCTGGGGGCCCAGGACGGGTACAGGAAAGGAGCCACTCCGCCCATGTGCACGACACAGGCCAGGGACTCCCCAGGAAGCCTGGGCCAACCCATCCTGGAACCCAGACCTGTTCCCAGCCTGGTGGGGCCCTTGCACCAGGAAGATTCTGGGGTGCAGGGAGCCCCAGTTCTTGGCCAGTAAGTGCATGGCGTCATGTCACCCGGGCTTTTCCTGAGGGGCAAGGTCTCAGAGTCCGGCCCCCTGGGCACATCCCTGCCTCAGCAGCCCCTTCTTTTTACTTTGTCTCCCTCCTCTCCATAGAAGGGCGTGGGACGCTTGCAGACTGCAGACAAGCACGGTGCGTGCTGCCCCTTCACCGCCTCTCATCACCCCTCAACATTTGGCTTCCTGCCTCCTCTTCAGGGAAGCCTTCCAGGACTCCTGGCACCCACTGAGGGTCGCGCACACCTCTCTGAGGGGCACTCTCTGTCAGCCTCTCGGGACGCTGACAGTCCAGGGCACATGGCCTGGGGTCCCTGCAGTGGGCCTCAGGCCCCCACCTCTCCCATGGCTCCTGGTCACGCCAAGCAAGGGGAACCCAGGGCTTTGTTCTCCCCGTACCTAGGCCCTCTGCCTACTTGGGGGGCCAGCAGGGAACCCCCACATCCGCCCTGACATGATAGGGCACCGCATCTGCCCACAGGGTAGCAGTGCCCGCAGCCCCGGCACATGCTGGCCACGCTGGCACACCCACGCCTGTGTGGCCAGGAGCCAGCCCCGCCACCCCAGCAACCACCTCTATGGCAGCAGAACTCCGCTATTTTTAGTGGAAAGCAAGAGGCTATTTAAAGATTCCACTTCCCACGGCAGCATGCTCCCGGGCTGGGAGCCGCAGTTTACCCCCTCCTGTTCTCCAGGACCCGCCACGGAGGCGGACACACTGCTAGGACGCAGGTTCTCTCGGCACCCTCCAGGTGGCCCGGAGCGCCCACCAGCAGACACCTTCCCTGCTCCCTGTCCTAGTGTGCTGCTCCTGGAATACAGTTCTCGATGTGCGTTTGTGGCCGCAGATTCAATCCCACCCAGCAAGGTGACCTGGGCCCCTGAGACGTGGTCTGCCCAGCCAGGCGGGGTTTGGAGGGGCACAGCCCCAAATGCCAGTGGTGACGAGCTCTCCGGGCAGGTGGCAGGTGGCAGCCACCCCCTCGAGAGAGCCAGGCATGTCCTGGAAGCAGGGAGAGGTGGGGCACTGCAGACCCCACTCAGGCTGGGCCAGCTAGCTCCCCACAGCACCTTCTGTGTACAATGAAAATGCGGGTCCCTTGTTAAAAATTAAGAATTTCAAGATGGTGACAAGAGGGCATTAAAGCAAGAATGAGGCTCTGTCTGCAGGCCAGTGGAGGCAGTCTCCTCCAGGAACTGAAGGGGCCAGGGTCCCAGGCTGCACTTGGGCTGGCCGGGGACAGGGAGCTGTGTAGCATGTGGGTGGCCACGGGGGAAGGATGCGCTGGGGATAAGAGCCAGGGCCCTGTCCGCCACTGCTGACTCGGTTTGCCAGTGGACACTGACAGCCCGCTGCCCACCTGCTCTGTGCAGCGGACCACACACTCCAGCCTTCCAGCCACAGTGAAGGTGCCACCTCCATCCTCCCCATTTTACAGACAAAAAAGGGCCTGTCGCATGCCCAGGGATGTGGGGCAAGACCACAGCTGAGCAGGGATCCAAACCATCATGGGGGCAGCCGGGGGCCGAGCCGCGGGCAGGCCCCACCCCGACCAGAGCTCCCGCCTACTCAGGCAGCCTGTACGGCTTCGTCCTTCCTGAGCTCAGTGGCCTCCCCCCAGGCTGCACGGGCTGCACAGTGGCCCTGAGTGAGAGGCCAGGGACCAGGGACACTGCCCTTGTGCGGCACTGGGGCCATGTTTGGCAATGTGTACTGTGACGGGGCCACACTTACACTGAGGTGCTGGGTGGCCTCTATCTAGTGGGCACACCCAGGGCGGGTAGGTTATGGGGCCTTAGCCAACGCAGGGCAGGCTTGGAGGGGGTACAGGCTCTCTGACTGGGACCTGAACCACTGCCTTCTTTGCCCACCATCTCCAGCCGCCAAAGCTCCCGGGCTTATTCAGGCCCAGGAATAGGCACTGCCAAGCATTCCTGCCCCCCTCCTTCCCCAGTGGCATTCACCCAGGCCATGCTGTAAGGGGGCCCAGGCCTGGGTGATGTGTAACAGGACTGGCTCACTGGCCACTGCCACCAGGGCCCAGAACTCAGACACCTCAGAATCAGCTAAGTGGGGAAAAAGAGGACAGAACACATGCAGGCCCACGCAGACACATGTGCACACATGTGAAGGTGCAAAATACATGCACACGTGTGCAGTCCACACACAGATACACAAACATGCTCTAAGACATGGATGTGAATATGTGTGCACACTGCAAAGCATGCACACACCACACACAAAAGGCATGTGTGCATGCACACAGGATGTGTAGGCAAGGCACACGCATGCATGGATGCTCGTGCGTACAGACAGGCATACCTGAACCCTCACTCATGCACAAACCCAGCCAAGACGCACAGGAACACACCACTGGAGGTGGACGCGCGGCTCCTCCCCCTGGTCCCGTCCTTCACCTCTCTGGACTTCCCTATGCTCCTGGGGGCAGGGCCTGGCAGGCAGTACTGCTCAGTCCCCCTTGAGTGTGTCCTAGGCTCCAGGAGGGCCTCTGCCTCAGGGATGACGCCCCACATCTGCCCAGGGGGCCGTGCACTCCAGGCTTGCCCTGCCAGGCAAGGATCGGCCACTCCCTGCAGGCCCAGGGCAGTGAGGGGGCAGCTCTGAGGCTCTGAGCCCTCAGGGAAGACCTGGCCAACACTGCCCCCTCCATGCGCCCACTCAGGGATTCCGGGGCACGGGCCGCTGCTGTGGGCCTCACCTGGGTCAAAGCCCAAAGGGCCGCCTGGGCCAGCAGGAAGACACCACCCACCCAGGGGGGTTGGGGTTCTGCAGGCAGCAAGTGGGCCACTTTTAACTCAGACCTTTTCGTTTTAGGCGGGCTCTTCATTAGCACTGCCTGTGTTTGGGAGTGATGGTCACGCACAGGGACACCAAGGGCCAGAAGGTCTGTAGCCCCCCTGCCCTGGCCAGACCAGCTGAGCCTCGGGCCACAGGCACGCACCCATCCGAGTGAGATGCTGGGGCAATGGGGTCGCCTTCGGGAATCTGCATGGTGACGAGGCCACACTAGCATCGAGGGTCACGCGGCCTGTGGTGCTCCTGGCCCTCTGAACCTCATTTTCCCCGTTTGTCCAGGTGTCTGCAAGACCACATGCAGCAAGTCCTGGTAGGGGACTCACACCAAGGTCCCCCCATGCAGCCCCTACGCAGCCCCTGCCAGCAGCTCTGTCCACCTGGGATGCCATGGGCTGGCCTGGGCCTGAGTGAGACCAACCAGTGTCCCAGGCTGGGCCTTGTGGCCTGGGAAGGGCTCAGCCCATTCTGGGGACCATGCAGGACACCCCAGAAGTCAGCCCCTGGCCCGGAGACAAGACAGCCCAGCCTGGTCCCAGACATTTGTATCTTGCCAAGCAGTCCCAGCTTTCTGGTGTTCACAGGGTCCCTGTCGTTCTGCCAAGTGGCTCTGAGAGGAGGAAGGGATGGGGCAGAGGCCTGGCCTGGGGGCTCTCAGATCCCCCCAACACCTGACCCAGCCTGGCACTGAGCCAGTGTGTGAAGGGCTTCTGGGGCCCAGGGGGACACCACTGCTCCAGGAACCCAGGAATACTTCCTGGAGGAGGGCCACCGGGAACGTGTCCTGGGGTGTGCTCCCCATCCTCAGAGGAAGACACCCCCACCTCTGGGCATCCTTCCCACGCCCCAGCCTCTCCTGGTGACATGTCTGAATGTCCTGCTGGTCCCAGCCCCGTCAGTGAGCTTGTCTGAGGTGGGTGTTCTTGGTTCTCCAGGCCCCCAACTCCCCCCCGTGACAAAAGGAGCTGGTGCCTGCGTGGACCTGCCCCAAAGGAGGTGACCTGTGAGTTTGCTGAGTGCAGAGAGGGGCCTGGGACCACTCGGCGTCCAGTGAGGTCCAAGGGGCATCGGCAGAGAAGACAGAACCCTTTGGGGGCCCTGAGGCAGAGTGGGGGGCACACCAAGAGCAGGCTGCCCCTTCCTGGGTGCATGGCTGAGTCTGCAGTGGGCCTGGGCCCAGAAACAGGATGACAAGAGGCCAGTTCCAAGGGCACCTGCTTGCCCAGAGTCGAGATGCTGTGGATGGCGTCAGCGGGCCTGCCTGCCCCAAAGAGCCCCTTCTCAGGCACCCAGCCATCCTGGAGGGGTCCCCAGTAGTCATCAGGTGAGGGAACGTGGCCTTGGGGTGCAGACAAGCCCTGTCCGGGGGGTGAGTAGGCAAAACTCTCTCAGCTAGATGGTCGCACCTGGACCCCAGCCAGCACGGCACCCCTGTCCTCCCATCTGGCTGCAGGGACACACGGCAGAGGGGGTCCTGACAGGGCAGGATGCAGGGAACAGCCTGTGGTGCCCCAAGAGACCCTCAACTCACAGGGCTGGTGTCCCTGAACCCAGATCCCCAGCTGTGGGGAGCGAGGAGGGCGGAGTGGGCACTTGGCATGGTGAGGCAGCCTCAGGGCCCACAGCCCGGGGCCGGTCGAGCTCAGGGACACACGGCCTCGGAAATCACTGGTCGGCCTCACCGGGAGCGCCTCCAGCAGGGCCCAGGTGAGCGTGGAGGTGAACAGAAGGGAGGGCTGTTGGGGTGGGCTTGACTGCAATTTCTTTTTAAATTTCCTTTCCTGCATTTCTCCACAGAGATCCATAGAGAACACGTATTACTTCTAAATCAGGAGGAAAAACGCTGAAACCGACTTTGAGAGTGAGAAACAGGGACTGGAACGTGGAGGCCAGGCTGCTGGGAAGCGAGGCCGCCTGGCCCAGCCCTGGGGCCGGACGGAGCCCCGCTCGGTAGACAGGCGGGACGTCCCACGTGCTCCCTGCCCCCTCCTCTCCGCCCCACAGCGGCAGCATGAGTGACAGGCACCGGCCTGCTTGCCAAAGACAGAAATAAGCCCATCCACACAGGTCTTTGTGAGACACGCTCTCGGCAGACGCGGTGCCCACCCACCCCTGGCCTCCACAGGCGCCCCATGCAGCCGCGGCCTTTGCTCTTGCTGAGGTGAAAGCGTCCAGGCCTGCTCCTGTCCAGCCCCTACTCCAGGCGCACTCGCCCTCAGGCTCTGGCCTGCCTTGGGACACGGGGCCTGCTGGTTGCGGCCACCCCCAGGCCTCAGGTCCCCAGGCGTGCTCTGGTTGTCCGGGCTGTGTCTCAGCCCGGGACTTGGGAAAGGGGGGTCACAGATCTGCATGGCTGGAGCCTGGGGCCCCCAACCCTTCCCTGGGCCCAAAGGATCCCTGGGGGGTGTTCCCCACAACCACGGGGGGAGTGGCGTCAGCATGCCCCTGGGGTCCGTCAGCCTGGGTCTCAGCTCAGGGCCCCTGCCTCTAGGGTCCCGAGGCTCACCGTGGCTGGTGTCCCTGGCTAGGGCCCGGCCGGGGCCTTCAGCTGGGACCCTGGGCTTTCCCGAGAAGGAGGTCCGGGAGGGTGGAAAGCCCTGCCAGGCCAGCATCGCCAGCAGCTGTGCACAGGCACGTGGCAGCAGGGCCAGGCCACACCTACGCGGGGAACCACTTGGCTCTGGCTGGGGCGGACGGCCGGAGGGGACCCAGAGCCAGCCTCGCAACTTGCAGGTCAGCCCTTGCCCCCTGTGCAGCCTGGGGGGTGGAGGGCGGAAGCCACACCCTGAACAGCCAGGGCCCAGTCCCCTGTCCCGGCCCATCTCCTCGCACACTTATGAAGTGACTGGAGGGCACGAGTGTCCCCCCACACAGGACTCCCCTGTCCCCGGTGCCCCAGGCTGGGCATGCCCACCGTGTCAGCCTCCGCCCCGGGAGGGGCTCACCGCAGCGAGAGCCGGTGCCAGCCCTGCCGCCCCGGCCCCGGGGCCCCTGCTCCCAGGCCGTGGTGGCCGCCCGCGCCGTGACGCGGTGACTCACGTGAACACGAAGAACAGGGTGCTGGAGCCCACCAGCAGCGCAGCGGCCGTGGCCACCGGGATGTACTTGGCGGGTTTGAGGCGCGTCCCGGGGCTGCGGGGCATCCTGGGCGCCGCGCCGCCGCATCCCTCCCTGGGGCCGGGCGGGCGGGGCCGGCCGGGGTCAGCCGGGACGGGCGGGGCGGGCTGGACGCGGCGCAGGACCCGCGGCGGCGGCGGCGGCGGCGGAGGAAATCCCACCCCACGGTGGCGGCGGCGAGTGATGTCAGCGCGCCCCTTAAGGTGGATCGGCGGCGGCGGGGCGCGCCGGGCGGAGCGGAGCCCCCTCGCGTCGGCCCCGGCCCGCCCCCTGCCCCACGCCGTCCCCGCAGGCCCAGGCCCGGATCCCCCGAGTCTCGGCCCCGCCCAGGGAAGGGTCTGCGGCCCCCTGCGCGTGCTCAGGCCGCTCCTCGCGGGGCAGCCCCAGCCAGGCGGGCGCCCCCGGCTGCCCGAAGCCCAGCGGCAGTCCCGCAGCCGTGGTCCGCCTGCCGGCCTCGCCCGCCGGGCCCCAGCTCCCAGCCCGCAGGCCTGCCCGCAAACCCCAGCTAGCGTGCCCCTGGGGCCCAGGCTGGTGCCCCTGCTCTGTGCTGTTCCGGGACAGGAACAGACCCCACATCCGGGGCCCACCCGGCACTCACGGGGTTGGGGAGTTTGTGACACTGCAGGGGAAACCTTTGTTGTTTATCCCCTGCCCACCTCACGGCCCTGGGTTCCCTCCGCGTCCTGGCCCAAGCTGCCGGCCTGGGAGCCTGTGTGAAACCCAGGGCGAGCAAGCCCCTCGGCTTCCCCGGGGCCGGGACCGGTGGAATCCCCTGGAGCCGCCCCAGCCTGGGATACGGCGGTGGACAGGCCCGCCTCCCGCAGGAAATCCCACCCACCGGCGCCGCCGCTTAAGGTGGATTGAGGGCCCGGCTGGCTGCATGGCAGGCGGGGCCAGCTGGGCAGCAGAGAGGGGCCTCCCCCAGGCGCAGAGCCCCGGGGAGGTTGGGGCCTGGGTCAAGCTGGACCCGCAAACCTTTGTCCCCTTCAACATGCCATCAGGGTCCTCTGCTCTGAAGCCCAGACCCATTAGCTTCCCCTTCTCCAGGTGGGGCCTCTCAGCATGCCTGGCCCTGGATCTGCTCCTTTATGGCTGGAACCCCACGGCCCAGTGGCCACTTCTCACATTGTTACAGGCCGCGGAGCTCCCTAGCCAGGAGGCCCTCCTTGCAAGGACACGGTCCCTATGAGGGCCACAGACCCAGCTCCTGGCTGGGAGCAGTTAGAAAGGAACCGGAATGGGGGCGTTAATGCAGCCACTGGACAATGCAAATGGCAAAGGCTTTTCTCCAACATCACCCCAGGTGTTGCCCCTGCCCCGCAGGGTACCCACTCCAGGAAGCCCGGCATCAGGCACCCTAGCACTGACGGCGGAGGTGGGGGTCTGAGGCAGTGGAGACACGAGGCACAGGTGAGCAAAGGGGACCTGGAGCAGACACCTTCCCTCGGCCCAAGCTGCCTCGCCCTTGCCCTTTGGTGGCCTCGTAGCCTGCGAACCCAAGGTCTGAGTCCTTGCATACAAATGGACCCTGTGGGCTAGGGACACCACACTCCCACTAAACCATGCCTCACCCATGCTTCTGTCCTGCAGCCCTGCGCACAGCGGCCTGTCAGGAGAGGCTCCTCCCACGTCTGAGCCCAGGTCTGTGCAGGGAGTGCCAGGATGGCCAAGGGTGGAGAACTGAGTGCCCGACACTGGTCACGGGAAGGGTGCTTGTGCGTCCTTAGCAAGATCCCTGCAGACTGCCTAGGCAGGGTCCTGGGTGGGCCGAACAGCAAGGTGGACTGCAGAGGCCACACATCGCCTTTCCCGCCACACCCCCATGTTAGCACCTCGGCTCAGGCCCGCATGGTAATGTCCTGGCTCGGGGCTGAGAGGTGTCCCTGCCCATCCTAGAGGGGCTGTCACTCCCCTTCCTCGGCGCAAGCCACTGGTCGGGGCATGGCTGTCCCCCAGCTGCTCCGAGGGGCCTTCCCCACTTCCCTCCAGGAGACACATCTTACCCAGGGGGAAAGAAGTTGGCCTGAGGTTTTTACATCAAGTGGGATTTATTTTGTATTGCAGCCCAAAGCAAACAGTGTTAAGCCTCGATTCTGTGCTGAAAGGGGCGTTTCTGATTTCTGACTGCCCTTCCCAGGAGAGGGATCAAGCCCTTGGAACAACCATTTCACACACATGGGCACATTAAACAGAGACCTACAGCTAAGTAAGTGACAGCTGCCTTTTAGATTCACAATTCCAGCTCATCAGGATGGCCAAGGGGGCGAGCGCACTGTCCCCTTGGGCGGGAAGGCCCAGCAGTCCCCGTGACGTCACGTGCTGCAGGGCGTGTGCCCCACAGCCCAAGACTGCCAGGAAGCATCGATTTGGCTTTTAAACAAGAACAGCTTCCTCTGGAGCTACATCCTTGGAGGGGTCAAGGACACGAGGTTGAAGCCGGACACAGCACCAGGGCAGGTCAGACAGGACAGGGCCCAGCTGGGAGACGGGCCACGCTGCACAGCACCCCTGGTAGGTCTGAAAGGCAAACAGTCAAGGAAAACGTGCGTGTGGCCGTTGGGGCCCTGTCTTCAGCTGCTTCTCTCCTGCTGGGGGTGGGGGACAGCCATCATCATGACAGGGACCACGTGCTTTAAAAAGCCTGCCGGCACACGGAAAACCCTCCTGTCCCACTCAGGATATGTCTAGACGACCAGTTCTACGAGACAGTCCCCCAAACGGCACTAACACAGCTGCATTCTTGCAAAGTCCCTTTACGTAAAGCCAACACAGGTGTCCACAACCCCACCCAGATGGAGAAACCAGGAGGGAGCAGATGGGTCAATTTTCTCCAAGGATGGTAGTAAGGTGGCTGCCAGGGGTGGTGGGGCTGTACCCTGCCTAAAAACGGCACCACCCGCTATGTACTGTGGGACTGGCCTTTCTCTCCACAGGGCTGGGGGCTGACCAAAGACAGCCTTGACCAGAGCCTGGAGACCCACTGGGCCTCCATGTGCCAAAGCAGTACGGTCCTCTGGTGGGCTTCTCTCCCACAAACAGAAAAAAAGAAAAAGCCCACCTACCCCTCTTGCCCCAGGGGAGCAGCACAGCCCCGCCTGACACGCCGAGGCCCCCAGCAGCCCAAACCCCTGTGAGCGAGTGAGGTGGCGCTCACCCGACGGGCCGGCGCACACACGGTCCTGCCCTCCGCACAGGTTTCAAATGTGTTGTTTATTCACTATTTCTGATGACTATAAATAAATGTTTCCACTATGGAAAAGAAAGTCAGCAACAGTGCATTTTCATGCCTGGGGAATGGGCTCGCTGAAGTCATCTTCAACAGGCAGAAACTCAGAAAAAACAACCTGCATGTTGGAATTCAGTTCTTTATATAAAGTCCCTTGTAAAAACAAAACAGAATAAAAACAAACTGAAAAGACGGGGGCAGGGCAAAATTAAAAAAAGAAAACAAGAGAGAATGGAAGGAAAAGAAAACAAGGGTAAGACGACTTATTGCTTCTCTCCAGCTTTCTCCTTGGTCTTCTCTCCTTCGGACTCCTTGTTCTCCTCCGCCACTGAAAGAGCTTCTAGCTTTTCAGCCACTTTCTCGGCGTTCTCATTTTTGCCTGATGCTGCTAAAACCCAGAGGATAGTAAAGTAAGAGAAAAGCCCACCATTGCCTGCCCCCTTGGCAGCTGGGTAGGCCCACCTCCAAGGACCCTGGGACAGGCCGCTTCTACTGTGTCAGCCAGCCAGCCTCTGGGGTCACCCAAGCAAACACATGCTTGGGCTTGGGGCCTTGGTTGGGCTGCTCAGTTACGCCCAATCTCTTACTATGACAGCTGTCATCGGGCTCCAGGTAAGCAGGTGACCACAAGGACCACTCAAAGCCCCTTCTGCCTCTGGTGGGTTCTAATCAGGCACCGCGACTCAACCGCCAGCCCGAATGCCATGAGGCAATGCTGCTGAGCATGAGCTCGGGCCCTGGCCGCCAGCTTGCCAGCCAGAGCAGTGTCCCCGGGTGGCTGCAGTACCCTAGACACGTCGAGGTGGTCACAGCACCCTGGAATGATTCTGTGGCAGACGGAAAAAGCGCCCAGCTGGGGCTGCAGCTGGGCGCAGAGTGAGTCTGCAAGGAAGCCCCCAACCTGTGGGGTACCCAGTACCTTTTTTTTCTCTCTCTTCAATCTCTTTCCTGCATTCTTCAAACTTTGTTTTGAATTTCTGTGCATCTGCGGAAAGAAGAGGAGACTCGTAAGAGCACAAGCAGGGAAGGGACACATCCTGGCAGACCTGAAGAGCTGTGTTCACAAGGGCCCACCCCCCTGGCCATTTCTGACCCAGGAGGAGCTGGGCCACCTGATGCAGCCCTGGGCTCCCTTTTGACCGAAGTGTGCAAATGACTGTTTCCCAAGTTCCCTCCGAGGCTGGTGAGTCTCCTGGGCCATCCCCCTCCATCTGACTTTCTAACACTCTGGCAGAGCAACACACGACACAGTGGCCTCTGGCCACCAATGGGCAGGCAGTCTGTTCTCCACTCATGCTGGAAAAGGTACTGCTCCCAGAGCAAAGGAAAGTTCACTCAACAAAAGACCTAATGCTGACCCATCTCCTCCAGGGCCCGCGATGACCAGGGCTGGAAAGGTGCCCATGCAGAGGAGGTCAGCCTGGGCCCATGGCTCTCAGCAGTCCTGCTGGTACCTAGGGAGCTCTGAGGGGAAATGTCTGCCAGCCCCCTCTGAAGTTTAGAAGCACAGCGCTCTGCTCATGGCTCAGAGTCTGGGTGTGGCCTCAAGGGCACAAGGCTTGGCTGCACTTGTATCCCTTCCCCCAAGGGGCCGCCAGACAACAGGGCAGGAACGGTTCCTAACATGTGCTTCCCAGTTACTATCGATTCTCCCTAAAAAGCAAGGGTATCTGTGATTAAGCAACTGCGTCAAGCATGGCGGCTGCAGTCAGGCTGGTCCCAGGGCCCACTTGCCCTCCCACTTACTTTCGGCATTTAGGAAACGGATGGCCAGCAGCTCCGGCTTAGGGCACTCATCGGCAAAGTCGGCGTGGGTGTTCCAGACCCAGGCACGGTCGCTGCCAGCATTCGGCTTCAGCTCCATCATCGGCGTGACTGGAGGAGACGAGCCCCGTCAGGATGGGGCTGACCATCGTTACTGCGAGGCCAGCAACCCCTTCCCCCGCAGAAGGTCCTGGGTGCCAACTCAAGGTTCCACTTTGGGCAAAACCAAGCCTAGACAAAGTTCTGCAGGATACAGATTTTTATCCAAACCTCTTTGAAAACACCTCATATTCACTTAAAACCAGGCCTGTCCTCAATCTGGGAACAGGGTGGCCTGCTCCCTGCCCTGAGGACACCTCGAGAGTCTCCAATTCCAATCACACAAGGACTCCAATGCCAACGTGGCTGCCCAGGCCCAGGGCAGACGTGGGGAACAGGCTGAGTGGGCCGGAGCTTTCCTGTGGCGAGCGCCTCATGTGGCTGGATCCACGCTCAGCCACACCATGGGGGACTTGGCCCACTGGAAGGCAGGGAGGCAGTGGAGACGCAGAAGCAAGAAGTGGGGCGATCACCTAGGAGGGCATGTGGTCAACCACTATCAGCCTTGCCCTGCCCAGGGAGACCCAGGGGATGAGACCACTAGAAGTGGCCACTGAGGGCCTCATGACATGCGTGCATATCATGGAAAACAAAGCCATGGCCTGGAATAGGTACACCCATCCCCACCGCCTCAAGCTCTATGAGGACCCAAGAGGAGACAAGGGAGGTGGGCACCCCAAAGGTGCATCCCTGATGCCACGCCCCCAGTGCCCCCCAGCAGAGGTCTCTGGGCACATGGGATGGCCCATGCCCAGCCCTGGCCACACCTCACCACATGCCCTGGGAGCAGTCACCCCACCCTCATTCAGATGCCTGGCGAACCCACATACTGTACAGGACACAGAGGTGCCATGGCTTTCTCTGGCCACCACCCACCTGGCCCACTGAAGGCCTATGGTGGGCACGAGGTCCAGGACCCACTTACAGCTCACAGAAACCACTCAGTGACCTGGCAAGGCTCTGGGAGAAGCGCAGGGTGTCGGGAAGAAATAAGAACCAGGCAAAGCAGCTCCTGAGGAAGCCACTAAGGCTGGGACATACGGACAGGTGCACAGGAGCCCTTCTCCTCCCTAGGGCCTCTGCAAACCCGCCCTGCTTCTGCATCACCTACAAGGGCCATTCTGCCCCAGTGCCTGCCAGCGACCACCCTCTGCACCCACACAAGGGCCCAGGCCTGCAGGACAAACATTCTGCCCAGAAATACGGACTCAGCACTGGCAAGGGAATGGAGCCCAGGACACACCTGCGCCCACACAGCTCCGCGGACAGCCTAGCAGCCAAGGCGCTGACATGGCAAGGATCCTCCTGTCCCCTCCTCACGAGCTAGGCCTTGTGTGGCTTTTCCTGGACGCCCCCAACCCAGGGCTGGCACATCACGCCTGTCCACAGCCCCCAGCTACCTACTCCCTATGCAGCTGAGCAGGCACCTAAGGGCGAGGTGGCCACTTCCTCCCCAAGGGATGCCCTGCGGGGACAGAAACCATAGGATGGGGGCTGCTGCCCAGGGAACCTCTTCCACGGCCACCCTGGAGTGGACACTCTACAGTCCTGAGCCCATGCTGTGTCTACCCACCAGGCCTGTCTGCCAGACGTCACCCCCCCAGGTGCTCTGAGCTCAGAGGCACATCAGGAAACCTCATTTCCCATTTTAACTTAGAGAAGCACCACGAATGTGTGCCCCCTCCAACAGCACGCTCCCAGGGTCCCAGTGGAGCCCTCCAAGTGACCTGCCTGCGGCCCAACACCATCCTGCTGTGGAGGGCTGGGACTCGGAGTAAAACACTCCCGAGAGGCCACCTACTGTAGTGATTGGCGCATATCTTCAAGGTCTTGTCCCTCCTCATGAGGAGGCGGATGGTCCCTTTCTCCTTATGCTTCAGGAGCTTGACATCGCCAGTGCCTCGTTCCTTCCACTCGGGGAGATCGTTCTCCGAAGCAAATCGGAACAGCTTTGCCCGCCTTCAAGAAGAGCCATTAAGTGAAAGCGCAGATGTGCACAAAGAGGAACAAGACACACGTCCGCATGGAAAGGATCCTTGCTTTCTGTGCATTAAACAATGGCTGCCTCTGCAGGGTCAATAAGGCCCTTTCTTATCTCTGCACTTCAAGAACTGTAAGTCAAAACATTACCAAGAGAGCAAGACGGCCCAGCAAATTCCCAGGTTTTACTTTACAAGAAAAAAAGACTTATATAGTCACAACTTCTTCCAACAGAAAGACCCTCGGCAAAGTGGCCCACCTGAGCATGCTCGGCATGCCTGCCGTCGCTGGGGCCTCCCCATGTCCCGCAGGGCCAGCCTGGAGCACACGGAGGCCGAGGCCCCTGCCCTCCCAGGCCAGCCCTTCGCTCAGCCACAAGATGACCCTGTGCTGCCCTGGCCGCCAAACCAGAGTGGGCTCAGGCCACCAGGCTGTAGCCCAACTTCCCACCTTCCTGCTCAGAGCTCCTCAGGCTGAGCCCAGGCACAGCCCCCACCCCACAGGCACCAAGGCCCCACAGTGTGCCCAGGACTCCTGCCCACAGGCCCCCTTTCCAGCTAATCAGGTAAGCCATTTGCTTCCCTCCAGGACCCCAGCTCTGCGGGTCCTTCTCCAGCAGAACACCGCTCTCTACCCCAACCTCACTTCTGTTAAGGGGAGACAGTGTCCTCACAAGGACACCCTCAGAGCTGGACCTGGACACCAAGGGCCCAACCTGCTGGCTTCCCTCCCCTCGGGAAGACACACTAGAAACACCTGCCACCCACCATGTGGGCTGATGTCATTTCCGGGCTGAGCAAAGACTCAGAGACCCAGTGTCTTCAGGGAGACCCCCACCAGTCTCTGAGAGACCAAAGGGGCATGAGCGGCTCTCCTTTCCCAGGCCTGCAGCAGTGGTGGGGAAGGGCTGGCCTCCCCAGCCTCCCCTCCTCAGAGGGAGGGGTCCCAGTGCCAGTGGTTGCCTCCACGTCCCTCCCCACAGCACAGCACTCAAACCTTAACCTGGCACCTTCAGTACCAATTGAAGGGGGTAGTTTCACGAGCCTGGGCAAAGAAAACACTACAATCTAATTCTGCTAACTTGTTAACAGAACCAAGTATTTCCAGCAATCCAGAGTACGGGCATCAGGCCAGAGTTAGCACTGCTGTGACTGTCACAGACATCCTGACAAGTGGTTGGTGCCAGCATTACTTCAAAATGACACCCGCCACTGTAGCTTCTCACTGATGGCACCAAAAAGCACGTGCAATCTTTAGAAAGTCATCTCAACAACTAGCACACCATCCGCTTTGATTTGTAATTCCAGGCATTCTTTTGTGCATGAATAGCACCAGACCAGGGATTTGCAGGCTGAAGACTGCCGAAATCCATGGGGCAAAAAAACAAAACCCAGTAATAATGGTAGAGACTCCCTGCTCGGCTGGGGAGACGCAGGTAGGAGTCCTAGGAGCGGGGTGGGCAAGGATGGGGGTCTGGGGAGATGCAGCCCTGTACATACAGCAGCAGTGACAGGACACTGAGAAGCCCCTGCCCACTCCAAAGTGCTGGCCATAGGGCAGCAGGGGCACCCACTACAAAGTCATCAAATGGGCAGATTCTAACAGCACTCTTGGTTTCCAAACCCTTTCCTCCACCTCGGTCCCATTAAAGGTCAGGCCCGATCCTTCACACCCATAAAATCTGTAACTTCAATCTTATATTAAAGATACCTGTTTCTGGAGCAACAGTAGCTTACTTACATTTTAAAAAGCTCCTCTTCATCTTCTTCCAGAGTTTTAATTTCTTGCTCGGGGAGAGAAACTATAGGTTCAAACTGGGGATCATGGTTGGACTCGTCTGCGTTCTCGGTGGAGGTGTCATGGTCCTCGTGGGTGTCCTGCGGGAGGAGGTGTGGAGAGGTGACTCTGTGGGCCTCGAGCCTGGCCCTCACCCAGCGCTCACCAGTGCCTGCTGTAGGCACCCCTCCTGGTGACTGGCCTCACCTCAAAGCAAGAGATTAAACACGCAGCCTTTCACACTAGGGAAAGTCTACACAGATGTACAGCGTAGGGAGACACTGGACTTCAGCACTCTCCCCAAATGCATCTCCCTGCAGCCTGACTGGGGCTCCTAACACGCAGTCACCTAGAGGCAGGGCAGCCTGGGAAAGGTGCCCTCCTCTCTCGGCCTCAGTTTCTTCAGCTGTAAAATGCAGATGATACTGCCTGGTTAGAATTAAGGGACGCAATGACAGAAAAGGGCCTAAAGGAGTGTTACCCTTAAAGCAAAAAACACCCTTCAAGTTTTTATTGGTTGAGAAAAACCTGTACTCTTGCTTACTATTAGGAAAAAAAAGTTGATATGGCACTGTTAGTTTTTACACGAAACTCACAATCCCATCAACAATTTTATCTTGGCTCACAAACTTAAGGTAACAAGTTCAAATAAGCCGTAGAAACAAGAGCCAGAAAATCCCCATCAAGTTTACAAAACTATAGGGCACAAGTCCTATTTTAGTTTCAAGTCTTACAGAACACGTGGCTTGGTGATGCATAAACCGTAAGAAAGCCAGAGACTTCACTACCACACTCAAGCCGAAAAGGACAATTTATGCCTTTACTACTTTTCTTGGTTGAACAACACTGCAGCTGTGCCTCGGTCAGCTCACCCGAGGGGACACCCGCAGGCAGCAAAGCAGCCCCCACCCTGGGTCAGCGCGTCCAGGCCCCGTCCGCCCCGCTGGCACGGGATCTTCCGCCGCAGAGGCCTGTGGCGGTTCTAGACGTGAAGACAGAATGAATGAAGCGCTGCGTAGGCGACGGGATGCGCTGCCTTGGTAGGAAGCCCGCAAGTGGGCCGAGCCAGAGGAAACCGGCCATCGCCCCCGCGTCTTAAGTGAGCCGGAGATCGAGGAGCTCGCGCGGCGGGGCCGCCTCACGCTCCGACAGAGCTCTCCGGCCCACCCGGGGCCGCCCCAAGGTCACGCGAGCAGCCCGCGGCCCCCGGACCCGGGCCCCCCAGACCGCGCTCGCCACAGCCCCGACCTCGCGCCACGGAGGCTCCGCAGGCGCCGCGCCCGCAGGCCAGCGGGGGTTGGCGGCGCCGCGTGGGCCGCCCACGTGGCCGCCGATAGCCGCCTCGGCCCCCAGGCCCCCGCCCAGTCCCGACCGCACCTTGGCGGCCGCCATGGGGGCGCGGCGGCGGCGGCGGCGGCTCGGCTGGCTCTGTCGTCGCTGGCTCCGCGGCCTCTCGGCGACCAGTCGTAGCTCCTTCTCTCCGCGTCTGGCGCCGGCGCCTCTCGCTCGCCCGCTCTTCCCTCCGCCCCGCGACCCGAACCTCGACCCCTGACCCCGGCGGCGGGAAACGCGCCGCAATTCAAAACCAGTGCAGCTTTATTGGCTCAGACGGCGGACACTCTCATTGTCCAGCCCGCCCCGCACTTCCCGCCAAAACGCGCGCGGCGCATGCCCGGCCCTCCCGGCAACCCGGGGAGCATCCAGTCCCGGCGGCCCTCGCGTGTATTTCCGCCTCGCGGCCGCGCGCGCCCCTCGAACTCACGAAAGGGACTTGGGTAGGAGCCGGCGCGTGGCAATGACGTTGCCGGAACCCAGGATGATAGAGTCGCACGGACTCCGCTGCCGGCGCTGGCGTGTTGGAGAGCGGCGGGCGAGGCGAGGGGCCAGCGCGGGCCCCTGGCGGCCGGGCGGTGCACCCTATGCCGGACACGCGAACCTGAGCACCGAGGGTTCGAGTCCCTCCCACTCCCGGGCGGGGCCGTGGGGCGGTCTCACGGCGTTGCACCCACTCCCTGAGCGCCTCCGGGCTGCCAGGCCCAGAACGAGGGGGCAGAGGCGGCGCGCGTAGGGTCCCCTGTCCGGGGAGCGGACGGATCGGACGATGAGTGACAAGCTCCACAACGAAGTAAAGTGAAGAGAAATGCTGACGGGAGATGTGGGACGGGGTGGGAGGCGATGGAGGCGGTGAGCGGGCCCGACGGCGGAGGCGTCGGGGGTGACGAGGAATGGAGGGAGTGGGGCTGGGTGTGAGGCAGGTAGCCTGGGGCGCCCAGGCCCCGGGGCCCAGCCCTCCGACCAGCCCTCGCCCGTCCCCACACAGGGCCCCAGGCCCGTGGAGGGCCGCGGCCAGGACCCAGCCCCGCAGGAGGAGGAGGAGGGCTCGGGGGCTGGAGCCGCTGCGGAGCCGGGGTCCCATCCTGGGCCGTACAGTTACATCAGGGATGACCTGTTCACCTCGGAGATATTCAAGTTGGAGCTGCAGAACGTGCCACGCCATGCCAGCTTCAGTGACGTCCGGCGCTTCCTGGGCCGCTTTGGCCTGCAGCCCCATAAGACCAAACTCTTTGGGCAACCTCCTTGCGCCTTTGTGACATTCCGCAGTGCCGCCGAGCGGGACAAGGCCTTGCGCGTGCTGCATGGCGCCCTCTGGAAGGGCCGCTCCCTCAGCGTGCGCCTGGCCAAGCCCAAGGCCGATCCCATGGCTAGGAAGAGGCGACGCGATGATGAAGGTGAGCCGCCAGCCACATGCGTTGCCGACGTAGTGACCCCCCTTTGGACTGTGCCCTATGCCGAGCAGCTCGAGCGGAAGCGGCTGGAGTGTGAGCAGGTGCTGCAGAAGCTCGCCAAGTGAGTGTGGGCATGGGTCACCCCCTTGGTGCCAGAGTTTTGCGCAGCTCCCCTCGCTCAGCCTGCCCTGTGTGCTGTAGACATGCCCAGGGTCTGCACTGTCCTGAGGAGTTGGCCAGTAAGACCCTTGTGTTACCAGTGGTGACAAGGAGGCCCCAGCAGAGGGGTCCAGTGCCTGAGGATGAGAGTGGCTGGGGATGGGCGGGGGCAGGCAGTGGGCTGAGTGCGACCTGGGCCCCTCTTCCCTGCAGGGAAATAGGGAGCACCAACCGTGCCCTGCTGCCCTGGCTACTCTCACAGAGGCACGAGCACAACAAGGCCTGCTGCCCGTTGGAAGGGGTCAAGCCATCACCCCAGCAGGTCAGGCCTGGCTGGCACAGCCACGGACCCTCATCCCGCGCTCTCACAGGAGCTCCTCTCCCCCACACTCTCCCATCCCTCCTCTTGCTGCTTGCTCCTGGCGCTTGTCACCTGGTGGTCACTTGTTGTCAGCCTCCTTCCTGGGCTGCCCAGCCCTGGGGCCTCTGCCTCGCTTGCCGTCTCACGGACTGCAGTGTTCCCTCCACACGAGAGCTGGACGGCCAGGGTAAGGTCAGGCGTGTTTCTCTGCCTTCCTCCACCCTCCCTGCAGACGGAGTATCGCAACAAGTGTGAGTTCCTGGTTGGCGTTGGGGTGGACGGGGAGGACAACACGGTGGGCTTTCGGCTCGGCAAGTACAAGGGTGGGACCTGTGCCGTGGCAGCCCCCTATGACACCGTGCACATCCCCCGGGCCACCAAGCAGGTGGTGAAGGCCTTCCAGGACTTCATCCGGTGAGGACCGGTGGCTGGGTTGGGCCCTGTATCCTGCCTCCGGGTTCCTGGGGCTGTGGCCCTGCCAGCCCAGGCCTGGTTGGCAGATGTCAGAGATTCAGGGCTTGTGGCTCCCATAGGTCCACCCACTATTCAGCCTACGACCCAGAGACGTACTCGGGCCACTGGAAGCAGCTGACTGTGCGTACCAGCCGCCGTGGCCAGGCTATGGCTGTTGTCTACTTCCACCCCCAGGTCTCAGGCGGGTGGCCCTGCTGGGGGAGGGTGTCTGGGCCAGGTGGGCCACGGCACAGCCTCACAGGCCTTTTCACTGTCTCTTCCAGAAACTGAGCCCGGAGGAGCTGGTGGGACTAAAGGCTTCCCTGGCACAGCATTTCATGACGGGGCCCGGCAAGGCCAGTGGGGTTACCTGCCTCTACTTTGTGGAGGAGGGACAGCGGTGAGGAGCTCAGTTGGGGTAGGTTGGGTCCCTGCAAGGGCTGGTGACCCTGATGGACCCACTCCACTGCCCACAGAAAGACCCCCACCCAAGAGGGCCTGCCTGTGGAGCATGTGGCTGGGCAGCGGTGCATCCACGAGGACCTGCTGGGGCTGGCCTTCCGGATATCCCCACATGCCTTCTTCCAGGTATCCCGCATCGCGAGGGGCCGTGTGTGTAGGGCCTGCTGCAGGGTTGGGAAGGGACTAGGGCAGAGACGGGCTTAGCTTGCCAAGGTCCGGGGAGGACATGCAGACTGCAGGAGTCACGGGGTGGGAAGGCAGTCAGTCATCCCAGCCCTACTGGAGAACGTGTCCGTGTGGGTGCAGGGCTCTGGTGGGAGCTCGGGGGTGTCTCTGACCCCTGCTGTTGCTGTGGGGGTCTCTCACTCAGTGAAGAGGTTTCTGAGTTGGGGAGCAGTGGTGTTGGCCTCGAGTTGCTTCTGAAAGCTGGAGACTGGGTGAGGTCGTGTGAGGACCAGGACCGTGCTGGGTGCTCAGGCAGTGGAGCGGGGCAGGGGGTGAGGGAGCACAAGACGGGGAGGGAGGAGGAGGGGCTGAGGTCTCCGAGTGCCGCGGGAATGCAGGCACTTGGGCTTGGGGGCTGTGGGAGGGGTGGCCGGATGGTGAGGCTGCTCTGACTTCCTGGGTGCCGCTGGCCCACACTCCAGGTGAACACCCTGGCAGCCGAGGTGCTCTACACAGTCATCCAGGACTGGGCCCAGCTGGATGTGGGGAGCACGGTGCTGGATGTGTGCTGCGGTACAGGCACCATTGGCCTGGCCCTGGCCCGGGTGAGCCCTCCCGCCAGTGAGGCCACCCTTGCCCCGCCCCACCTTTGTCGTCACCTGCCTCATGACCCCATGGTCCCCAGCTCGAACCCCAGCCTGTCCCAGGTCCTCTCCCCACAGGCCCCAGGAAGCCCCTAGGGCAGGTGGGGTGGGAACCCATCGATCTGTGCCCTTTTCCTCATCTCAGAAGGTAAAGAGAGTGGTGGGGATCGAGCTGTGCCAGGAAGCGGTGGAGGACGCCCGGGCGAATGCCCGAGACAACGGTGAGGGCTGGCCTGCTGCATCAGAGGGCAGGCCTTGGGGAGCAGTTGCCCCTGCCATGTTCCCAGCACAGCACTTGGGACCCAGTGCAGGGGTGGGGTGCAAGAGCCGCTCCCAAGCAGGCCTGCTGTGCTCCCATGACGCGTGGGGCTTCAGATCATCAGGCAGCAGGGTGGGTGCTCGGGGAGGGTGTCCTGGATCCCAACAGGGCTGCCATGCTGTCTCCAGGGTTGAGCAATGTTGAATTCCACTGTGGGAGAGCTGAAGGCCTGGTGCCCACCGTGGTGAGCAGACTGGCCTCCCAGCAGCTTGTGGCCATCCTGGACCCGCCCCGTGCGGGGTTGCGTGAGTAGCCATTCGTGGGGAGCAAGGAAAGAGAAGGGCAGTGGCCTCTGGGTGGCAGGACAGGCTGTGCAGCCTCAGGACTGACATCCGTTCCCAGTGGGCCGTCCCCTCCTGAGGTAGGGGGTGTGGGGGCCTCTGCTTGACAAGTCTGTGCTGCCTCAGATTCCAGAGTGATCCTGGCCGTCCGCAGAGCTGAGAACCTCAAGCGCCTCCTGTATGTTTCCTGCAACCCGCGGGCAGCCATGGGCAACTTTGTGGAGTGAGTGTGAAGTGGGGGCCTAGGGTGGACTGGGACCCAGCCCCACGCTCCCCACCAGAGCCCTCCGGCTGACCCATGTGGCTGACCTCTTTGCACCCTTTCTACCACAGCCTCTGCAGGGCCCCGTCTAACAGGGTGAAGGGTATCCCTTTCCGGCCCGTCAAGGCTGTGGCTGTGGACCTGTTCCCACAGACACCACACTGTGAGATGCTCATCCTGTTTGAGAGAGTGGAGCACCCCAATGGTGCAGGGGCTTTGGAGTCCCAGGACCCTCCAGCCCAGCCACCACCAGGGCCTCCAGATGACATCCCACAAGAAACCGGGACCCGCCCCTCTTCCTAGGCCCCGGGAGCAGGGGAACTAGCCCTTCCAGAACAGGCCCAGGTCCCCTCCACTCCCCACAATGCTTTCTGCTCTTCCCGCCCCGAGAGGCTCTGGGCTGGGGCCCCACGGATCTGTGCCCCTGCCTCACTCCAGAAGGTGAAGAGCTTGCCCCGGGCGGCAGCCAAGGGGATCCCCGTGCTCTTGCCTCGCCCTGGGCCACTCGGAGGCGGCGACTGGAGGGGCGTGAGACCCAGCTGCCCAAACCCAGGACCAGCGTGTGTCTGACGCATCCATTCTCTTTAGATCAGCTGGGCCAGAATAAACAATTGGCGAACCACCAGTGTTTCTGTGACAAGAACTGGGCTTTGGCACAGGGGCTCCACTGCTCCCTTATAGGTCAATGGGGCAACGCCAGGAGTGTACTCGGGCCCCACCCACGCTGGGACAAGTCCAAGTCTGAGCCCCTAGCTCCTGCTAGCATTCTGCCAGCTGCAGGCATGGCCAGTAACCAGTCTGGCTGAGGCTGGGGTCAGGGCAGCTCTCCCAGCTTCTGCACAGCTGGTGGTCACAGCAGAGCTGTGGGGCTGAACACCTGCTTTTGTCCTACCCTGAGCAGCAGAGGTGCAGATCTCACAGCAAACTGTGTACCTGGGGTGGAGAGCCTGGGGCAGGCCAGCCCCGCCTAACCTCGCCCTGGGCTGGGCCCGGCCCCAACTTCCCTTGCATCTCCTCAGCCTTGTTCTATCCCCAGCCCAGCTCTACACCCTGAAGGGAGACACCATCCTGGTGGCCATGGAAGGAACCAGGGGCAGGGCCAGGCCACAGCTCCGCTGCTGCAGAAATGGCTGTGTCCAGACACAGCCTGCCTGGTGAGGGGAGCTCCAGGGGGGGTCTGGATGTTGACACCCACACCCACAGCCTCCCACAGCTACAAAACACACCAGGCACTCCCTTTTGGACAGTTTCTCTTTATGTGCTCACTCCAGGCTCATCGCCCTTCCAGCCCCCGCCCATCCCCCACCAGGGAGGCAAAGGGCAAGGACCATACAGTGGTGGCACAGGCTCTCCCTGCCCTCTGCCCCTGTAGCATGACAGTGTACGCAGCACTCACCCACGGGACAGAGGAAGGAGGACCGTGAGGCTCACCCACCTCCAGTAACACGTGCACGAAACTGGTTCACAGTGCACACCTGGCTACTTTAAGGGCAAAGTCACGTCAAATGACTACTCACAGCTGCAGACAGGAGGCAAGACAGAAGCAAGGATCTAATTACAGCAATTTGATGTGTGGGTTTTATAAAGGTCAACACAGAAGCCAACCTTGGTCACGGGTGGTGAGGAGGGGATACACTGTGGGCAGCCCACTAGACTGACGCTGTCTTCTTGAAGGCAGGCCCCAGCAGCACCACCCACAGGGTGTGGGTGGGCGGTGGGAACATCCATGGACGCGATGGCACAGCCCAGTGCCAGGCTCTTGCACCCAGCTGTGCAGCACAAGCATACAGCACTGGACAGGCACTGGGGCGGGGAGGGGGCCAGGGCCAACCACCACCACCCTGCCCTTGGGAGCCCGAGGCCCTAAGCACACACGTGTCCCCTGGGGCCCCGGAAAGGAACAGGTCTACCCGCACCTGTCCTAGGGCAAGCCAGTCATCAGGTCTGGCTGTGAAAGGTGGCTGCCCTGGAAATCCGGCGGGGCCGTTGTCATGGGGCTGCCCGCCACATGCTCATGCCAGCTCCAGAGACGTGCCAGTTCGTGATCAAGAATGGATTGCACTGAAGGTCCTCATTTCCTCTTTTCAAATAAGTCCACATGCTAAAATGCATTAATTGTTTATATCTGCTACATGATCCCAAATCTATCTTCTACTCTCACTGAAAAAGTTTCTCTCCAAATGCTAAAATACCATAAAAGCTTTAAAAATTGATGGGGGAACAGATGGACTTGACTGTGCAAAAATCCTGAATAAAAAGTTGCCAGAGGCCAGCAGAGGTGAGAGGCCTCGGTGTCTAAGGTGCACCTTTAGGGCATTAAGACTTACTCAGAAAAACGGACGCACCTCAGCTAGGGCCAGGGCACACACTGGTGGACCCTGGCAGACTTCATACGCTGGCCATGTGTTTCAAGGCTGGAGAAGAATGACCTTGATGGTTTGCCTACAATCTCTGAAAGGAATTATGCTAAAATCGAGTCTATTTTAAACCAGACAAGTCTGAAATACTCCTTCCTAACTGCTGGAACCTTTTCAGAAAATAGGGAAAACAGGAGGGGGGCCAGGGTGCCAGCGTGCACCTTCTGCCCATTAGCAGGGGCCTACAGGAGCCCTGGGGACAGGGCACCAAGGACTTGGCTGTTACCATCTGGTGTCATCTGTCATCCAGCTGCCATTTCTCATCCGTGCATTGTGTACTAAAATTCATGGAAACCTTCATAAAACCAGTCTGCAGCAAAGCTGCGCGAGCAGAGGTCCACAGCCACCCCAAGCGCTTGGCTTCCTTTCCACCTGTGTGGCAGGGCTGAGGCAGTCCTTGCACACGTCCACTTGGACCTGTGGGCAGCCCCCAGGAAGAGCTGTCCCCACGCACTGGAGCCCCACCCCTCCGGCCCCAGCCCTCAGACAGGAGGCTGCAGGGGAGGAGCTCAGATTGGAGGCCCGAGGCTGCTGACAGTGGCGCCCTCATGCCCAGCCCCGCCACCCCCTCACACGTCCACGGTGCACAGAGGCTCGCCACCGGGCTGGGCAGATGCCATGATGGACATCTTGGGCTTCTTCCGTGTCTCCTCCTGGAAGAACAAAGGTCAGGGATTAGATGATGAGGGAATGTAAGACCTCAGGCAAGAAGCTCCCAAGTGAGACAGGAGGGTGGAGGTGAGCCAGCAGAGCGTTGCCAAGCAGCCTCTGGAGTACGAGGGCACCTGTGGCTTAAGAAGCCAGGCTGGGAGGGCGGGCAAGGCCTGACGCGGGCTGGTAGGAGGCAGGGTGGGAGGGTCTTCCTGGACACCATCACAGAGCACCCCATGCCACTTCCGTGGGAATCAGGACGCGTGCCCAGAAGTGAGACCACAGCCACCAGGGCCAAGCTACTTGGGTGATGCTCCCCACCCCAACCCAAGGACGGGAGCAATGCACCCCCTGGATCAGATCGGCTGCAGAGACAGCAGATGCCTCCCTCTCAAGAGCTTATACGGGCTCGGGCTATTGCCTCAGCTGAAGAAGGTCCTGGCCCAGAAGCACCTTAGGTGGGCAGCTGCAGAAGGTTCACCAGAACCGAGCCCTACCCTGGTTTCACTTTCTGTTAACCACACACCCCTCCTCACAGAACTGCCAACCACTCGAGGAGGAAGGGGTCCAGGATGGCAGTCTGTCCTGCCAAGGACCCTGACCGAGGGGGCCCAGGCAGTGCACCATCCCTGCCTTCCAATGGCCAGCATCGAGTGGGGACCCAGGGTCAATGCACAAGAGGCCAGGCCCTTCAAAACCACAGGCCGAGGCTGCAAGCTTTCCAATTAAAACAGTGATCTGATGCAAGCATCATGAATGCTGAAACTCAAGGAAAAGCAAATCGAATCTTAAGGTGAGAGTCTGCAGGAGAGCAGGCTCTCAGGTGCCTGAGATGGGTTCCTGGGTGCGGTCTCCCCCCACCCCCCGCCCCCAGCTGCCAGCGTGGCCCCCGCTTGGCGCCCCCACCTCCCCCGGGGCAAGGGCAGAGGGCCCAGTGCGCACCCGCTCCGCCGCCAGCCTCCTCATCTCCGCCTGCAGCTTGCTCAGGATGTGCAGGTTCGGCTTGTTCTTCCTGGCGTACTGCTGCAGCTCCAGCACACTCCTGTCAGAGGCCTCCTGGGGAGCAGAGCGCCTGCCCTCAGGGCCGCACTGCGGCACCACACTAGCTGCCCCTCCCTCGGCCTGTGCCTGGCAGGTGACACAGCAGCAGACAAGGGGGCTCACCTGGACACGCCCCTCCTTCTCAGCCAGCAGGGAGCCACAGCCTCCTCCCTTCACAGGGCAAAGGCCCCCAGGTACCAGCAGCCTCCACTGCAGCCCTGGACCCTGGTGCAGGTGAATTCAGCCCTGATGTGTCACCAGTGGGCCACTCACTGTGCCCAGAGCCCTTAGATTGGAGTGGCCAGGATGGCCCCATGACTTGCACAGCAGGACAAGCTGCCCGAGGCCCTTCCTGTCTAAGGCCATCTCTGAGGATGCCTCCTGTGCCTTAGGCTGCCAGGCTCCACCTGTCCTGCAAAAGTGGGTTCGGCTGCAGCAAGGCCTGGGCTGGAGCCCTAGTTCTCCAGCTTAGGGAGGGTTCCCATCAGGGGCCAAAGTGGGCCTTCCCTCCCTCCATCTGAGCCCAAGACCATGCACAGAAGTAAAGCATATAAAGGCAGAAAGAAGCTTCATCTGCATTGTACTCAAATTTTCTCAATGACAGAATCTAAGATTCCTCTAACCTCTTTGGGGGCCCAGTGTTACTTCCCTCACCCTACCATGTCATGCCCAGGGATGGCCTGAGGCTCCGTGGCATGGTCCTTGGGTCCGTAAGTGCAGTCCCCAGCCTCCACACCAACTACCCCTCCACTTACTGGGGTTTTGATAACCCAGACCATTTCCATGAACATCAGGGGAAAAGTAAAAAACAAAACACTCACTCCCACCACTTCCCTTCACCCCACAAAGCACAGAAACCTGAGGGTACTGGTTTAAATCTCGATATCTTAGCAAAACAACAGAAACAAAACAGTCAATATAGACTGTTTAGTTAAAAGCAGACTGAGTGTTCCCAGCTGTGGAGTGGCTGCGAGTTCACCCCCTCCAGCTGCTCGGTGTCCTCAAATTAGCTGGAGGCTCTCAGCACGCGCGTCTCCTGCCAGGCAGTGGCAATCCAGCCCCTCCCAACACGGACCAGCCCAGAGAGTGGTCTGGTTACCTGTTTGACCATCTTGCTGCTTTCCCGGCCATACATGCGCAATAAGGACCCCCAGTTCTTGACGTGAGGGTGTAACAGCTGAAGGATTTTCTGAGAGGCTAACTGCTTCCCGACTCTCTTATTCTTACCTGTGAAGAGGAAGAGGAAGCCTCAAACACCCAGCCCAGAACTGGTGCTACGGGTGAGGGTGCAAACACTCCCTGCACTGGCACCAGAGCCTCACCAGGTCCACCTTGACCCCGCTGTGCAGAAGACCCACCAGAGGCTCCAGAAGGTAAGGATGGACCTGAGGTTATAGCTTAAAAGGCTTCCCTCCCACCACAACCCCACATTCTAGCCACACAGACAAGCAGCAACGGCAGCCTGCGGCTCAGGCCTGGGGGGCTTTTGGGGACACACACAAGGGAAGGGGCTCCACCGGAGGCCTAGGAGACTTTCCAGGGGGTGTGTGCATGTGGGATTAGTGGGTCCCTGGCAGAGAAAAGGCAGGACAGGTGCAGAGTGGGTCTAGGGAGCAGCGATTCCCAGAACATAGCTCTGGCCAGGGGCCAAGGGCCGCCACACATCCCACGGAGTCTCCAGCTTGGACGATGGGTCTGGGGCCCTGTGCACCTGCCCAGGAAGCCAGATCTCAGTGGGGACCGGTGTCTGTGGGCCACGGGGCACACCCAGATCTGGATGTGGTTCTGCATGTGCCAGGGCCAACATTACCTTCTTGTTTACACAGCACTGGTTTTGTGTTTATAGTAGTTACACAAAGTTGTCTTCTAAAATAAGTCACTTTTTTTTTTTAAGTGGCTACTTTAAATACTGGATTCGGTAAAGAGCACAGGCGATGCACAGACCAGAGGCAGCGGTGGGCCTGCTGCCGTGTTGGGGATGCCCCTCCTCTCACCACAGGCACTGGGGGCTGGACGGGCGCAGCAGTGGCAGGAGGGGGGCCCCCAGCCTAGCCCACGTGACCCCCTCCCCAGGTGCCTCAGGCTGATTGGGCCCCAGCTCCCAAAAGGAGAGGCTAGTGGATACATTGCAGGCGTCAGCCACACGCAGAGCTTGGGAGCAAGGCTGGCGCAGTGGCCACGGACCACAGCACAGAAGCTTAAGGCTCCCGGAGGCCGCACAGCAGGACCAACCCCCCGTTGGGTCAGAGTGAGGGGACGGCAGGAGGGAGGCGGTTCTTACACCAGCCGCGCACTGTGTGTTTGCCACACGCCATGACGTATTCGCTCTTCTGGTTTTTACCAGGAACCACTTCAAACTTGATGGAGGTGTCACCCATTCCATGGTTTCTTTAAGAGAGACACAGGGCATCAGCGGAGGACAACGAAATGGCTGCTCCCAGAAAACCCTCTGGAGACTCTGAGACAAGGCCAGCCTTTCCCCAAACTGCTGCTCAGCCAGAGGGGATTCTCCAAGGACCCCCCGCCCTGTCCCACGGACGCTGAGTGCCAGGCACGAGGGGCTTTGGCGCACAAGGGGGGCAATCGCAATGCTCGGCCTTCAGCATCAAGGGCAGACGGTCAGGAAGGGTGCTGGGCCCCCCAAGTGAGGCCCCACCACCTGACTTAGCAGGGGAACGGCCCCAGCCTACCTTTTAAGGCACTCGTGGAGGATCTGATAGGGAGACAACAGTCCGGCCTTGCTGGTCAGCTCATAGACTCGTGAGTCCTCGATGCTGATGTGGTTAAAATACTGAAAAACAGAGCGACTGCTCCTGAAAAGCCAGACCAAGCGTGCCCGCCTCTGGGAGCTGCCCCCAGAAGCTTCTGGTCCTCTTCACCACCTCACAGAGCATGCCGCCCAGCCCCCGCCCGCCCAGTGCCCTCTGAGACACGGATGAAGAGCACACAGCACCAGTCTGCACAGCTGGCCAGCATGAGACTCTTTTCTGAACCTGAGTCTGGCAAATTAGTCAAAAATCTAAAGATAAACCTGAGGAGAAAAACTTGAAGATCGTCAGGGAGATTACAGAAGGGAGAAGGTAAGCCGGACAGAAACGCTACATGAGGAAGAGGCCCAGCTCCCTGAGGGCTGAAGCTCCTACAGAGGCCCATCCCAAGACCCCTGGCCTAGCTCGTTTCCAACTCAAAGTCGTCCTGGTTCTGAGACCAATTGCTGTGACCAGAGAACAGAGAGGTTGATGGGCAACCACTCATTTAATCATTTCCGGGGAAGAGGGAAGTTCTGTACAACAGAGGCCGGCACGACCCAGGAGGCGGCTCTGACCCCAACCAGCCTCGGGCCTTTGCCGAGCTGCCCCTGGAAAATGGAGGACACGGTCTGGCTTCCCTCCCCAGCTGGGGCTGCACTAAGTCTCCTGAGGCTGCCCGGACAGAGTACCTTGGGGTGGCTTAAAACAACAGAAGCTTATTTCTCAACAATTCTGAAGGCCAGGAGTCCGAAATCAAGGTGTCAGCAGGGCCACATGCCCCGTGAAGCTGCGAGAGGCAGATCCCTCCCGACTCTCCCGGAGCCTGGTGGCCCCAGGCTTCCCTGACCCCTGCAGCTCCACTCCCACCTTCACCTTCCTCAGAACACTTGCAGTAGGGAGCTGGGCAGTGAGGCGGGGCCCTCTCCTCTGCCGGCGTCAGCAAGGAGGCACCCGTCCTCTGACCAAGCCAAGGAGGGAAGGTGCTGCTTCTGGTGAGAGGGATGCCCCAGCTCTATTTGGTTATTATCTTCCACCAGGTCCCATAAGACACGTCCACTCTCAAGCACCCACTTCAGTGAGGGGCAGTTTTCCCCAAACACCCAGCCCCAAGCCATCCTCAGTGGCTGGCTCGCACTCAGCCTGTGAGGACACACGACAGCCGGCAGCCACACGGAGGCTGTGGCCTGCAGGCAGGCCAGGCAGGTGGAGAAGGACCTGCAGTCACCACAGCTCCAGGACTCCCCCTGACAAAGCGGAGGCCCCCCCCCCACACTGGAAGAACTCATGCTTAGAAGCCCAAAGGCACCCAGCAGCCTCTGGGAAAGGCCAGCACCTAGTGGCCGCAGCATGTCGCTAACGGTGAGCCTGTCAGGGCACGTGCGGCCTGAAGCTCGAGAGCACAAAGGGCATAAGTGACCCACTGGCCGCAGTACAGAAGCCTGGGGGATCACTGCCCAGCAGGCACTGATATGCTGAGAGGGAGCACCGGACAGCCCAGCAGCGGCGAATTCAGGAAGTTAGATAAAACACAACCATTTCGTGAAAAATGCAAACTCCCCGAATCTCCCTACTCAGGAAACTGTCCCCAGAGGGAGCTCCAGGGCACTCGCTACCCCGGGGACGACTCCACACACGCACAGGAGAGATGACGCTGACTCTCTCCACCTCCAGAGGAGGGGCGACTGCTAGCAAGGCCCTGAGGTGACACCGAAGACACACAGAAAGACCGCAGGCCGATGCCCCTCATGAACACAGGTGAGAACATAGCACCAGCAAACTGAACAACCACGGACATATGGAGGAAGGGACACTGGTGTCTAAGGAGACTTGCCTGGGAAGGCGTTTTTTAAAAATTAATCAACCTAATTCAGTATATTAACAAATTAAAGAAAAACGTCTCATGTCAATAGATACAGAAAGGGCATTTGACAAAATCCAACGCCCTTTATGATAAAACAGTCAGCAGACCAGGAAAAGAAGCATCTTCCCTCAAGCCAATAAAAAGCCCCAACAAAACCTGACATCAGGCACCACACTCGTGGGGACAGGCGGGACGCCTCCCACGAAGCACTCATCCTGCTGCCACTCAGCATAGTGTTGGTGCTTCTAGCCAGAGAGGACAGAGAAATAAAAGTCATCTGGACTGGGAAGCAAGAAGCCCAACCACCTCTAATCATTGCCAACCTGATCCTGCACACAGAAATTCCAAAGAAATAGACAGAAAAGCTGCTACAACTAATAAGTGACTTTTTAGCAAAGCCACAAGACAGAAGGTCACTATACAAACAAACTGTAGTTCTGTATACTTAGCGATCAACAGTCAGAACTGGAACTGAAGCCCTACTCACAACAGAACTGGAATGAGAAATACCGAGGCCCAGTGACTAGTGAAGTGTGTGCAGGGCCCATGTGCTCAGCACAGCCAAACACCAGTGACAGTGAGGACCTTGATAATGAAGAAGTGATAGATCTGCAAATTAAAAATTCAGTATTATTAGGGTGTCAATTCTCTCCAAGTTCATCTACAGTTCCAATCATAATTCCAACCAAAATCCTAGTAGAATTTTTTATAGATGACTTAACTGCTTCTAAAACCTCCATGGAAAGGTAAAGGAGCTTGGATAACAAAGTGCTTTTGAAAAAGGAGAACAAAGTTAGAGGTTTCACACTATCTGATTTCAAGGCATCAGGACGGTGTCACAGGGAAAGGACAGACACACGGACAAAGGACAGAAGAGACTGTGCAGACATGGCCATGGCCCCCGGGCTCCCAACAAAGGTGAGAAGGGGATTCTAGTTAAACGGATGCCTCGTGTGCATCCCGGCGAGCCCACCACAGGCACTGTCTGTGCTCACCCGGACAGCCCCATGGCAGCCTGAGCCCAGTGCCCCTCGAGTAAGAAGGGGGAACACGCCAAGCCGGCCTTCCAGTAAACATGGCCCGCCCACAACCCAGGCGCCAGTGCAGATGACTCCCACACGCACCGCTTGGATGTGGGACCCCACTGATACAACATCCGGGACTTGGTTGACCTACAGGGACAGTCAGGTGCCCACAAGGGGTTACAGGTGGGGCGACTTTTGACTACAAAGGGGCAGTTCCAGAGAACTAGGGAGGAAAGAACATTTGAAAACATTCTGTGTCTCGACTGTGCTGTCGGTTACATGACGAATCTATGCACGCCTCAAAATTCACAGTACTACACCAAAAAGCAAAACTTAACTCTATGTAATTAAAAAATAAGCTGGAAAAAAACCCCAGTCTCCAACACCTAAGTTTTAGAACGACCAGGAACCATCAACCCACAGCTACCTAAAAGCACTAACTACCGAGAAGAAACTGCCCTGGTCTTGTGAGAGGGACCTGGTCACCTGTTTCTCTTTTTAATCAACACCGGACATGTTCTGCCTCCCGTCAGCTCTTGTGCTCTGGGTGTTGTGCACCCAGCCACCTGGCATGTGGACGTCGGGCCACCGCGGCTCATAGGCAGCATCGCACAGCAAGAGCTTCTAGAGTGCCAGGCCCACGCAGCCCACCCAGGCATCCCAAGCAAGGAGGGGGGTAGTGCCTCAGCCTGAGCCCGGGCGCACTGCCACTCGGGCTCCGCAGGGAAGGGCTGCCTCCGTTCAGGGGCCTGTGACCCACAGCATCAGGCTCAGGCCGAGTCCGCGGGAGCGAGACAGCCATCCCAGTCATCAGGGGTGTGCTGCGCTAAGACCCAGTCTGACGGACAAGCTGCTTTCCCTTGCGACAGATTTAAAACCGGCAAAACACAGATGTGTGTGCGCACACTATCCAACTGAACGAGAAGCAGGAGAACGCTCCCAGGGGCCTGCAAAGACGAGTCTGGTCACTGTGTCCGGCTCCTGGCAGAGAGCTCTTACACCCTCTACGCCATACCTGAATTCATGCTAAGGGGGTGGCTCAGCACGGGGTCCCCGGGTAGCTTCAGAAGGGGCTGGTCACCAGAAAGAGCCAACACCTTACTAGGTGCCTCTTCATCTGCTTGGAAACCAGTGAACCATCCTTCCTACGTGAGCCAGTAAACCTAAGTGTTTTCCTGAGTTCTGGGGGCCATCTGGCAAATTATCGAACCCGAAGGAGGTCACTGGAACCCCTATTTGTAGTTGGCAAGGCAGGGTGTGGGTGGCCTGGATACCCCATTTGTGGCTGGTGTCTGAAGTAGACACAGTCTCACAGGACTGAGCCCGAGCCTGTGGGATCTGAGCCAACTCCATGCCCAGTGTCAGAATTAAGCTGAGTTGTGGACATCTAGCTTGTGTCAGAAAACTGGAGAACTGTCATGGAAAAGGACCTCTCCATGTGCACAAAGGCACTTCTGCCTGATCTCCAAGCCCTCTGATGCCGCCCACACACCCGTCTCCACCTGGGGAGACCTCCTCTCTCTCAGGCCCCCTTCTGATGGGATTTCTGGGAAGATGTGTCACTTTCCAGAACAGCCCCTAAGCACATGGTGAGAACCTGAACTCTACTACTGGTCAGCAGACAGCATCTCCACCCGTACACATCATCGGCCACCCGTCTGTGTGCAGGGATGCACGGGCCTGCTGAGGCAGCTTCCAGAAACCTGTGATCTCTGTCACTGAACGCCTCACCAGAGGCCCTGCTGTGAAAGCCTTCGGCACAGTGACCCTGTGAATAGCAATGAAGCAAAAAGAAAGGTGGAGGATGACAGACAACTTAGCATAAAGACCACCAGCTGGTCGGCGGCACCACCACGCACACACATGGAGAGGCGGCTCCGTACGGTTAACCACAGAAGGGTCCCCTCACCGCCTGTGACATAACAATAAGTGGATGGTGTGGCTTGGGGCAAGCTGCTGCCCTCTGGGGTGTATCCCACCACACAGCCACGTGTGACAAGACCACATACAGCAGAGGATGGCAAAGGGCAGCTGGGCCAGAGCTACAGGAAGCGCTGGCTGGCCCTAAGTGGGTATCAGTCTAGCAGGGAGCACAGGCCATTCTGCAACACCCCCCGTGCCCCCCATACTGCTTAGGCTGCAGAAGCCGAAGACAGTGAGTACCATGGTTCCCGTGCTGGCCTCAGCAGAGCCAGGCAGCCTCTGGTGGGGAACTACGGTGGTGCCCAGCACAAAGGAAAGTAGAGCAAGAGCAAACACAGGCTTTCAGACTGATTAAAATGTGGACCGAACTTTTTATTCATTCAACAACCAATGGAGCAGGATGCTGGTATTTCTGAGACCATGCCACTTGAGGGAGACTATCCTGGGCATAACATAGAACCAGGCACCCGCAGCCCCTGCTCTGCTAACTTTGAAGACTTTTCTATCACCTCAACATGTCAAAAAACTCTCATACCGATCCTGATTTACTTAAACTTTGCCACAATAATATGCACAGCCAACTGCAATGTGGGTCCTTCAAGCTCGGACAGGTGATACTCCCTGACCCCGCGAGTCAACAGCAGAGCCTGCTCAGATCAAATGCGGTGCCAAAGCAAAGCCATGCCCTCCAGCCATGACTGCAGAAGCCATGCCCCGCCGCAACCTGCCCGGGCCCAGGCCTCTCCCAGGGTCAGACCACATCACCCTTCCTGTTTCTGCTGCCCATGCATAACTGGATAGGCAGGGCTGCCAGTCAGGAAGGGGGGGTCAGAGAAACCCATGCAGCCAGGCGCCATCGTTAAGAGCCTTGGTGGGCTGCAGGTGGGGCTCTGGGCAAGGGGTTCTCCAAAGTGTCTTGGAAGCTACCCTCAGCACCATCCTTCCACAACTGGCTCACTAAGGAAAAGGCTGAAATGCGATTTATCCTGAAGGAGCCTGTCCTTTGGAGACTGTCTGCTCTGAGTGGAGGCTGCAATCTATGCAGTCCATAAAAGAAAACATGAGAACCTTGAGTGTAATCCAACACTGTCACAGGCATTTTACCATATTTATAATAGTATCTGTCCACTAAAGACCAGAAAAACTTTTTAAATGCACCCTGAATTACTTCTGGAGTGGCAAAATAAAGGACTTCCAAAATTTGCACCTCACGGAAGTAAGGACACTGACTAAAACTGTCAATCAACTTTTTAGAATTCTGGAAATTAAGCCAATAATCTGAGATTTATTCAAGAAAAACAGCTTATCTTGGTAGGACTAATAAGCTCTGCAGTGTTTCAACTTGGCCCATGCCCACCCTCCTCTTCCCGGTTCCTGGGTCAGCAGACCCAGGAACCGGCCGCCTCACAGTCACTGAAGAAGGTGGCATGGACCCCAGTACCCCATTCCAGGGAACCATCATGACCCAGCCCGGCGGGCAGCTCTATACAAGAGCCCCATTGGAGGACTTGTCTTTCTTTGATTCAACTCAGCTAACTCAGTGAAAATAGCCCAATTCCACAAGAAATAAGTGAAAAATAATCAGCGGCAACTGTTCCATACTGTGGTTACCTAAGGCTGGGAGATCAGCTGGCAAGCAAGAGACAGGTCAAAAAACACTAAAAGCTGGAGAATGAGATGCCTGCAGGGGACTCTGAAAAGCTCCAACATGTCTGGGCGCTAGACAGCCCAGGAAAAGCCCGAGAAGGCCCTAACCGTTCACCCCTAGGTGATCCAGAAGCTTCATGCAAGTGGGAAGGAACAGCTAAGGCAGAGTCGTCAACTACTCAAGTTCTGAAGGTGACCCAACACCCACACAGAGCCTCTGGCAAAGGTGGGAGACTTAATGGTTCATGTCAGGAAATCTCTGACCTAACTTTACAAAACTAGTCCAGGAAAGTCACTATTAGCTGAGTTGAATTACGCACCCCACCAACCCCTCAATTCATATGTTGACGTCCTAACCCGCTAGCAGCTCAGAATACCGTTTTAAAGACAGGTCCTTACAGATGTAATCAAGTTAAAATGAAGTCACTAGATAGGCCCCAATCGAATGCGACTGGTGTCCTTTCAAAGAGGAAATCTGGAGACAAACACACATACAGAAAGAAAACTAAAGGAATATGAAGACAGTTGTCTCCAAATGAAGGGAAAAGGCCTGGAAGAGACCCTTCCCTCGCAGCCCCACTCAGAATCAATCCTGCTGACACCTCGATCTTACAGGATCAGGAACTTTGAGGCAAGAAATCTGTTGTTTATGTCACCCCATCCAGCTTGTGAAACTGTTACCAGTCCTAACAAACCAGCAGTCATCAAACAGACAGCAAAAAGGAACAGCATGGACCACTCTTGGGAAGGGGAGGTCATCTCACATCCACAGCTCCAGTTATATTATTTTAAATGTCCTAGTTTCAACAAAAGAAATTACAAGACATGAAACAGAAATGTATAAACCATTCATGGGAAAAAAAGGTAGTCAACACAAACCATCTCTGAGGAATAATGAGTCACAACAAACACGTATCGGGCCACCCAGATGACACATACACATTTCCCAGGTGTCTCTGGTCTTCGTCCCCAGTTCCTGCAGAGTCTCAGGGGTGAAATGGGCGTCTTGTCATGGTAACGGGACTTCTGGACCCCACCCAAGGGCATGGGCTGGAGGCTGGATCAGCCACTGGCCACTGATTCAGTCAGTCATGACTATGCAAAGCAGCCTCACAGACCCCTGGGAAGAGCTGATTGCTGGCTTCTCAGTCGGGGAGAGCTTCTCTGCTGGGGGAACCAGAACACCTTCACCTGCCACCGAGCCAGGCCCCAACTTCCACCAGGATAGAAGCCCTCTTATTTGGGACCCCGCCCTGTGCATCTCTTCATTTGGCTGTTAACATGTATCCTTATTAAACTGGTAAACTAAGTGTCTTCCTGAGTTCTGTGAGCCGCTCTAGCAAATTAATCAAACCTAAAGGGGATCCCGTGGGAACCTCCAGTCTGTAGCCGGTAGGTGAGAAGCACAGAACTGCCTGGAGCTTGAGACCTGTGTCTGGAGTGGGCGGTGGAGGGCAGTCTTGTAGGACAGAGCCCATAACCTGGGCAATCTGGTGGTGTGTCCGGGCAGAGTGCGTCAGAATTGAGTTGGGTCCCTTGGACACCCTGCCGGTGTTCAAGACTTGCTTGGTGGGGTGTGTAGGAAGACCCCCTCCCACAGATACACATGGGAATGGGGTCCGGGAACCCGAAAGGAGTGATACTGTTATTGCTCTACAATTAATATGATATTGTTGTATATGAAAAAACAACACTCACCAAATAGAGAATGTCAGTAAGATAAGAGAAATTGTGAGAAATCCACTAGCAGTACTAGCAGCAGATTGAAGCAGCCAGAAGGGTCATCAAACTCGAAGATAAGCCAACCCAAAATATCCAGTGTAAAGAACAACAAAAAAAGGAAAAAAGAGTAGTCCCTCATAGACATGTGGGCTATCACGAAATTACCAATTTATATATAATGGGGAATCCCAGAGCGAGAGAGAGAGAAATAAAAGGGCAAGAAGAATATTTGAGTAAATAATGGCTAAAACTTTCCAAGGATAAAAAACATTAATCTACATATTAAAGAAACTCAACAAATTTTAAAAAGAAAACCAAAGAAACCCACACACAACCAGACATCTCTGCTGAAGGCACAGGACCCCAAAAGCCTCGAGAAGCGACCATCAGTGGAGCACCCCTGTTAGGAGTGACGGCTGCCGTGCATTCCTAAGAGGCCAGAAGGCACATAGTCCCACGATAAAGAACAAGACTGTCAGTCAAGAATTCTTCAAAAATGGAGATTTTTTTCTGGAGATATTTTCAGATAAACAAAAACTGAGAGAATCCATTGCTAGTGGACCTGCCCTCTAAGGAACAAAAGAGTCTTCAGGCTGAAATAAAGGGACGTTATCGGCCACCACTCAAATCCACGCGACAAACCGAGGACACTGTAGGTGTACCGCTGACCCCGCCAGGGAATCAGAGACAATATAAATGCACTTCCACGAGTTCAAAGACAACTACAGAGAGCGATGATCATCAAAGAAACAAGATGATTAAAATGGTACATCAGAAAGTAACACTCTACAAAGGCAGTAATGGAGGAAATAAGAAACAAAAAACACATAAAACAAATAGCAAAGCAGCACACATAAATTCTACTTTATGAATTACATTAAATTCAAACTGAATAAGCCCTCTGAGCAAAATGCAAAGATTGACAGAATGGGTAAAAAACAAATTCAACTATATATTGCCTGTAAGAGACGAGTTTAGAGTCAAAGACACACACACGTTACAAGGATAGAAAGACACATGGTGCGAACAGTGATTAAGAGTAGGAGTGACAGTATCAGATAAAATTGACTCTGGGACAAAAATCGTTATTGGAAGCAAAGGGTATTTTATAATGACAAAAGGGCCCATTCATCAAGGTGACATACTATTATACTCATTAAAATAGAAACCGCTTCTCTCAACACTCTTGACACAGGTGCGGGATTCCAATGCCCAGCAGTTCTGACGCTAACGGCCAGGAGCTGGAGCAGACCCCACAGGCTAAGGGCTCCGCCCCACCACACTGCTGTGGCCACTTCACACGCTGACCCCAAGTCTGGCTGTCCCCCATGCTTCTCACCAAGCAGCGACACAGCAGAGGCTACCGCAACCCTGCCTTACGTTGAATAATTTGCCAGAACAGCTTAACAAAACTCAGAAAAAGTTTACTTCCCAGATCACTGGTTTATTACAAAAGGATGTATCAGGACCAGCCAGATACAACAGATGCCCAGGGCACAACGTAAGGGGAGGGTGCGGGGCCTCCGTGCCCTCTCAGCGTGCCGCCCCCAGCACACCTCAGTGTGCTCACCAACCCAGAAGCCCCTTCAGTTAGGGTTTTCATGGAGTCTTTCCTACACAGGTATGACTGATCACAGACTGGCTGCTAGTGGTTAACTCAGCTTCCAGTGCCCCTCCCCTCCCTGGACACAGGGGAGGGAGAACTGAGAGCTCCAACTTCGAACCCCAGGGGTCAGTTCCCCTGGCAACCAGCACACCCACTTAATTAACATAAACTTGGGTGGATGAAAGGGGCATGTGAAGAATAACAGAAGAAGTTCCATTCACCTCTATCAGCCTGGAGTATTTCAAGAAGAGGGGACAAAAAACAAGTATTACTTCATTGTAGTATATTAGAATCTCTGCACCAGAAACCAAAGACAAACACAAAGATGTGTACTTCTGTGTCAAAGACACGCCCTTAACAACAGCCCAATATACATGAAGCCAAAACATAGAGAACTGAAGGGAGAAGCAAACCATTCAACAGCAGTAGCTGGAAACTTCAGTACCCGTTCTTAATAATGGGCAGGAGAAGCAGACAGAAGGCCAAATGCCGCCCACCAGCAAGGCCCGGGAGGGGCCTGGGCCACTTCACCCAGTAACAGCAGCACCTACACTCTTCAGGTGCACATGGAACATTCTCCAGGACAGAACATGTCAGGTCACAGAACAAACCCCAAGAAATTTAAAAGGACTGACTGAAATCACACAACCTATGTTTCTGAACCACAATGAAATTAAATAAAAAAATAGTAACAAGGAAATTTGGGAAATTCACAAATTATGAAAAGTGAACACTCCTAAAATAAGCAATGACTTAAAGAAGAAATTGCAAGGGAAATTAGAAAATACTTCAAGATAAATGAAAACAGAAACACAACATACTAAAGCTTAAGGGATGCAGTTAAAGTAGTACACAGAAGAAAACTCAGAGCTGTAAACTACATACTTAAAACGAAGATCTCAAATCCCAACCCTAACCTTAATACTCTAGAAAATAACAAACTAAACCCGAGGCTGACAGAAGAAAGGAAATAATAAAGGCTAGAGCAGAAATAAATGGAATAGTAAAAAAAAAAACCAGGAAAAAATGAAGAAAACCATGAGTTGGATACCTGAAAAGATCAACAACATTGCCAAAACTTTAGACTGCCCAAAAGAAAAAAAGAGATTCAAACTGCTAAAATCAGCAGTGAAAGCAGGCCATCGTCTCACTGAAATAAAAAGGATTATAAGGAAATACTATGAACTGTATGCCAATGAACTGAGACAACCTCGCCAAATGGAAAAATTCCTAGAAAGACACAAAGTCCCAAAACTGGCTCAAAAAGGAACAGAAAATCTGAACAGATGTGTAACAGCAAAAAGACTGAATCTGACTTAAATAATGTCCTAAAATGGTTTCACTGGTGAATTCTATCAAATGTTTAAAAAATTAATACTAAACCTTTATAAACTATTTCATACAATAGAAGAGGAAAGAACACTTTCCAACTCATTCTACGAGGCTGGTATTACCCCAATACCTACAGCAAACAAAGGAATTACAAGAATACAGACTAGTATGCCTCATACAACTGCAACATCATTAAACAAACACCAGCAAACCAAATCCAGCCACAGAGAAAAATGATTATATGCCATGACCAAGTGGATTTATCTCAGGAATGCAAGGTTGGCTCAACACTCATAAGTCAATGTAATTAACCACCATATTGTAAAGTAAAAGTCAAAAATCATAGGCTCATCTCGACAGAAAAAACATTTAACAAAATCTAACATCCTTTCCTGACAAAAACTCTCAGCAAACTAGGAGTAGAAGGAAATAGAAGGAAACTTCCTCAACCCGATAAAACCCCCAGCTAACACAGCTATGGTAAAGGCACCAGTCACAAAGGACCAATGTCATGTGATTCCACTGACACAAAATGTCCAGAACTGGCAAATCCAGAGGCAGAAAGTAAAGCAGCGGTTGCCAGGGGCTGAGGGGCAGAGGGGCAGGAGAATTGGAAATGACTTCTTTTGGAGTGAGGTAAATATCCAAAAATCAGATCACTGTGATGGCTTTACAACTGTGAAATACAAAAATCCTCTGAACTGTAGAGCTTAAATGTGTAAAATTTATGATGTATAAGATATATATTAACAAAGCTATTATAAAAAAAGATTGTATTCCTCAGAGTCTGAGAAGCCCTTGCTACAAATAACCACAGACTCATATTCATACAAAAAGGTCAACAAGTAGTTTTAAATGGTTGATAGAAAGTGATCTAACTTCTGCATTCTCTGTCTCCAAGTCTCACTCCCACCATGAATCTACGAGAGAGCTGACTTACTTCTGAAGGCACTTACTGTGCACACCCAACTTCTTACCACCCTGACAGGACACAGGGGACAAACCTGACAAAAATGACATTTGCCCCCTTGCATAAGAGAAGCAAGTTTCCTCTTTTATGAAACATGGACAAACACAATCACCCAGGGCTTGGATGATTAAGTCCCCAAGCACAGCTGACGCCAGGGGACACCAAGGGACCGCAGATCCAGACCCACAGGACCGTGGCACTCACCTCGAGCTCTTCACTGCCTTTGGGCTTCTCCTCAGAGGTCTGTTTAACAAAGTCAGGGATGAGGATTTCCAGCGTAGCTCGGGCTATGAAAAGAAAACCCCCAAGGGTGAGGGCTGGACAGGCCCACTTCCTGGCTCGAGAGGAGGTGCGCACTGGCTCCTCCTCGGGGTCAGGGTCCCCACGACTCAAGGGGAGCAGCAGCCCTTTAGAGGCAGGGACAGCAGAGAATGGAGGAGCACAGCCTGAGGAAAGGGGACAGTGGGCAGGGCCAGGCTGCATGCAGCCTCATGAGCCCAGTGGAGCCATGTGCCCTCCTGCTCTGAGGTCCTCATGGCAGGCCAGGGCAAGAGGAGATCTACACTGCATGGGAACCACCTGGGGCTGTGTAGCAAACGTCTCAGCAGGACCTGGGCTGAGCAGTAAGGACTGAGGGTGAGTGGGCTACTGTGTGCGTGGCAGAGAACAGCAGCCAGATTGGACAGATATTCCAGAGAGAACAGCTGCAGGACAGAGCCCAGGGGTGGCTCAGTGCTGCACACAGGGCCCGGATGAACACAGCAGCCTCTCACCGCTGGAGGAGGGGAAAGGGATGTGTGCAGTGTGGTGCTGTAGGGCTGTCAGTGCTAGTGAGACAACCAAATGTGGAAGTCTAGAGAGCAGCTGGGGTCTGGGCAGAGGAATGTGGGGAGGAGCAGAGCCAGGTCCAGCCACCAGATGTTTCCACCCCAACACCAGGCGCCTCTCTGCAGGTTATCTGCTTTATGGCCTCTCTGGAACACCCAGTGTGTTTAGCTGAAAACTCTTTTGGCAAAATCTCTCTAAAATGGACAGCAGGCCTTTCTGGAGAACAGGTGGAGTGTGTGAGCCCAGCACAGCCTCACACTGGCCAGGATGGTAATGCATTACTGCAACCATCCTTAGCTACACCAAGGGAAACTGAGTGACACGAGGAAAAACACTCAACTGACCCCGACACCTAGACAGACTGTGATGAAACCGACACACCGCACACTTTGTCAAGAGCAGAGCTGCTCCGAAAGACAACACGGCAATGGTAGAAACCTCAGAGATAGACCTGTGGGTGCTAGGGCCTGGGGCACGCCCAGCCTCCACCCTGCAGTGTGGTCCACTCCCAGGGAGACGCCAGACGCCCTGCAGCTGGGGCACCACAGTCTCCGGAGGAGACCGCAGCAACTCCTAGTGCTGGGCGTGAAAGCACACAGCAAGAGCACAGTCACAGCGGCCATGGATTTTAATCTGAAAACAGAAGCTTCCCTGGGGAGTCTGCCACACTGCATTCAGTCAGTGGTCTTCCCAACTCTGGAGTCGTCCTCATGAACGTCAGAACCACAGCATGCTGGCCTGCCTGTGTTTCACCCACTAGCACGCCCACATTCTGCTCAGTGTGAACACAAACCCGCCATGGGACATGTGCCCTCAGTGGTGGGGCCCAGGACAGGAGTCCAACCCTGCTCCACTAGTGGAGAGCGGACCTCTGCTTTTACTTCTCATGTTTTACTGCCTCTATTGGAATCTCTTCCAATGAGCACAGGATTTTAAAAAGTCAAAGTAAGTGATTCATACAGACGCGATTGGCCCCACCCCCAGCCCTCCCACCGAGGCTGCTGCCAAGAGCAGATCCGGGCCCTGGTGTGTGGCAGGCATGTTACCAGCTTTGTTCTTCGCCAGCTTTTTGCTGCTTGCAGTTCCAGATCCATAGGTCACACCATCAATGGTCACTGAGGCACCAAAAGGCTCACTTGGGTTCTCTTAAAATTAAAACGACTGTTTTAAAACACACTTGCCAAGACATTAAAAGCCTGCATGCACACAGTGTGCTCGCACCAACAGACGGGGGGTCGGGGCTGCTGCTGCAAGGCAGGGATCTGGGCCCCTGAAGTGAGGAGACAGGCCAAGGAATGGTCAGCAGGCAGGCAGAGAGCTTTCCAGGAAAGCTGTGAGGAACAGGAGATCGTGGGACAATGAGGAGGGGAAACAGGAGGCCAGAGGCAGAGCCACCAAGGGTGGGGGCCAACGTGTGTGAGGAATGGGGACGCGCAGGGTAGGCCAAAGAAACATGAATGACGACAAGCGACTCCTAGGCTCTGGCTTCCAAGGGGAAGCATGGGGCTTCTCATGGCGCTGTGGTGTGGAGGGACACAGAAGACAGCTGGTGTGAAGTGCAAGCCCGAGGCCCCTGAAGACACACTCCCTAGACCAAGGGACAGGCAGAAGGTGGGGAGAAGGGGACGCACAAAGAGAGGGAGGAGGCGCTTCCCCTCCGAGGGCCGAGGGCCGTCCACAGCACACTTGTTGCACACTTGCTGCCCCGCCCCTGATCCCTGCCCCAGTACAGTGGGTGGGCTCCCGTCAGCCCCGCCTCCCGGCCACGGCCACAGAGGTCTGTGACTCTCTTGGGCTGACATGGGGAAGGCCAGACTTACCACATTCAAAGAAATTATAAACGGGGCGGACCTTGAGAACACGCTGCATGTACTCGTGCAGGATGCAGACCTCAGATTTCCCGTTGGGGTTAATAACAAACTCTGTGAGGAGAAGGACCGTCTCAGCAACAGCGTGAGGACCTACTGCAAGTTAGCACACAGGACCTGGCACAGCTCAAGTTACGGAGTCACTGAATTAGGGGCCCACCACCATGAGCGTGGCAGACCTCTGCATTCTTAGGGCAAACGTAAGCTCTGAATTAAATGCACAGCTCACGTGCTAAGCATACGTTCTGAGACGAGCAAATGGAGAACTGTGGTGTCACCAGCCTGCCGGTGTGAGAGCGTCCCGGCCCCAACACACCTCTCTTCGTGGGGGCGTCCTGCACTGAGAGAGTGATGAGCTTCTGGTTGGCCGGCAGGATGGGCCTCTCGGATTCCGCCTGCTTCCGTTTCATTTCACGGTTGAACTGTCGCCGCTCAGCCCAAGTCCTGAATTTCTTCACAGTGACTTGCTCAAAATCAAAACGCTTCTCCAAGTAGTTCCGAAATTCCTCCAGATCTGTACAGGGTTTATCAGAGAACCAAGTTACTAATTCCCAACGTAAGAGTTTCTTCTGGCCGGTGAGCAGCACAGTTCTGGGCTGCCCAGGAAACGGGCGGTGGATACTGTCTCCCTTTCCCTGTTCCTCTCGAAGGGCAAGGAAAGACAAGGCCCAGGTCCTCTCACTGCTGGCTCAGGTTATTCTGACAGATGGTCCCTTATGCACAAACTTCTGGGATGTCCTTTTAGGTCACTTGGAGCAAGAACAATAATACAAAGGGAAAGGTTGAAAAATGAAGCTTTAGGAAAAACAAAAACAAAGCACCAGTGCCCATTAGGGCCTTTGTCCCTATATGAAAACAGGTATGTGACCGCCAACAGCCACTGAGGCATGTGTACCCACTGCCTGCCTCTCTGCCCACCCAGCAGCTCCACACTCAGCAACATGCCCAGGCGGTACAGGCTTTGGCACTCATCACCCCTATCCCGATGCTGTCCCAGGCTGTGCCCCCCAGCTTACCTGGGTGCCCTGTCTCCGCTGCTACCCCCATGCTGTGAGGGCTCCAAGGGCCTCCTGCTTTTACTGATGTGCCCACCACCCCCTCTCCCCAGGACATCCTAGAGGGTCACATAAGCCTCACTGGTTTCCTGCCTGCCACCCACCACTCAAGCACAAGCCCCAAGACAGAGCCTGCCGTGGCTCATGCCCAGCACTGGGCAGACTGCGCAGAAGGCAGAGGAAGGACTTCTGTGTGGGAAGACTGAGACCTATGCAGTTAAAACAAAAGGCTGCAAATCAACATACCTGCACCTACTTAATCATAAACCAAAACCACGTACTTCTTTACATGAGTGCAGAGAAGAGAGAGTCTGGAAACAAATACCAGCAGTCACCTCGCAAAAGAGTGAAATTAGAAGTGGGAGACAGGATTTTTAGAAAAACAGGAACGTATTCATGTAATACATGTGCGTAGAAGATGGTATAAAGAAAGCAAGCACTAAGTTAAAGTCTTCAAGGGAAAGCCCCTTCTGACTGGTCCCTGAGAAAAACCCAGCACACCAAAGCACACAGAGGAAGGCCACATGGACGGGGAAGGTGCAAAGCCAGGCAGACATCGCTAAGCCTGTCGGGGGAGCTGGGCACCAGTGCAGAGCCCTGCCCTCGCCCCGAAGCCTGAGGCTCTGGCCAGCCCTCTCCCAGGGGCCCACGCCCCCTCCCTCAGCATCAGGGCTCCTCACATGCAAGAGCTCTGAGGCAGGCTGGGCAGCAAAACACTCAGAAACCCTAGAAATACAAAGTCCTTTTTGAAAGGCATTCAGCAGGTTTGCTACCACTGAAGAGACAACTAAGACTTGAATGGACAGAACCAAGCTAAGAACACTGCAGAGTATAAAACACCCACACATGTCCAGAAAGCAGCTGTGGGACTTAAGATAGAAATACCCACGGAAGAGTGGCAGGGTTTCCCAGTGCTGTCTGTAGACTGAAGTTCACCCCAGCACATCATGATAAATGAAAACACCACCACACGCCACCTCCGTGGCAGCCCCAGCCGCTGGGCCCCTGCAGCCCCGGGGCAGGCTCTCCCAAAATCAGGGAAATGTAGCTCCAGCCATGCGAGAGGACGGAGGTCCCCGGCCCAGCCCCTTCCTCACAGACACAGCTACCAAGCACCTTTAGTAGGAGAGAAGAGGTGCGGCGCTCAGCGCAGCCCTGCAGATGGGCCCCTGCCAGCAGGGGAAAGAACTCACCCTCAACTTACCAACCGATTCGTCTTTGCACACCTCGACTCTGGCCTTCACCTGCCCCAGAGCCCCGGGGGCGGCCTCAGCGCCCGGCGGGTCCTTCTCGTCTGGGGGCTCTTCCAGGGGGGACTCCAGCTCTGCGGGCCGGCTCAGGGGCTTGACAGGGGACGCCACCCCACTGGGGGCAAGCTCACTGCTTTGCTCCCGCTCCTCACTGTCCTTCGTTTTCTTGTAGTGCAGACAGGGAATGCTACTCAGAGGAGGATCGTGTTTCTGTGAATAATGAAATTGCAACACAGATTACAAGGATGACCCCAAAGCTCTGACCACCTGATACCTTCCACCTGCCTCTGCTTGGCTACAGTGCAACTAGGAGATGTGCATGTTCGGTCTGTGAAACTTACAAGACTAATTGCATGACTGATGTGTCCCCTACCCGTATGCTTCCCGTTCCCAAGAAGTAAGGCCTGGACCAGGTAACCACCCGAGACTCTCTGTGGAGGTACACGGGGACTCCCGAATTATGGAAGGTCATGATCCACCCATCAGGCAACGGTTCTGTAGGTGGGCGGCCACGACCTGCACAGAAGACAAGAACATCCTGCAATCACTTTAAAAACACTCAGATTGTAGGAATTATGACATGGCAGATAAAAGCAGTGAAGCCAACCCAGCTTTGAAAAGAACCTACGTACTAAGGGAGCAGGGGAGCACCCGCTCTCCCCCAGACAGAGCCTGTCCCTGCCACTCAGCGCCTCCCGTGCGTGACGCTGCTCTCTACGGTTGCACTCGTTTGTCTGGGCCTAAGTCCCTCCTGGGCAGCAGGAGGCTGTCTGCCTTGCTCACTGCTGTACTCCCAGGCCTGGAACAGCATGCGGCACGTGGAGGAGCCTGAAACAGCGCCCTGCGAGCCCCAGCTGCTGCCTCCACAGCTGTGAGCACTATGGACTCTCAATTACTCACCTGCCTGCCTTGACCAGAGGCACCTGAAGGGCTGGTCAGCTCTGCCAATCAACAGCACGTCTGCCTACCACTGCTCTGTAACCAGCTGACAAGTCTTCCTGGCAACTGAGCCGCACGCTGTCACTAGCAGACAGTACAGTTCTTACTCAGGTGTTAAGGCGCTCCTCCAACCCCTTCCTTGCTGTGCAAGGAGTCAAAGAAAAGAGCCCAAGACCTGTAGTTCACGTGACACGTGCCGCTGACAGGCCTGGGTGCCAAAAGAGGCACAACACGGAGATTTAATTAACACTTAATTTTCTTAGAGGTTTTCGAAGTTAAAAATATATTAGAAAAAGAAAAAAGGGAAATCTAAAAAAATGTACATGACAAGCACCAGTGACTATTTGGTCTCTGGTCTTGCCAATGGGTTTCAGCCCCCGGCAAGTTTGCTATGGATTCAGTGTGACCAAAGAAATGACAGTAGAACGTTTCTTTGGGGTGAAAGGGTTTATTCGGCTTGTTCTCCTCTGCCTCTGCCCAGAGCCCTGTGCCGAGCTCTCTATATAGCACAATAATAGCTTATTGCCTATGGGTATGGAAGCAGTAGCCTAGCAACAGGCCAGTTACATCACCAGGTGCTTTAAGTTGAGTGAGTATCCTGGCCGTAGGAACCCCAACTTCCCTGCACTATCATGGCAAAGGCGCTGGCACCTCAGTGCCACTTCCCCACTGCACGTGGCTGATCTTGCGCAGACGGCGTGTCAGGCAGCCTCGGGGCAGCGCTGCAGGCTGAGGTGTGCCGCTCGCCTGGCAGGTCCCCAAGGGCTCGGCCCAGGGCCAGCCTTGCACCAGCTCTGGGCTAGTCAGGAGGAGAAATAGGTGAAATGTGAGCCAAGCACAGCATGGGAACAGGTGCACCTGGGCCACTGATTTTGGCAGTGAGGAGTCACAGCACCGTCCTGGTGTCTGGAGAGCTCACACGCCACCCGGGAGCATGAGGACCGTGTGCAGTTCCCAGGCGGGAGAAAGCCCCGCTGGCAGAGGCAGAGAAGAGGCTGCTGAGAGGAGGCACAGCTGGGCGCTCCCTGTGCACAGTGAGAGGGCAGTAACCCCCCCAGGGGGCAGAGCCTGCCCCCACACCCCTCTTCGGGAGCCGGGCCCCAGGGGTATCTCCGTGAGCAGCTAATGAACCCAACACCTGCCCTGTTCCAAACACCAACCACACGGCAGACGCACCGTGCCCAGCCCTGCTGACACATTCATTCTGCAGCGCTAGGACGATGCACACCACCTGTCCCTCGACTTCCTGCTACCAGGACTTGCCACCTTCTGTGCCCAGACCTGGGGCCCATCTGGGTGGCCTGAGTCCCCACACGTCTCCTTAGCCCCTCTCCGCTGCCCAGGCGCCCCACCCCACATCTCCACTGCACACGCATGGGCACCCCTCTCATGCCTGCACCGCAGCAGCAGGAGCTGCTCGGGCACAACTCTGGGCACCTCCTGACGGCTCTCCCCACTGTCCCCAAACCCAGGTGCAAATCTCACCACCTGACCCATGGAACACCCCCTCCTACAGGAGGAGCTCTGGCCTGTCACCACAGGAGCCGGGCTTCTAGACCAAATCTGTGTACCCGTCCCTTGCCAGGGGCTTCCCCAATGCTGCACCGAACCCAGAGCACAGCCCACAGCCATCCCCTGCCCCCTCCCCATCCCTCTGCAGTGCCCAGAGCACACACCACCACCTCTCTGCCCCTGCGGCGTCACATGCCTGTGGTGTCCTTGTCCTGTCTGCTTCCCCTTCATCAGACAGGACTCCCCCACCCCCAGACGGGTGCCCACAGCCCAGACAGCTGGCCGGCACACGGAGGGCTCCCAGACCACACTTCTGCTGCACACACGTGCCTGCTCCTCCCTGACCAGCTGACTCACTTTTGAGCACTGTTTTAATCTTGGTCATCATGGGTTGCACGCTTGTCTCTCCATCAGATGGATGGTCGCTGTCACCTCCGTATTTCTCCTCCAGTCGCCTCTTCTTGGGAGCACAGAGGCCCTCTTCCAGCAGAGCATCCACATCATTGTCAAAATCGTCCTGTGAAACATGCCGCTCAGACACCATGGCCCCCAGGGCCCCCATTCCTGCACCTCTGGCAAGCGTAGCGGCATTAGTGAGAACAGACCCAGAAACGAGGTGCTGTCAGGGAGCCTGGGTGTGTATTTATGGTGCGTGATAAGCTGAAAAGCAAACGGGTGAAACCGACACACATGGTGTAGATGCACACCGCACCAGGAGGCGCTTCTCTGCAGCGCCTGCCACCTCGGGCTGGACAGAGGACACGATGCTGACCAGCACACCCAACTTCCCTTAGGGAAGTCTAAAGACCTGGGCTCCTTGGAGCTCCCTCTTTTCCACGGGAACACTAGTCCACCTCCTATGGGCTGGGTTTTTTCTCTGCAATATCAGCTTTGAAAAGATGCTGCAGTTTCTGAATACCATTCTGGGTTTTGTTAAGAGCACTCCCAGGGGCCTCACCAACATACCTCATAGGAGAAGTTCAAGGCCTCTTCATCCACTCTGTCTCTCTGCGTGATGGCTTTGGCAGTGAACCCGCCTGCTCCTTCTTCATCTAGCTCCAAATTGTCAGTAAAATCTTCTAACTCATCGAGTACTGCATACTCCACTCTCTTTTCCTGATCCAGCTCATTCTCCTCATCCTTCTTATCAGCACTCTCACCCCCTACGCCCACCCCGTTACCAACACTCCCGCCAAAGGGACAAGCATGCACGCCCCCACGGACAGGGCTAAGGGCCAGGCCGCACTCTGCCCGAGCGTCACGCTCCACTCCTGTGTACAGCACCTTCCTGTCCTTACTCCTGCAGCTCTCGGTAAAGCTCACACTAATCTTTACATCCTTAAGCAACTTAAGGTCAGGGGAGAACTTCCGGACCGCAGGTGCGTGCCGGGCGGTGCGTGGGCTGTGGCCACTACAGTTCGGGTCTATGAGGAGGCGGGCCTTAGAGAAGGATCCTTTGGAGAGAAGAGAAGCTCCGTAGAAGTTGAGCGGGTCCTCAGCAGGGGATTCGGCCTGTCCATCACCACCAGAGCCAACGTCCATTACCTCTGCATCACTGGACGTTTGCAGGGGAGGTGGTGGAGACTGTTCACGGGGCAGCGCTTGGAGGGGGCAAGCTCGGGTCTCCATCACCGCTTCTCCTGCGGGCTCACGCGGGAGAGGAGAGGGACTCTCATATGTTTCCATAGTAAAAGTGGGTAAGACTATTTTAAAAGACCAGAGTTTTAAAAAACCTTACATAAATCTATACAGCTAACATGCACAAGTCCGTCGAGACCCGGGTGCCGTCCTGCCCGCGCTGCGCACGCTGGCGGCTTAGTCAAGCTGGCCACATTGCTCTTTTCATTAATGTAGACAGCTTTTAGAACCACTGCCTCAATTATTGGAAATCACAATGCACTCAGCTTAAATGACTGACGACTAAGCGAGTCTGTCTTCATGCCAAAATGGCACCTTTCTTCTTCCACCTGCAAAGAGATTTAAAAACATCGTCACAAAGGACAGAAACCAGCTTCCCTGGTACCAAGAGTCAAGTGCTGTTAACAGTGTAGTTAAGAACTTACACTAATACTGCCTAAGAGAACCTTTTAGGGTTCAAAACAAACTAACTCTTTTTTTCTTCAGAACCTAAATTATAATTTAAGTCCAAAGTTAAATATTGTATTAATTGTCTATAATTGTAATTCCCACTTCAGCATCACAAAACCAATACTATCTTAAGGCTCAGAAAAGTTTAAGAAAGAAACTACGCTTCAGTGCTGCAGTCCCCTAACTCCTCCATTAGGTCAGCAAGCACGCAGTGCAAGGCTGCCCTCTTCAGCACACGCATAAGGTGTGTGGCCTTCCACTGGCCGTCAGATCCACACTGATCCACTCACCTGCTGGGGCTGGGTCAGTCACAGGGCGAGCGTGAGACCCTCAGCTGAACTCTGCGGCACTAGGGCCTTAGAGGGACAGCCAGGTGCTCTGCTACCCAGGGACCCCAGGACTCTCCTGGGCCCACAAGGTGGCATGCGGACCAGGACAGTGAGGCAACTGAGGTTGCGCAGGGTTGTTCCTAGCAGAGGAGGGGGTGATAGCTGTGGGGAAGGGAGCCTGGCTAGGTAGGGTTGGTTGGGGGAGTAGCAGGATATAGCTGGAGCCAGGGACAGGGGAACCTGAGTGCCACCGGAGCCTAGCTCCATACTGGGGGCAATACAGACCCATGGAGGCAATACAGTGGCTCTCATGCCATAATTTAGCACCTACTGAAAGGAGCCTGACAGTTCTGCCAGGCACAGCACCTGTGCCCGAGGTGCTGGGAGGCCAGTCCTTGAGGCCAGAGGGCAAAGGTGTGAAAGAGGCCCTGGTGACGGCTGGCGCCCTCGAGAACAGTGAAGACCCAGAATTGACTGCACCGCTGATCAGGCAGAGGTGGAAAGAAGAGGTAAGAGGGAACGGAAGGCAAGTGAGGTTTCTCCCCTGGGGGGCACATGGTCCAGCACTCAGGCAGGAGCTCACAGAGAATGGACAGAGCATCCAGACAACCCTGCCCGACAGGTGCTGAGGCCACAGCTCTGGAGCTGGGACTGGCCCAGAGACCAAGGGCCAGGACACACCAGCAGGGTGGTAGTCACCCCCAAAACCAAGCAGAGAGGCAGCCCAGGGAGGGAACACACAAGGGAAGGGCTGAGGATGCGAGTCTGGGAAGCTCCACTCCAGAGGAAGGACCACAAAGGGGACGACACGAGGCAGGTCAGGGGGGCAACCTGAAAACCCAGAGGCTGCAAGAAGGCCAGGCACCGGAGCAGCAGTGCACGCAGACACACGCACAGACACACATGCACTCCAACACCAGGCAGAAACATACACACACGACATGCCATGCACACGTGTAGATATGCACATGCATGCCCACACCCACAGGGGGCAGACTGAGGGGCCGCATGGACAGAGGACAACAGATACCACACATTTAAGAAGTTTACAGTGTAGGGATGTTGTACTTAGAAAGTACAACACATGGCAGTTGTACTTAGAAAGAGGAAACAGCATACAAACCAGAGACTTGGTAAGATTTAATTAATTCATTCGACAAATATTCACTAACCATCTACTCTAACAGAGGCACTACCATGAACAAGGGACAAGGTCCCTGCCACCTGGACACACTGGAAATGCGATGACCACGGAGCTGTCACTCTGTTTCCTACATTCTAAGATGCCCTTACATTTCTGAATTCAGTGTGAATTTAACACAATTAACTCCTTCCAAAGGTGTGCCCACAAAGGTGCTGTGGATCAAGGAAATACAGCACGCAGATGACAGACTCAGCTGCAACAAATACTAAGGGGGCAGGAGGAACCCCAAGTGGAGTAAGGTCAGTCTCCTGGCAACCAAGAAAGATCATTTCAGAGGACAGACAAGTCAGCAAGCCCAGGACTACAGAACACAGATAAGACCAGGACCCAACCCCTCAGCACCAGACAGGTCTGAAGTCCCTAACAAGAGCCAATTAGTGATTCCGGGGCTTAAAAACGAAACTGAAGATGTGAGGAGGGGGTGCAGACAAATGGTGCTGCTGTACCGTTAGAAGGCGAAGCAGCCAGAGTAGAAGCACAAAGCAAAGATGGTGCTGGTAACACATGGAGGGCAGCCTTCACGGTAACACCCGAGGAGGCGCACAGGGAGGGCTGCCACAGGCCCCAGGGCGGCAGCTCAAGGCTGAGCGCCCCCCAGTGGGGCAGTCCTGGGCAGGGCCCTTTCTTTCCTCTGTAAGCTTTCTCCAATCACTCAACAAGTGTCTGCTCAACGCTTTCCATGGGACACACACAGCCCAGTCCAGATGCTGACGACACAAGACAGGGATCCTGTCCCTCAGAGCTCACATTTTAGCAGGAGATGGACAAGTAAACACTAAGAAAAGCTAAGTGTTCAAGAGAAAAAAAAGAAGCTGGGAGAGAGGAGACAGCTTCGGAGCCCTCACAGCCAGCGTCCAGCTAGAGGCAGAACAGCTCGGTAAGCAGCAGGGTGGGAGGGAGGACGTGCTTGGTGACACAGAGACCAGCAAAGGCCCTGCGGTAGGAATGTGGTGTGGCAGGTCAGTGAGCACAAGGGTGCCCAGGACTTTGGCTCTCATCTTAAGACGGATGGGCTGCCGGACAGCAGCGTCCAAGTGAGGTGGAAAGGTGCAAGGACAGCTCAGCCAGGTTGTTTGAGACGCATCGCCCATTTCCCCTCACCAGCTCTCACGCAGTGCTGTGAGAGAAAGGTTAAGGACATAAAGGCGAAGAACCCGCTCAAGGTCACACAGCTAGGAAGCCCTGGGGCTGCTTTGCCCCCAGGGCGCTGGCTCTGGCGGCACCGCCTTGGTCCTACACGACCTTGCAGGTTAGAAGGTCCGGAAAAACCGCGGAGGGTGGATGCGGGGAGGGGCAAAGGTGAGAGCAAAGAGCAGAAGGAAGACGCTCGCTAGGCGGCCTGGCCCAGCACCCTAAGCGGGAGGTGGTAGGAAAGGGCCCTGAGGCTAGCACAGGGGCCTAGAGGGATCCAGGGGACTCCAGTCTCAAGCACAGGGAGCGCGAGGGGAGTGTGGGTGGGCAAAGACCTCGTTTAGGGTCAGTGTGACTAGCTGACATCAGACCAACGCACGGAAATGCAGAAGAGGCAGCGACTCAGAAGGGAAGTCAGGGATGGGAATGCAGATGTCGGAACGGCACTGAGATCCTTCGGGGGCTGGACGATGCCGCCAGGGAGGGGAGGGCAGTTCCTGAGACCAAGACTGGGGACCGGTCAGATTCCTGTTTCCTGCCCCCAGTGTCACAGTGGGACGATCAAACGACACCTAGAACTGCCCCCCACAGCGCCTGCCCAAAGGGCTCAAAGACCGGTTCTCCCACTACTGCTTCAGCTGATTGAACGCACAGATGCAAACCTTGCTTGCCTAGTGGACTGTGAGCCAGCAGCAGACTCACAGCAGGCTTCCCTGGATCCCTGGCACCAGGGGTAAACCAACACGCTTGGACAGCGCCCTTCGTTGTAGTCCACTTGCTGCGATGGCATCGAGGCGCCGGCTGTGATGGTCCCGTGCTGTGACTGCTGCCTCTCGGTCAAGCCTCTGCCGCCGCAGCCTCCCGCCCAACCCAGGAGCAGTATGACCTCATCCATTCCTTTTGTCATACTCCAATGAGCCTCACACCCTGCACGCACAGGCCGCACGGCTGACCGGCCATTCACTCCCTTTGGCGAGTGAAGGCCCGCGGAAGGGTTTGGGCCACTTGGCCTGTGGCCCTGGGCCTGGAGACCAGGCTGCAGCCAGGAAACAGAGCGTCCCCGCCTAATGGCCGGTCTCTAGACTGGACTCTGCCGTGCATCAGGTCACAAGGTACATGCAAGCATGCAAAACGGCAAATGAAATTCCTACCATGAGCAACCCAAGTCCGCGGATGACACTTGACAGGTATCACTGTCAACAGGTTGCCACCTTCCGTTTATTTCTAACACGATCATTGTTACGACAAAACCACATTCCGATTATCTACAGTGACCCTCAATCCAGGACCATTAGATGGATAAAAAGCCTTGGGCGACTTCTCAGATTTCCCAAGCTGGGTTACAGGCGGCAACGTCCTGGGCCAGCACTACCCCCGTTCATACATTCCCGCCTGAAAGAGACGCTGCGGCCAAGGGCGCACAGGGCCAGGGGCCTCTACACCCGGGTGCTGACCCGGCGGAAAGCGACCAGCGCGGGGCCCCCTGGGCCCCAGCCCCCGGCACCCACGCCCGCACGGCGGGACCCCCGCGCCGCCTTCTCCGAGGCCCGCGGCCATAATGCCTCACAAAGGCCGGGCTTCCGCGTGGCCGAACCCGCCCGCGCCCTCCGCCCCGCCCCGCCCCGCCGTCCGGCCCCGGCCCTCGGCGCGGGAAGGAGGGAGGGGAAGGGCCGGCCTCGCGCAGGCCGCAGCGCCCGCCGCACGGCCCGCGGGGCGCCCCTCGCGCCCCGCACCTACCTCGGCGCCCGCGGCCTGCCGGAGCTGCCCGCAGCCCAGCCACAGCAGGGAGGTCCTCGTGGCCCGGCCGCCGCCGTCGCCGCCGCCTAGAGAGGCCGCCCGGGCTCTCTCCGGTCGGCGAGACCCGCGGGCCGCGCGGGGAGAACGGAGGGCGGGCCTTGGCGGCGCGCGGCCAATCCCTGAGCGCGGCAGCCCCGCATTGGGGGAACAGCGGAGCCGGCTGTGCAGGCCGCCAATCGGCGGCGCGTGGCGCCCGCGGCTACGGCGTGCAGCCCAATAGGACGGGCGCATGGGCGGGACCAGGCGCGGAGGCCTCGGCCGCTCTAACGGTCGCCGCCCGGGCGGGGCTCGCCGCGCGGAGCGCCGGGAACGGGAACGCGGGGGACGCCGGGAACGGAGGAGAGCGGGGGATGCTGGGACTGGGCGCGCGGGGCTGGCGCGGCGCCGGCCGGGAGCGGAGGTCTCCCCGTTGCTGACGAGCCCTTGCACCCGCAGGCATTATACACTTTCCGTTTAAAAGCCCTAAACGGAATCATTAGGAAAGAAAGACGAGCATGCCCAACTGGCACTTTTTTTTTTTTTGGTAAAAGGCTTTATTTCAATAATCTGGAGATTGGTATATATATCATTATATATACAAGACTTATCTGTTTAACTCTGAAAGAGTATATTTTTTTAAAAAGTATATTTCTTGGCAGCACCCTTTAGATTTGCTCTGCAAAACTTTTAGTGTCTTAAGTTTGCCATTATTTGTGATGGTTATTCTAGTTGTAGTTTAATTATGTCACTTTTTTATTAAGGTATCATTGATATACAATCTTACGGAGGTTTCATATTAGCAACATTGTGGTTTCATCAGTCACCCATATTATCGAGTCCCCCCAAACCCCATTGCAGTCACTGTCCATGAGTGTTGTAAGATGCCAGAGTCACTAACTACTTTGCTGCACGGCCTTCCCCATGACACCCCTACAATCATGTGTGCTAATCATAATAACCCTTAATCCCCTCCTCCCTCCCTCCCCACCCTCTCCCTTTTGGTAACCGCTAGTCCCTTCTAGGGTTCTGTGAGTCTGTTTTGTTCCTTCAGTTTTGCTTTGTTCTTATACTCCACAAATAAGTGAAATCATTTGGTGTTTGTCTTTCTCAGCCTGGTTTATTTCACTGACCACAATACCCTCTAGCTCCATCCATGTTGTTGCAAATGGTAGGATTTGTTTTCTTCTTATGGCTGAATAATATTCCATTGTGTATATGTACCACATCTTCTTTATCCATTCATCTACTGATGGACACTTAGGTTGCTTCCATATCTTGGCTGCTGGAAATAGTGCTGCAATAAACATAGGGGTGCCTATGTCTTTTTGAATCTGAGAACTTGTTTTCTTTGGGTAAGTTCTGAGGAGTGGAACTCCTGGGTCAAATGGTATTTCTATTTTGGGTTTTTTGAGGAATCTCCATACTGCTTTCCACAATGGTTGAAGTAATTTATATTCCCACCAGCAGTGTAGGAGGGTTCCCCTTTCTCCACATCCTCGCCAGCATTTGTTGTTCCTTGTCTTTTGTATAGTTGCCATCCTAAGTGGTGTGAGGTGATATCTCATTGTGGTTTTAATTTGCATTTCCCTGATGATTAGCAATGTGGAGCATGTTTTTATATGCCTTTCGACCATTTGAATTTCTTCTTTGGAGAAATGTCTGTTTAGATCCTCCACCCAGTTTTTTAATCAGGTTGCTTTTTGGGTGTTGAGACACGTTGAGTTCTATATATTTTTTGGATGATAACCCCTTGTTGGATATGTTGTTTATAAATATATTTTCCCATACTGTAGGATGCCTTTTTGTTCTTCTGATGGTGTCCCCCCTTGCTGTACAGAAGCTTTTTAGTTTGGTGTAGTCCCATTTGTTCATTTTTGTTTTTGTTTCCCTTGCCCGAGGAGATGTGTTCAGGAAAAAGTTACCCCTGTTTATATTCAAGAGATTTTTGCCAATGTTTTCTTCTAAGAGTTTTATGGTTTCATGGCTTACATTCAGGTCTTTGATCCACTTCAAGTTTACTTCTGTGTATGGAGTTAGACAACAATCCAGTTTTATTCTCTTACATGTAGCTGTCCAGTTTTGCCAACACCAGCTGTTGAAGAGGCTGTCATGCCCCCATCGTATGTCCGTGGCTCCTTTATCATATATTAATTGGCAGTGTATGTGTGGGTTTATATTTGGGCTATTTTGTTCCATTGATCTATGGGTCTGTTCTCATGCTAATACCAAATTGTTTTGATTACTGTGGCTTTGTAGTAGAGCCTGAAGTTGGGGAGCATAATCCCCCCACTTTATTCTTCTTTCTCAGGATTGCTTTGGCTATTCAGGGTCTTTTGTGGTTTCATATGAATTTTAGAACTATTTGCTCTAGTTCATTGAAGAATGCTGTTGGTATTGTGATAGGGATTGCATTGAATCTGGAGATTGCTTTAGGCAGGATGGCCATTTTGACAATATTAATTTTTCCCATCAATGAGCACGGGGTGTGTTTCCATTTATTGGTGTCTTCTGGCACTTTTCCTTTTGTTCATACCGTATCAGGAGCCTCCAGACAGGGGGCATAAGTAAATGGAGGAGGACAGCTCTTCCTTCCGAGTTCTAGTCAATAAATGTAGAAGGAAGATGGAAATGGAAAACTTCCCATTTGGAAGTCAGCACAATAGCTGTGTCAGACAAGCATCATGAATGGGAAAAACGGCAAAAGTGTGAGGAACAGGTGGAAGTTTTTTGTTTTACAGTTGCAAAGTTTTTCCCCAAGACACTAATTGCAAAAGGGAAATAGTAATTCTGCAGTGGAAAGACCTGAGAGATACCTTAACCAAGTAATCCATGTCACCAGCTAACATATACACACCCTAAGTGTACACTTTAGAGAGGTGCATTGCACTGTACATTCATGAAGGAAAAGCACACCAGGAAAGGGACATCCTGTGGGCCTCCTGAGAAGGACAGCATCACTTGTGGGTATCATTTCCCAAGAGGCAAAGCCTGAATGCCATCACAAAGATCAGACAGACCCAAATGAGGGGCATTCTACCAAAGGACTGGTAGGTGCTTTTCAAAAGGGTCAGGATGTTCAAGTCAAGGACCGAGGAGCAGCCTGAAGGAAGCATGACTAAGCGCAGTGTCGGATTGGGGCCCAGGGTTGGAACCTGATTCAGGAAAATAGTATTTAGTGGGACAACTGGTGAAATTCAGGTCTGTCCTGTCCATGAGTTAGTAGTGTTGTATCAGTGTTACTCTCTTGGTTGGGATCGTTTTACTGTAGCTGGGTAAGATTGTAACGTAGATCTTTGTTCTGTTTTTTCTCAAGTTTTAAGTCTGTGGAAATCACTTCAAAATGAAAAGGTTAAAAAAGGTAGGAGGGTGTTGCAGGCCATGGTGCTAGAGGCTTACCAAGGCCCTTCGCTCACCCACCTTCCCATTCACGTGGCTGCCCCACAGCACTGAGCACCCCACAGTGGGCACTGAGCCCCACGAAGGTCTGGCTCCTGGCCTTGGCCCAGCATAGCTGTGGGAACCCCCCGCACAATACCATTCAACTTTAGTGACCATTCCACGCTTTGCTGTCTGTTGAGGTGGGGGCCTTACCTACCCCAGTGATTTGAGACCTCAGACCTGCACACTACAGCTGGCTTCCCACATGGCCTAGGACCTACTGGGTGACAAACACCCACCACAGGACCTCCTCAAGGTCCCCACCCAGTTCCAGCCTCAGAGGCACAGACAAGGGCCCGGATGGTTCCATCTGCTGGCAGGCGAGACGAAAAGACCAGGTGCTGGGGGGCTCCGCTGGCAGGAGGCCAGGAACTTAGGCCTGCCTGGACAAGACCCAAAGGCGGGCTGCATCCTGAGGCTGGTTACGTTTACTCATGGGCTCGCCTCCAAATCAGCCAGCCCCGCACCTCCAGCCTCCACAATGGAACACCTCATCACGGTTGTCCTGGAGCCAGAGAGCAGGTGCAGCTCCTCCGGAAAGGAGCATCTGATATTGGGGTGAATTCCCCATCGGCCCAGGAGAAGAGGACCCAGGAACTCAGGGATAAGAAACATCTGGGGACGAGTGCAGAGACCCAGGCCTTCCTGGGTGGCATGTCAAAAGCACTTTTAGAAAGAACCAGTTTCCGAGGGCCCCTGTACCCTTGTAACAGCACAAAGGCCTCACTTCAAGGCACTGGCCTAGTAAACAAATGGGGGCTGAGGAAGCAGCAACCCCGTCATGCTTGGTTCAAGTGTCTAGCTGACCTAGGCATCAGGATACAGCTATGGGCAGAAGAGGAAAGGCCCTGCCTTCCTGGAGCTGCCATTGTGACAGGAAGGTGCACAGGCTGCAATCAAAGCACACAGCATGCCAGACAGGGTCAACTGCTACACAGAAAAAATAGTACAGGGACCAAGGGCAAATTGCAACTTCAGACAGGATGCCTCCCAAAGACCTTGGCCAAGACCTATACAGTATGAGGGAGACACCTGGGCAAGGAGTCCTTCAGGCAGAAAGGGCAGTGAGTACAAAGCCCTGGGGAAGAAGCTTGCAGAAAGCATGGCCATGAGCAGCCAAAGGGGCAAGTGAGGTGAAGGTGGGAGGCATGCCGGGCAGCAGGGTGAGACAGTGTGGGAGGCCCGAGGCCCACAGGGGCAGGTGCCCCAGGGTCCACCTTGTCCTCATGCCAGTCCTTCCTGCCCTCGGGGCGCTGCCTCACCACCTGCCTGGGGACTGAGGGAGTGCGGCAGTACCTCCCCAAGCCTGTTTCCTCATCTGTGAGGTGAAGGTCACGACTGTTGGTCAGCTAGGGCTGCTGTAACAAAGTATCACGACTGAATGGCTTGAAGACAGAAATTTACTGTTGCACAGTCTGGAGGCCAGAAGTCTGAGATCAAGGTGTGAGCAGAGCCATGCTCCCTCTGAAGGTGCCAGGGAAGGGTCTGTTCCAGGCCTATCTCCCAGCTTCCAGTAGTGTCTTGGCACGGCACAGCACCGCTCGTCTTCACTGGGCATCCTCCCTACATGCATGTCTGCCCGTGTCCTGATTTTCCCTTCCATAAGGACACCAGTGACACTGGATTAGGGCCCACCCAGTGATCTCATTTTATCTTCATTACCTCTGTAAAGACCCTGATGAGGTCATTTTCTCAGGTATTGGAGGCCAGGATACCAACTTATCTTCTGTTGGGCACACAACTCAACCCATAACAGAACTACATCTTGGACTGCCCCTTTCTCAGGGGACCAAGCCATAGGGGAGCCTGGGACAGGCTGGGGGCAAGGGGCAAGACAAGTCCTGGGCAAGCTTTCCCCACGCAGGCTGCACCCCTGGGGCAGAGGCAAACATCTGGGGAGGCTCTTCGGATGGCTTTGTACTCAGCCCAGCAGCACCCCACGAGGGCAGATGAGCCCAGCCTGATATGGACTGGCCTTCTGAAGCAGGTACGTGCCTAACTGGGAGCCTGGCTCACTGTGGCTCAGCTGGACACATTTGACCCTTGGAGCTGGTCCCCCTTGAGCCTGGAGGCATGAGCGGCACAGCTGCTGGCAGACCCCTCAAGCCCAGCCATGCTCGAGCGAGCCAAGGAATGCATCAGGCCCCTGAGGGGTGGTCAGGGCGGGAAGGGGGAAGAGATGAGGAGGCAGGCTGGGCCCAGTGCAGGTCTACACCCCGTCTGTCTGTCTCTGCTCGGAGAAGGCCAAGTTGGGGGTCAGCTGCAGAAGTGGAAGGAAGCCTGGGTCTCGCCACTGGACACGTGGGGCCCCCTTATGCTCAGCTCTGGCTGGGGTCAGGAACTCTCCCATCCCTTCCCACCATGGCCTGGCTTCTGGACTGTACCCGGATTACAGGTCTGACCACACCACTTCCTCAGGCGACCCCCAGGGGCACTCCCTGCACCCAGATGAATCCCTCGGACCTCGGCCCAGCTCAGGAGGCCCTGTAATTGGCACCTACCGTATCCCAGGCACACAGGCTCCCTGTACCCCAGCCTCACCAAAGGCCAGATGATCGGCGGATGCGCTGCTGGACCTCAGGCTTCCCTCATGGTGCTCAGGAGCCCATGAGCACACGGAGAAGTGGAAAGAGCCTCGTACGGGTATCTGTGCCTCGGGAGCTCCTGCAGGCCAGGGAGCCACCCCACCGCCCCTCGCATACCGCTCCTTACATCCCCGCCATGCAGTCTAAGGGCCGGGAATGCACTGACTCACCACAGCCTCAGAGTTTTATTTTCAACATCTCACGTTTAAGTACAGAGTCCTATGAAGTCTGACTCCCCACTGAGAAGGGAAATGGCAGGGTTGGCTGTGCCCCCTCGCTGAGAAGGGCCTGCCCAGAGCCCATGACCCGCAGTGGGCAGACAGGGGCTTGAGAGCCTGCTGGGACATCCCAGCATACAGGTGGCACACAGGACCCTCTCACCCCGGGGCTGCCCCGTGCACACGGGAGCCCTGCGTCCACTAGCCATGCTGTGCTTCTGTTACGAGAGTGGGTTTTTCCCAGGTCTCCCTCGTCCCTCATTCCAAATCTGGCCTGTCTCCTCTCCAAGAGCAGGTCTGGCTCTCAGGAACTGGACTATGCCCTGGAGAGGAGAGGCCCCTTTTAAACCAAAGTCTACTGCTATTGTTTTGATCGAAGCAGAGACCCATTGGCCAGAAGCACGTGCAGGTGATGGCACACCTCTGCCTGTCCAACACGCTGTGTATATATGCCTGGGAGCGTGTGTGTTGTGTGTGCATGCGTATGTGTCCTCTGCGGTACACTCGGGCCTATGTGCATGGGCAGGGGGTAAGGCCAGGTGCATCGCACACACACAGCATGCCTGGGCCTGCCCCAGACTGCCCTCCCACTGTGTAAGAGTGGACCCCAGGTTGGACACGGGGACATGGGTGGACCACACACATGAAAGGCCCTGGTCCTGGGTGGGTGCTGGCTGTGTCATGCCTGGGGCTGGGGGTTAGCTCTGCAGCCTGAACTCGTGGGTGCTGGTCTCCCAGCGGGAAGGGTCCCTGTCCAGCATGCTGCGCTCTGTGAAGGTCACCTGCCCAGCTGCGTCCACAAGGATGACTGTGTTGGTCCTGAAAGAAGAGCACACAGCCTATGTTCAGCCCCCTGCCCACCTCTCAGGGTGCCAATGGGGTCAGATCTGAGGCAGGAGAGGCCAGCCCAGCACACCTGGGCCTGTGCTGGGCACTCAGCTTGGCTTGAGGCAGGTCACGAATGAGCAGCAGCTGCGGCCTTGGGAAGTGGAGGGGCCTCCTGGAGCCTGGGACTCCCTGGCTGGCCCCACAGACCCAGGCTTATTGAGTCCTGTTGCCTCCACTTTGAGATGTCCACCTGCCCCACCTGCCCACGACTCTCACCAGGGTGGCCCCTGGGCTGACCACACACTGCCCCACCCAGAACCCCCCAGGGCTCCCAGGCAACAGCCTGGCACCAATGCCCAGGCCTGCCAGACACTGGACCACACTCAGCTCTTCCAAGAGGTCACGTGGCTGGTCACGCAGGTCCTGGGCTTCTTCACTGGGAACTCTCTCCTGTCCTCCTCCCCCGGCTCCCCCACTGCCAGTCCCGAAGGCTCAGCGCACCTTGTCTCCTCCCCCTCAGCCTTCCCCAGGCGAGTCCCGGGGTGGAGAGCAGGCACAGCCCCAGTGCAGGCAGACGCACGCACGCTGAAGACTGGGAGTACCGGGGGGGCCCAGCAGCCACATATCTGGCCAAGGAGCAGACTTGTCACTTGGCCTCACACACAAGTACAGGTAAGCACACCATTTAGTCACCAAAACAAATCTGTGATGGAGGAGGGTCTTGAGAGAAATGATGCCTCACACCTGCCCAGAGAAAAGCCACCATTCAGGCACACGACCCATTGGCCCTGGAGGGACGCCAGTTCACATCACGCAAGTCCTGCCCGCATCCCATCCCAGCCAGAGGGCTTGAAGCAGCCACTTCCTGGAGAGCGTGAGACCAGGGCCTGCCGCCCTCTCAGTCGGCAGGTCCCGGGGCTTCACACATCCACCCCAGCCCAACGCCCCCAGCTTTGGCACAGCCCTGGCCAGGTCACCTCACAGCCTCTCAGGAGAGCCACCTCCATAACCTAGCGTCTGCAGGGACAGGAGGGGCCTCACTCCTGCAGTCTTTTTCTACCTGGAACTGAAAACCAGGCGGACATGTGACATTGCCCGGTGTCAGTTGGCCCTGTCACTGCCGAGCACCTGGTCCCTGCCTCCTCAGCAGCTGTGGGCCCCGAGGGCCAGGCCTGTCCTCTACAATTGCTGCAGGTACCCAGCCTCCACCAGGCCGGTGCTCATGGGCCCCAGGTTAGCTGAGCTCAGGCTGAGGTGGCTGTGCACGAGGATGCCCTCTGCCCCCAGGCCAGGCATGGCCACAGCACTCCTGGCACATCCTGGCTGCACTGGCAGCCCACCCTCCCTGTGGCCACCAGCCACCTCCCAGTGCAGCCGCCCTTGGAAAGAGGCATGTGAGCGGGCCAGGCCCTGCAGCCATGAAGAGCCTCCCCTCCTCACTCAGGAGGGAGGCGGGTGGAGAAAGAACCTGCTGGGAGGCCAACGGGGTCTCTCTCCCTGAGGCTCTACCGCACGGCTGAGGCCAGTGGCTGCCCTTTCATGGGGTGGTGACCGAATCCCAGGCCTGGCCCCAGAGAGCACGACAGGCCTGGGACACTGCAGGCATGAGGGGAGGGGCAGGCAGGGGACCTCTGGGCCCACAGGGATCTGCTGGCACAAGCTGCTGTTGCCCCTCCAGCCCCCTGTGGCTGCGCAGGGAACGGGGGCCGGGGGGCGGGGGGCAGCTCAGGAACCCTGCTGGGAGGCACTGGGAGCCTCGGAGGTCTGCCTACCAGCCTGCAGCACCCCTGAGAGCTGACAGGCACTTTGTGCATGACTGTTAACAGTGACGTCTACTTGTCCCACAGCACCCTGAGCTGGAGGAGCAGCTGCTTCTAGACAGAGCAGAGGATCGTGGATCCACAGAGCTCAGAGGAGGCCGGGTTCCCTGTGGGGCAGGACCGATGGGTCCGGCAGCCCACCATACCTGGTGCCGTAGTCAGGGCAGCGCACGCACACGGCCGCGTACTTGCTCAGAATGGGCTGCACGTACCCCCTGCCCTGGTCCTCGATGGCCGGGTCTGGCAGCTGCCTGGAGAGACAGAGGGCAGAGGAGGGGACACCACTGAGCGCAGACCACTGGGCAGACCCAAGCGGGGCTTCCCTGAAGGGTGGCTGTGCTGCGGCTAAGGTGCCCTGGTTCACGGTGCACAGAGGGGGAGGGAGAGGCCCTGGGGCAGAGCCGGGGGAGGCAGGCCATGGAGGGCTCCTCCCAGGGGTGGTCCCTGGGGCTCATGCCCCCCGCAGGTCCGGGGCTCCCCTTCCCCTGGCGGCTCCTGGGATGGGCGCATCGGAGCCACAGCTGCTAGTGGGGCAGCACGCGGGATGGACGGCCCATCCCCAGGCGCAGGCTGCTCGCCTCTGGGGTCTGCTAAGCACTGGGAGCCTTCTGGAATCTCCTACGGCCCTCTGCATGCAGGCAGAGGGTGCCCCAAGCGGGCCATATCCAGCCCCTGGAGTGCCAAGCTTCCCTGCTGGCCCAGGCCTCCCATCTTCAAAGTGTCAGCTGCCTGAGGTGGGCAGGCAGGTGTCTGTCAGGCTCTCCTGAGGCTGAGGAGCCAGCCTCAGTCACCCACACAGGGCCTCCCAGGGCAGCAGAGCCTGCCTGCTTTTCTGTCCCAGGAGCACTGGGGGGACACTCCACCTGCCCCGGCGGGGCCTGCCCACTCACGCCTCATCATTGTTGAGCACGTCCAGGAGCTGGGCTATGAGGGCATCCTTGGGGAGAGCCTGGCTCCTCTCCACAGCCTCCAGAAAGAGCTGCTTCCCGAAGCACAGCTTCCTCCAGGGCGTCTCCAGCAGGGCATTGCTCAGCCCGTAGGTCCCTGCGGGTGGGGGAGACAGCCCGGCCAGGGCAGAGGCTCCACTGACCTCAGGGTAAACTCCCCTCCAGCCGCACCAAGGCCAGGCCCCCTGCACTCCAGCACCACCTCTACGTGTCCTCCTGAATCATCTGCATGGTGAGGGGTGCAGAATCCAACACAGCAGGACACCCACAGGGGACCTCGGGGCACAGGTGCCCAGTGGCTTTTAGGGGCAGGAGAATAAGGGACAACCTGAAATCTAACAGGGCAAAGGAAAGGGGGCACTGGGGAGGGACCCGCAGCCCATCTCATTCCTATCTATAAGCTGAAAGAAAGCTGCAGGTGCGTCCCAGCTGAGAAGGTCCAGGGTGGGCGAATCAGCAGCCTGAGGCCAGGAGGATGCAGCCAGGGTCATCAGTGGTCAGGGAGACGGCCGGCACTGGCCAGCCCACCTCCACGCGCTGGCCAGGACCCTGCTCAGGGAGCGGCAGGGTCTCAGTGCAAGTTTTTCAGAACAAGCTCTCAGCGGGTTGACAGAAGGAATTACAGAAAAGAAAAGCATTTCTCATGTCACCAGGAGCAGCACGGCCTTGAGATGGCGTGGCCCTCAGAGCCTCTCCTGCAGAGACTGGAGCAGGCAGCAGGGGCGGGCAAACCCAGTCATGCTCCCTGAAAGGGCAGGAGCACCGCCTCGCTGCGGCCAGACTTCCGGGTGACAATCTCGGCCGTGTCCGACGTGACTCCAGCCACTTCCCAGGAAGACATCTCTGGCTCCGCCGGGCCCCTGCAGCCATGCCACCGGCCTGGGGGTGTCACTGTGACTTCACCCATCAGGAGCAAAGGGAGAACCGCTCAGCATGGTGCTGGATGCCTGCAAAGAATGGAGCAGCGCCCCTACCTCCCACCACACACAAGAATCAGTTCAAAATGTCCCAAAGATGTAAACCTAGGAGCTGAAACTACTAAACTCTTAGAAGAAAACGTATGGGGAAAGCTAGACAACCTTAGATTAGGCAGTGACTTCTCAGATGTTTCTTAGACACCAAAAACACAAGCAAAGAAAGAAAAAAATAAACTGCACTTCATCAATATTTAAAATGTGCTTCAAGAGATAAGAACAAGAAAGGGAAAAGAAAAATCCACAGAAGGGAGAACATTTTTGTAAGTTGTACATCTGATAAGGAACTAGTACCAGAATACATAAAGAACTATAACTCAATAATAGAAATACAAATAACCTAACTTTAATGGGCAAAGGATTTGCACAGACATTTCTTCAAAGATGTACTATTGGCCAATAAGCACATAAAAATATGTTCCGTGTCATCAACAAATCCAAGCCATCACGAGACCCCACTTCACACCCACTAGGACGGCCGTAATAAGACAGACAGACGGTGACGGCTGGTGGGGGGCAGAGAGACTGAGATCTCACACACTGCTGGTGGGAATGTAAAATGGTGCAGCTTCTTTGAAAAACAGTTTGGTGGATCTGCAAAAGGTTAAACGGTTACCTTATGACCCAAAAACTCTGCTCCTAGGTATCTACATCAGAGAAATGAAAACATGTCCACACAAAAACTTGTGACTGATGTTCACAGCAGCATCATCCACAATAGCCAAAAGGTGGAAACGACCCACATGTCCATCAACAGGTGGAGGTGGGGACACGAACCACAGGCTGTCTGCACACTGAGTGATACTCGGGCACGAAAAGGCACGAAGCCCTAATTCTGCTACAACGGGGATGAACCCTGAAACATTCTCACTAAGTGCTACAAGCCAGACACAAAGGCCACACATTATACGATTCCATTCCTGTAAAATGCACAGAGACAGAAAGTACGTTGGTGGCTGCCAGGGGCCGAGGGAGAGAGGGACAGAGGGACAGTGGCAGGGGGCCGCATAGAGGCACAGGGGTTTGCTGGGGGCGACAGAAATGCTCTGAAATTAGATAGCGGTGATGGCTACACAATGCTGTGGATATACTAGTCACTGAATGGTACACTTCAGAAGGGTGAACTGTAGGACATGTGAGTTACATCAATAAAGCAGTCATGAAAAAAGTGACACAGATCAGACCAGGGATGTAGTTGAAAAGAATTTCTTCCAGCAACAACTTAGCAGAAAACAAGCATCCCCAGCCACAGGGTCTCGGGCACTGAAAACCGAGGGGACCCCACGGTGGCTTCCAGATGTTTCCACAAAGGCCTCCAGGCCAGGGCGTGGAGCTGGTGGGGTGGGGGCGGGGCTCTGCGTCCTTCTGTGCCTTTACGTTTCCAGCTCTTTCCAGGCAGTCACAGTTTGGCACCTGGAGAAGGTCCCTATGCTGCGGGCAGCCCCAGTGGGCCAGGTGCAGCCTCAGGCGGTTACAGGCCGCAAAGGACACCAACAGGCAGAATACACTGTCCCGCGGGAGAAACACGTCACGGAGCCCGCGTCTGGGAAGTGTCCCCAGAGCAGCAGCCCCGTCCCGGTGCCACCCCCTGGAGCAGGCTTACCTGGCGCCAGGACGACAGGCTCGGGCTCCCCCCGGTTTCCATAGTAGCAAACAACATCTCCCTTCTCTGTGCTGCGGACAGGAGGGGAGAAAGGATCAGACAAGAGCCACAGGGCATCCTGACCCCCCTGGCCATCTCCCGGGCCCCATCCCCATCCATGACCCTCTGTGGCCAGGCAGGGCCATCTGGCTCACTGCAGGGACCGCAGGCCAGACGGCAGCACCTGAGACCCTCCTGCCTCGCTGTGCCCCAAGGTGAGGGCACGCTGAGGCAGCGGGCAGGGACACCTGCGGGGGCTGAGCATCAACTCAGGAACACCGGCCCCTCTCTAAGGCTGTGGCCCCACTGCTCATCTCTGAGTACTTCCAGATGGCATGGGATGCCCTTTGGGGACAAAGGCTTCCAAACACAGACCCAAAGACCATATTTTTCCTACTTTCATACACTGAGTGTGCATTTAAAATAGTCTAAAATGCTCCAGAGCTGAAAGCGTTCCTATTCTTAAATACCAAAGTAAATCTGCTAAAGCTTGGAATATCTTCTCTGCAAACTAGAGGGACTCTTCACAGCCTGTGAGCCACCCTCCCGGTGGGATGCTGCACATGGAGACCTGAGCTTTCAGGATGAACTGACACAGAAAAGGGCCCTGCTGGGCACAGGAAGCACCTGTCACTGCCCACCAGGTAGGCCCCGGTGCAGGCGGCCTCCGTTACACTCACTTATTCCTCCCCATAGCCCTCGGCTCCTTTCTTAAAGATGTCTGACTAATGACTTCAGATATTTTGTTTGCAGGCAAGAAGCTAGGATGCATGAGGATTGGGTACCACACGCACCAACGCCGGTCAGGTGGAGGGGCCCGGCGCAGGCACCAGCCACGACAGGGATGAGGCTCCCGTCTCAGCCGTGACTTCCTACCAGCCCCGCCGCTGGGGCTGCGCGCTGACCTGACATCTGCACCCTCTGGCCTCAGCCCTGTGCACCAGCTGCTGCCTGGCGCTGGGACACTCCTCCTGGCGCACCTGTCCCTTGGGCTCAACCCACTGGGCTCCCCTGCCTGCAGGCTCCGATCCTGAGGCCCTGGGAACTGGAAGAGCTGTGAGCGAGGGGCCCGAGCCCCGACCTGCAGGAGCCAGGGGCCCATGTGTGTGTCCACTCAGAGCATGGGGCCCTTGTCGCCAACCACTTGGTCCAGCTGGCAGCAGGGGCTGGTCTCCCTGGCTGAGTCAGACATACACAGAACTGCGGATCAGCAGCATGGTCCCTGAGCCACGCTGGAGGAGCACAGTGGGCATGGGGACTTCCTGACCAGGCGCCACCCAAGGTACAAGCAGGCCAAGGTGGGCAGGGGAGGACAGCAGGTGCCAGAGCCGATCTCCTCCAGTGAGACACGGTGGCCTCCAGATCAGTGTGCCTGTCCTTGAGGCAGGGGTGGGGCTGCGCATGCCACATGCAGTGGACACTCGAGGCCCAATGGGCCTGGGGATCCCAGGCCAGGAAAGAGCCCCATGGACCTGCCCTTGTGGAAGGACGGCCATCTGGCCCTGGTGGACACCCCTGGGCTGAAAGTATCTACCAACCACTGGACTGGAGGTGGAGGGAAGGGGCACAGGGAGAGGACAGAGCCAGAAGGGAAGGAAACCAGGAGAAACGCTCACTTCACTGAAAGGCAAGATACATAAAACCCCTGCAGGCCATGTCTGTGAAGTGCGAGCACAGCACACCCACTGCCCCAGGGGGCCGATGTGGGCTGCTCCCACCGATGCCTCAATCCACTGGCTGCTCTGCAAGGCCTCCTCTGAGAAATGCATACAGGCCTCAGGTATCAGGAGGTGGACACCAGCCAGAGCCTCGGCACCGGCCATGCTTCACGGCCACGACACTGCTGTCCCTCCATCTGACAATCTGCTGTATATACTGAGACTGTTGGCAGCACCTGCTCAGCTGTCTGCGCGCCTCTAGCCAGGGCCTGGCAGGAGGCACAGAGATGAGGGCACCCTGAGAAGCCAGGCCACGGCCCAAGGGTGGCCAGCCAGCACATGGCATCTGCTCTTGAGATGGAAATGCAGACGCTGCAGGCTGGCGTCCAGGAGCACCATCAAGAGCACGGCGCCTCCTTCCAGCTGGCACCCACCTGGGGCGACTCAGCTGCCATCTCCAGGGGCACCCAGGCCGGTGCGGTGGGACCCCAGCCCCACCTCGCAGCATCAGCGGCCATGGCCATGTGACCTCCCCGTCTGAGCTCAGCCACGTCAGGCGCACACGGGGTGGCTGTGAGGATGTGCTGAAAGCTGCCCGTGAAGGGCTCAGCAGGCATCCCCTGTGGCCTCCAGGTACCCCCTGCTGCACCTCTGTAAGCTGCACATGGGCCTGGCAATGCTCCAATTGCCATTCCCCAACTTGGCCCAGGCCCTCTGCAGGGTCCCAGCAACCTGACTCCTGAATCTCTGGCCCAGTACAGGGGCCCTCAGGCTCTAGGCCTCACGCTCCCCTGGGGCCCCTCCTCCTGCCCTGCCCCCGCCTGTCTGCCCTGCTCTCCAACTGTCTGTGCAGCCAGGCCTCCATGTCCTCCGGTGACAGGTCCCATGGGCAGCTTGGACAGCTCTGTTGATCCTTGACAACTCCATGCAGGTCCTGGGAACTGTGTGCTAGGCCACTCACAGAAGCTGGGACCCCCGAGACACGCCACACTGTGCACTCAGACGCAGCCACCACAGGTGCCTCCAAGGGGCCCCGGGCTGCTCCACCCCTCAGCTAGTTGTACTTGTCCCTTTCTCCAGCCTGGGCACTTCTGCCCACCAGAGAGCAGGGCAAGTGAGGTGTGGCTCAAAACCACGGGGCTCCTCAGCCACAGACAGGGGAGAAGACCTCAGAGGCAGGGGCCAGTGTGGGAAGAGGCGTGCCCTGTGCTTGGAGGGTGCTCACTGCAGACGTGCTACAGCTCCCATGGCAGGAGGCCCCTGGCTCTGCTCCCCAAGTGCCCGTGATGGCGGGTCTGGGAGAGGCTGGGCCCTGTAGATGCTCCCCAAGCCCAGCAGGAATGATGCCCTGGGGGGGGCTGCCATAAAGCTGCGCGGTGGGACAGGAACCCTGCTTCCGGCCTAGCCTGTGCCCCGGCCCTGGGGCAGCACCCGTGGGCTCTTGTGCCCTGCCCGGGAGGCGCACCTCAGGTCGGCCGCGATGAGGTTGAAGCCATTGTACAGGTGTCCCTCTGTGGAGACCTTCTTCAGGTAGGACAAGCTGTCCGTGTCGGCGGTCAGGAAGTGCGCCACGAGCTCCCCTGTGGCCAAGGCGGAGACGGACACGGGCCCCCTCAGGCTGCACACTGCCAGGCCAGCCACATCCCGTTGCCCCCACAGCTGAGGAGGTCTGCACCGAGAACTCTGTTGTGGCTTTTACAACTGTTTCCTCCATTACACCCCATGTAGAAGCACAGCACGAGGGCTACAGTCCCCCACGGAGACCACACGTGGGCAGATGCGGAGCACTGCTCGCAAAGAGCCGGCAGGCAGAGACCCAGGGCACAGGTGGGAGTGACACCTCGGCCAAGGACGGGTGTGAACAACGCTTCCTGGGAGCAGCGTCCATGTGGTGGGGGCCACGCGGGCCATGGGGCTGTGGGAAACACCCTCCTCCCTGTCCGCCCCGTCTCTGCCCCAGCTCCGTGTCGCGGCTCTGTCCACGTACCTCGGCCCCTGGCTCCCGGGTCCAGCCGTGGCTGTAGGTAGTTGGTGAGCGCTGCCAGCTTCCCCCGGGCACTGATGCCCAGCCACGTGCCCCCCTCCTTGCCTTCCTCCATGTCAAGCCCTGCGGCAGATGACATCATCACCACCAGCAGGGCCCAGCCGGGGGCGGCAGCCCAGGCCTGTTCCTGTGTCCTGGAGAGACACACACTCAGCCCAGCAGCCCTGGAGGTGGTGCAGGGGCTTGAACTCCTAAGGCCGCAGCAGCCCCTGGGGCCCACAGGGCCCTCCCCACCGAGGTTCGCCACCTGATGCCTTTGGGAGCTCCTGAGACTGTGTGGCAGGCACCCGACGCCTGGAAGACACTTTCTGGCCCTTGGGTCAGCACTGGACTGGAAGCACGCCAGCCTGGACCAGGGGCAGGGGTACTGGCTTCCCTCCCCCAGCAAGGCGCTGGGCCCTCATGGTGGGCACCTCCATGAGCACCTGCTTCGGGTGCCAGTGCACCCGCCCAGCCAGCATGAGGGACCCACTCTCCACGGGACCCCACCACATGCTCTACAAGGCCTGGAAACCACGGGAATGTATCTTCCTGGACTAGTCGACCATTTTACTTGAAGATGAGGTTAAAAACAGCCAAGTCATTAAAATGTTACTTTTATAACAATAGTAAATTATAGTGTAAAAGAAATAAAAGCTGTAAAGTTCAGAAAAAAAGAAGTAAAACAGCCTTTACTTGTAGACAGGATCATATGAGGAAAAAAAAACAAAAGGAATCAGTCAAACAAAAACCAAAAAGAAACTAAATTCTAATCTGCCATTTACAACAGCACTAAGTGATTTTTTTAAAACTTAGGAAAACATTTAAGGAAAAATGCGTAACACATGAAGACTGACAACGGCAGATCTGCGTGGAGAGACAGCCCGTTCCGTGACTGGAGGACAATACAGCTACGATGGTTCCCCCAAGCCACTGAAGGGAACGGCACAGCCCCAGCCAAGATCCCAGCAGGCTTTTCACTGTGTAGAAATGAATGAGCGGACTCTGAAATGTGCGTGCGCAAAGGGCGCCGAAGCAGTCCTGAAAACAACAACAGTGGAGGACTTATACTACCTGATTTTGAGATGTGCTAAAAAATTGTACTGATTGGGATACTGTGTTGTTGGTATGCAGACAGACAGAGATCCACGGAGGGTCCCATGTGTATGTGTTCACCTGATTTTCAACCAAGTTGCCATAGCAAAAATGCAAAAGGCAAAGGAGTATCTGTTCAATCCGTGATGTCGGAGCCACTGGAGAGATGGGGTGGAAGGCGTGGGTGGGTATGGATCCCTGCCTCACACCTTGTGCAAAACTTAATGTGACATAAATCATAGCCCCAAATCAGAAGGCTTCTAGAAGCAAAAAGGGAAATATCTTTATGACCTCAGAGCAGGCAAAGACAGAACAAACCATAAAAGAGAAGATAAACTGTACTGCACTAAAGTAAAATATTCTGCCCACCAAAATCTACATTAAGAAAATCAGTAGGCAATACTAATCGTTTGTCCGAAGGACTCCTACCCAGGATGCACAAAAACCTCCTACAAACCAACCACTAAAGAGTGAATGAAGCTTCTACCTCTGGCCAATCAGCAGGGACCTGACTTACCAGCCCACCTGGGTAACCAAAAATCTAGACAAAATACATGAAATAATGGTTTCACGAAACTGAACATCAGGAAACAGAAGACAGTGATTCCTAAAAGATGGGAAACAAACGAGGTGAGCCCCAGGACTGGAGAGTCCCCAGGACACAGCACAGGGAAGGCCGGGCAGGGCCTGAGGACAGCCTGGCTGAGGACAGGGGCAGAGAGTCTGGGGAGACCAAGGTGGCCAGAGGCCCTGGGACAGAGGACCAGAGAGGAGAGAGCTGCCAGAGAGCCCCAGACATCTGGTCAGTGCATGCGTGTGAGGAGACTAGCCGAGGCCAGAAAAGAACCACCCAGAAAGATGAGAGGAGACAGGTCTCCCACAAGGCAGGGAATAGTGCCTATTCTCAGAAGCCGGCCTGGAAAACCTCAAGATTCAGAGGGCTGCTGGGAACAGTACACAGAAGGCAAAATCAGCCTCAGTCTGGGTACAGCGTCAGACCCACCTGCCTAACGAATTCTAAAAGACCTGGAAGTATAAAACTGTCTCTGAGTACCTTAACTGTGCCCCGAAGAAGGCCAAGAATACTTACAGGCACACAAAAATATCCAGCCCTCAATGAGATAAAATCCACAAAAGTGCAGCACCCAATAAAAAGTCGGCAAGCGTCGGAGGAATCAGGAATACACCCGATGCCCACTAAGAAGATCAATCCATCTGAACTAACACAGGGGTCAGAATTTAAAAATAAGGACATTTCAACAGTTAAAAAAACTGCATCCTATATGATAAAAAAGTTAAGTAGAGACAAGGAAAATATAAAAATTGAATTTCGTGAGATAAAAACGTACAGGATGGGATTAAGTGCAGATCAGCCACTGCAGAATAAAGACTGGTGAACTTGAAGACATGGCGACAGAAGCTAAGATGAAACGAGTATTTCTAAAAATGAACTGAGATATAGCATCTTACTACACTGATGGACAGTGACTGTAGTGGGGTATGTGGGGGGACTTGATAACAGGGGGAGTCTAGTAACCATAATGTTGCTCATGTACATTAATGATACCAAAATAAAAATTTTAAAAACCTTTAAAAAGTGAACTGAGAATCACTAAAGTGTGGGACAACCTCTGGGGAAGGGTTGAGAACAGAGAGCAGGAGACAGAAAAAATATTTACAGAAATAATACCCACGTTTTTCCAAATTTCTAACAAGTTCTCAAGCAATGCCGCTGCTCCTGGCTCAAGGACCACGTTTGGAGAGCCACTGGCCTACAATCTGGCACAGAATTTGATGATGCCAGATGCGGGGAGGGTGTGGACCTTGGTGTTTTTCACCCCAGGCTGGGCACAGTGGCTGCAAGGCCACACTTCCAGCAGGCGGGAGTCCTGCGTGCCAGGGCCACCTCTGAGTCACAGGGGGTGAAGGGTCCTGAGCGGCTGGAGCTCCCCAACTGGGACTGGCACTGATTCAGGGGCAGGGGCAGGTCTGAGTGCCAGGGCAGGATAAAGCCCAGGTGGCTGGAATGGCTTGAGGGGCACAAGGCCGACTAACGCTTCCTCTGAACCTCCGGGTCTTCACCTATAAAACTCCTTGAGAGGCGCCTCCTGTCTCCCTCAGGGCATCAGCCCCAACCCTCACCCCACCCCAGCTGGCCAGCCCCGCCCCACGCTAGCCTCCTGTTTGTGCCCTGCATCAGTAACACATACGGCCTCCCTTCGATTCCATCCTAGTCCAACATGGCCGATGGTCCCGGCCATGCCCAAAGTCTCCCCTCGGCCCTCTTCCCACGGCCCCACAGGCCTGCCCCTCGACCTCTGGGAGAGCCTGGCTGGCTCAGCAGAGGACCCCCCACACACACCCTGATAGGACTGTACTGCTGCGATCAGAACTTATGCAGCAGGGATCCCTGTCAGCCTCCTCCCACGCTGCTGTCCGCACAGCCAGGCGGTTCCAAGGTCTCCCAGGCAGCTTCTGATAAGGCCAATATACAGCCCAGGGCACAGTCTGTTCCCTCTTGCGATGGCCACCCTGGGGACTGTGCTCACGGCCTCAGAGTGGCTTTCCCCACCACCTGCCAGACTTGCATGGGATGGCGCCCTGCCTGTCTCCCACTCCTGTCCTATTCCCACGTGGCACCAGGACCATCTGGCCTCGGCACTGTTTTCTCCCACTACTGCCCAACCACGGTCCGTCCACACGGGGAGCTTCCTCTGGGAGCCCCACAGCCAAGCCTTATGTTGCTGCAGGCAGAGCAGGGCACACACTGCCTCCCTGGTGGCCAGGGAGCCGGCTGTCACCCCCACTCCTCGGGCTGCCCCCACCTGAAGGCATCCCAAGCAGGCCTCTGCTCCTCGAACTCAGGCTCTCTCCTTGGGGCGAGGGGTGCTTGTGTGTAAACAGAAACATGCAGACTAAGTGTGTGCACACACAGCTACGATGCTGCACAGTGATCAAGTGTGGACTTGCACCTCACAAAAATCCAATCACATGCCCACAGAAGAAGGGTGGATCCAAATAAAACTGACCCATCCTCCCGGCTACTCCTTCCGGGGATGGAGGGCGCACGAGGCTAGGTGGATGGTGCCAGAGTGTCCACCCCAGCGCTGGCCCTGCACCAACTCGGGCGCCTGCCCCAGTGTCACTGCCTCAGCCCGAGCTCGCTCACGCCCTCCAGGGGCACACGCTCCCTCTGCCAAGGGGACTCACCACTGAGCACCTCGTGGCTGCTGCCCCAGAAGCTGGCTGGCTTGGACGGTCTGTGGTAGAATTCATCCCTGTTGGCCGCCAGGATGAGCCTGAAGGAGAGAGCGCGACTGAAGGGTGGTTGGAGACAGAAAAGCCATGTTCTTTTCTCTCTTGTTGACAAAGAAAATTTGCCTCAGTAGCAACATAGGTAACTCCCAGAGAGGACAAGAGTCGCATGGGACCAGTGACCGAGGCAGCTCCAGCCGGGCGGCTTTCTCGGGACCTGCTGAGGACTGTACGCCGCTCAGGCTCAGGGCTGGGATGGGGTTCGGCCCAGGCCCCACGGGACGGCCTTGTCCCCACCCCCTGCAACCGGACCAGCCGGCACCAGGCACGTCCCAGATGCCCAGGAGGCAGGGCAGCGTCCTCAGGGCCCAGGGCCGGGCCCAGCCAGCCTGTGAGCCTCCCGGAAGCGGGAGCAGCCCCTTCGAAGGGGCCTGGGTACACGGTGCACAGCGGCGCACAGGTCTCTGAAGGCTGCTGTCCTGCACCTGCGGGGGCCACAGGGGATGGGTGAGGACTTCTCTGTGCTTCGCTAGTGTTTCACATTGTGAATCAAACAAGTGCTTCTCTGGAAATTAGAAAAGATGTCAGTGTGTCAGAGCTTGGTTTTGAGGTAAAAAAATGGAATTTCCAGTCAGCTTTACCTTTTAAAATAAGGACCCTGACAGTGACAGAAGTGACAGGGACAGACCCCTGGCCTAAGAGGTGGCCAAGCAGTGGGGTGAGCACCCGGAGGACGCCGGTCCGGGGGCGGCCTTGGTCATGCTAGGTCTGAGGCCACGTGAGTCTAGTCCGTGGTCAGATCCCTAAAAGCCTTCAGAAATAGTTTTTGTGAGGACTCATTGATTTTATGAACGGTTGCTTGTGGTTAACCTGAACTAACAGACCCGTCCATGAAACTGGAAGGGAAACCTGCACCAGCACTGCCTGCTGGGGGCGCAGCATGACCCCAACCCTGCACGTCACCACGTGGCCTGGCCACAGGCACCAACACGGCCCGGCACAGAGCATGGCTGTCCAGCCTCTGGGTCTGCTCTGGAGGCATCACCACTGCAGGGACACCTGGGTGGACTGTAGCCGCCCTCTGCCCACCAGCTGGCTCCAGGGCTGTGCCAGGCCATTTGGTGTGCACTGGCAAGAGGTCACCATCCTGGATACGAGCCCCAGCGTTCACACGGCACCCCTCTGCAGCCCCAATGGCCAGGCTGTGACCCAGCTCCAGCCCGGGGGAAAGCCGGCTGGGCCCTGCTGTCCGCCTCACCAGGTCGGCTCTGTCCTTACAGGGGCCCAGCCCCAGGCCCGTCCTGGCTGGTACTGCTCCCACAGGCCGCCCAGGGAGATCACCACACCCGGCCAGTGGTCACGGGGGACAGCACCCTGGCCCACCATGCCCAGGAGACTCCACAGTGTGGAAGGGCTGCAGCAGTGGCTGCCCCAGCCCACGGGTGGGGACTCCATGCGGTCAGGGTCAAGTCCTCCCACAGATGCCCTGGGCTCTTCCCCTGCTCACTCGGCACCGGCTGGGGGCTTCGGCTTCTGGCTCTTCCACGAGGCTCCAGAAAGGGAAAATTAGGAAAAGGAAAGAAAAGCTGACAGAGCAGAACCTTTATCCTAAGATTTTCAACTGCCTGATTTTAAAACAAGGAAGAGTTACCTGTGTGTGTTAATAACTAGGAACACTAACTGCTGGGTTATTTCTGTCACCTGAGTCACTCCTTAGCTGACTGGCTAGGGGCTTGCTAGGGATCTCATTAAACACCTAATTCAGAGGCATGCGGCAGGTGAGGGTCATGCAGAGGCTCCACGTGACAGGTTCCCTCCTCTCCACCTGTGGGTCCCGCAGCAAAGCCGAGGGGCACTGCCCACCATGGTCAGGGGCTCTCAGGCAGCAAGTCCCCAGGGCTTTGTTTTGTTCTAATAATTGAAACCACTGATTAATCATCACCAATGGGCACTCTTCACTGCGCTGCTGCAGGGGGTCTGTGAGCCGGCTGGGGGGAGGTCCGTGCACCAGCAGGAGTGGGCCCGTGCACCAGCAGGGGCAGTGGGTGGCAGGAGCAGGTACACAGGATGGCTGGAGTCAAAAACTAGACATTTTGAGGAAGATGGCAGTTACCTGACAGCCACCATGATGTCACCTGATGGGGGTGCACTGGTTCTCTCGGCAGCCTGACGACACACCCTAAGCCGAAGGCCCAAAGCAGCCCCTACTTCTCACTGCACCATGGTGCGGAGTGCCGACTGGCTGTGCCGGGGGCTCCACTCGGGTCTGCCTGCTGGTGGGGTGTCAGCTGAGACTCAGCACCCTCCTCACACTCCCAGGGTCGCTGCCGAGGTCACTTCCTTGAATCTGTGTGACTGAGGGCTCCTGTCTTGTCTGCTGTTGGCCGGGCTTGTCAACTGCTAGAGGCCACCCTCAGGTCCGGGCCAGAGGGCCCTTCCAAGCATACCCACTTACCCCTCCAGGAGAGGCCTGGTCTCTTCTGGGGATTCTCTTGACTGGGTCAGGACCACCCAGGAATCTCCCATTTGGTTAATTCAAGATCAGCTGAGTAGGGGCTTTCACAGATCAGAAAGCGAAATCTCTTCCCCTTTAGGCCAGCAGGCCCACCCTTCACACCTGCAGAGGAGCGGATCGCACAGGTGGGTACAGCAGGGCGGTGACCCGGGGCAGCATCTGCATGTACGGGGGCATCAGGGGCTCCCGTGTCACCGTTGATCTCACGGTGTACGACTGTTTTTCAAAGCGCACACACTCCTCTGCAGTCAGGGAAATGACATCACGGGGAATCGTGTGGGGACACGGCCGCCTCTCTGGGGCAGGCGAGGTCAACAGGACCCAGCGGCAGAGCGGCGGCCGGCACAGCGAGCTTCTGAGTGAGCATCCCGCAGGCAGACAGCAGGTGCCCGACCCGCTCTGCTCCTCCCTAGGGCACTGCAGATGCACGTACGGGAATTAAAAACACAAGCAAGCCAACAGGCACTCAGAGACCACTCGCTGGGTCACCGTCACCAAAATATGGAGGTTCAAGTACCAGGCAGCAACAGTGGGCACGGGGGGCAGAGGCTGGGACTGCCCAGTGGATCACAGCCCCGGGCAGGGGCCATGACGCCCGGCACCAGAGGCCACCCCAGAAGGGGGCAAAGGTACCCGAGGGGCCCACCTGTGGGTGTGGCCAGAAGCAGCCTGGAAGGTAGACGGCGAGGTCCAAGGGTGCCTGGGGTCATACCTGGGCAGTGTCTGTGGGCAGGCAGTGTGGGATGTGAAGGGGGGAAAGGCTGCCACGTCTGGAGGGATGAGCACCCCCCAAGTGGGAAGGCAGCGGGGTGGTGACACGAACGGATCCGTGCTGGCCACAGCCAAGCCCAGCGTCAGGCCTGGAGCTGCTCTGCAGAGGCAGCTGAGCCGACGTTCATTCCCTGGCCGGCCCCGAGGTGACCCCCGACCTCCCCGCGCCCACCGAGGGTCACTCAGCCCAGGCAAGCACCGCTGGACCTGGGTGGGACCCGATTACGGGATGCTTGCTCTGCCGTGGGCTCTGTATTGCCCCGAGGAGAACAGGGGACAGGACACTTCTGTGCAGCCCGGAAGCAGGGGAATGCTTCAGGAGCCCTGCCTTCCCTGGCAGCCCACCAAAGCAGCAGCGACAGACCAGGCGGGAGCATCGTGGGCCGGGTGGGGGCACCATGGGGCAGGAACAGGCTCATCTTTCAGGAACTCACTCCTCAAAAGCCAGAAAACGTTCAGCGTCGGCAATGGCAGAGCTGCACGTCACGCTGTCCACAGCACCAAGAGAAGGGTGCCTGCGTTTTTTGCCAGGCAACCTATTTCACATGGCGGCAGCAGCGACGGCCACGGAGCCAGCTGTCAGTGTCCCCTCTGCAGTCATCTGGCCCTGGGGCCATGCTGACTTGACCCACAACTACAAACAAGGACAGGTGCTGGCTGTGCCCTGACGGGCAGGGCCACATGCCCGTGACGACACTGAGGGGACTCAGGGCCCTCAACAGGTCCCAGCCACATGGACCAGCTTTACGGGCAGCAGGGCCCAAGCTGGATGGTGGCCTTGGCACCCAGACTGGCTGCAGGGAGAGGGCCTGGTCTGCATGGTGCGTGACGACAACACGCTTTGAGGACGCTGCACCACCCAACAGGGAACACGGCTGACGTGCCTGGGGAGCCCACTTGGGGAAAGCAGTCTGGCACTTCCTCAAAAAGTCCAACCCAGAAGTGCCACATGACCCGGCAATTCTGCTCCTGGGTAAAATGTACCCAAAAGAATTCAGCAGGACTCGAATGGATGCTTGCACACTAGTACTCATGTCAGCAGTCATCACACAGCCAAGTAGTAGAAAGCAGCCTGTGTCTATGGATGGACGAATGGATAACAGAATGTGGTCTCTCTGCACAATGGAGTATCACTCAGCCTTAAACAGGAAGGACATTCTGACACATTCTACAACATGGATAAACCTTGAGGACATTAGCTTAAGTGAAAGAAGCCAAACATAACAAAACATATGATTCCACTTCTACGAAGCACTCAGAGGAGTCAAGGTCATAGAAACAGGAAACTGAATGGTGGTCACTGAGGGCTGGGGAAGGGAATGGGGAGTTAGTGTTTAATGGGGACGGACAGTCAGTTTGGGAGGACGACACAGTTCTGGAGATCGATGGTGGGGACGGTTGCAAAACAGTGTAAATGTGCTTAAAGCCTCTGAACTACACACTTATAAATGGTTGGAATGACACAATTTTATGTTATGTATATTTACCACACTCAAATAAAGACACTCATGCTGACTACTGTCAGGTGGGGGAAGCCAAGGACAGAGCAGGGTCACCGGGTAGAGGGCAGAGGCCGGTGTGCCCCGGGCCAGGACAGAGAGGGATAAGATGGGAGGGAGCCCAGGTGGTGACGGTGGGGCTGGGCCAGCTGCCCAGGACAGCCAGGCCTCCTCCCCCCCACACGACAGCCCCGGCGACTGGCCTGTTCCCCTTCTGCTCAGGGTCCGCGTCCCCCGTGGCAGCCCCTCCCTGCTCCTCCCCCCCATTCTGGCATCAGGTGCAGAAGTGTGTGCACTGAGAGCGGGCACCCTGCCTGTTCTCACGACTGGGCCGTCCCTGAGCTGGAACAAGAGCCGCCACCAGATGCCCCCTCGGCCCGTTTGCAAATCACAAACACCCAGGACATTCGGTTACCCAGAGGCAGAATATCGTCTCTTACTTAAGGCTCTGGAAAATGCTGGAGCGAAACACTGAGGCTGTCCCGGATCACAGCCCACAGGCCTTGTTCTGGGACAGGTCCCAGTGTGGTGCTGTGCAAAAGCAAGAGAGACCCATGCGACCCTCCTTTCTCCTTCTTCCCGTTTTGTTTTACTTGCAAGAGAGTGGAGGCAGCTCGGGGAACAGCACACCCAGTGGGGCTGTGGGTGAGTCAGGAAGTAACAGACGGAAGCCGGCGAGGGGCTCAGCGGCTTTGTCCTCGATTGAGAATTTCTTCACTTGTCAGGTGAAAAGACTCCTTTTATCAATGCACAGGAATTCAAATGAATGTGTAAGGGCACACATGAAAGCTCAGTGGATAAATGGCGGGGGACCATGCCAGTTACCCATTTATTGCCTCTCAGGGCTGAATTCGCCCCTCGTCGACTCCGTGATAATGTGGCTGACCTGTGCAGCCGGCACCACGTTCAGGCTGAGCAGAGGCACTGGAAAGAACCAGAGGTGGACAGATTTCTCTTCCTGGCCGCGGCATGCTTCCCCAGGAGGCTCCCGGGACGCGTGTGGTCCCCCCGCACGCGCAGTAAGCGGCTGGAGGCCCACGCCTCCCCCCAGCAGCCCCCCTCCCTGAGACAGGTGATGCGGCGCCCAGCGACTCCTCGGCCTCTGGCGTGCCGTGGCGGTGCCTCTCCAGGGAGGCCTGGATCTCAGCCTGGGCACACCAACCCCGCCACAGTCAGTCATCCCGGACGGCCCCACCCCTGCTGAGATCGCTGTGCCTGGATCCCGCCCACTGGCTGCGCCCTGCCTGGCAGGGCCCGCTCTGCGGCTGGCTCCTCTGCACGAAGGGAACCCTGGACTCTCTGTTTCCTGTTCCCTGGCCTGCAAGGAGTTGGTTCAGCCACGAGGTTAGACAGCATGGTGTCTGTGCAATTTTGTGTAGTGACTCAAATCTGAGAAGCTTGTTGAAATGGTTCACACCCCTTCTGGTACAGATTTTAAATGATAACTGCCCAAGCAACTGCGCCAGAGAGGAGTTCCATGTCATTTTTGGTTGTGGGTTACAGCTCAGCCCCGTTCTTATTCAGCGAAGGTAAGTGGATGTGTGTTCCCATTCAGGTGCCCGGGAATGGAGGGGCACCACCCAGAGCCCAGGGTCATGGGAAGTCAGAGAACCAGATCAAGTCTCAGCCTCCTGGCCTCGGTCTCCCACCTCCTCCAACCCCCACCCCCATCCTGGTCCCCACAGACCCCCATGCTGCCACCACCACCCAGACTTTCACCAGCGACACAGACCACCCAGCCCAAGCTGGGCTCTCGCTCACTGCCACCCGATTCTGCTGCCCCGTCAGAGCCCACAGGGCTGTGCCCCCGCCCGCCCGCGCTTTCTCCTGTGTGCTGCCCATACAGTCACCTTAGCGGCTGAGCCCTTGTGCCTCTGTACATCAGCTCAGGGTCCCTGCCCCTGAGAGGCATGCCCTCCTGGCCCCACAGTGTGTGAGCGCTGCCAGGGCAGGGCCAGGCCCATGCGACTTAGCCCCAGTGCCAAGGACCACAGGGCACCAAGGCTAAGCGGAGGGCGGCAGATGCAGAGCAAGGCGGTTACCTGTATGCATTTTTGGAAACGGGGCGAGGATCAAACTTGAAGAAGATGATGCACATGGGTCCCCCAGGGTGGCTTTGCTCACACAGGGTCACACAGTCTGTGGGAAAAGGAGAAACATGAGTTGAGTGCATGGCAGATGACAGAACCTCCTCCCTGAACCTGCAGGGCTCCCTGACCTGGAACAGAACCCTCTCTGCGATGCCTCTGGCCCTCGCTGGATGTGGCAGACCTGCATGCCAGATACCATAACGCTCACCAGCACAACCACCTCCCTAAATACTCACACAGGTCAGCACTACCAGGCTGATCCTGACACCTGAGATGCTGGCTGGCCCAGGACAAGCTGCACGAGGGTGGCAAGCGGGCAAGGAACCATGACCCCAGCATGGTGAGGGTCCGAGGACCCTGCACACCCCATGTCAGCAGGGGGAGCAAAGCACCATGCTGGTGATGTGATGCACACCTAGGCACCCAAGGGCTGGTGAAGCACATACCCAGTTAGCAACCCCACACACAGGCCCTGCATCTGGGAGCCTCTGAAGCCAGCAGGTCTTTTCCCACAACCCAGTCGAGAACCAACATGACATCCCGAGGCCACTGACCCTGAACGAGTGACTGCAGTGGTCTCTGGTCCTGCACACGTGCAAAGGGCTGGGGGCCCGACTCCAGGGCAGAGCCAGTCCCTGTAGCTGGGAAATGGGCAGCAAAGAGGCCGTGCAGAGACTGAATGAAGCTGAAAAGATGCTCCCAGAAGAGCCTGATAAGCAAGGGGGGTTGCAGGTATGTTCAATGTATGCGCACATATGTGAGGCCACAAGGTCCGTGCACATGTGTAAAGCATGCATGTCTGTGTGTGTCTGTGTGCATGTGCATGATTGTGAGTGTGCATCCAGAGGAGGCCACTGAGCTCCCAGCACACTAGCCCAGGGTGTCCTGAGATTGGGGAGGGTCCATGCAGTGGCCTGGCCCCCAGGACGTTAAGCACACAATCCCTGCTAGAAGAGGGCATGGGTTCCACCCAGGGGGCACATCTGTACAGCTGGACGAGGAGTGGGGCCCTCCCCTCAGGCAGCCGGGGGCAAGATGCTCCAACCCGGTCCATCCTTGCGCCAGGCCTCAGCACAAGCCATGGCCACTCCGCCCCTCTGCACCCAGGCCTCAGAGTGGCCACACAGGGAAGGGGCCAGGCTGCTGCATGTGGCTCCAGCACAGTTGTCCCCACAGGCATGAAGGCCAAGGAGGGTTCCAGCTTACCGCCCCCACCGGGCCCCACCAACCACAGTTCTGGGAGAGGCCCCCCAGCCGTGGGGACGGGCAGGTGCACGGTGCCGGTGAGGGCCTCACACTGACGTCACCGCATTGCTCCCAGTTCTCGGGCCTCTGAAATGAGACCTTCCTGTCCCAGGATACACAGAACATCCCCACGACACTGATCTTGCCCTCGGAGCTGGGCCAGCACCGCGGGCAGGCAGGCAGGACGCAGGGCACGGGCCACAGAGCAGGAGGGGCCGAAGCCTGCAGCCCAGGGTCACAGGAGGCTTTCCCATGGGTGACGCCATGGCAACCGGGCATCCCACTAACTTCTGCTCCCTGGTCTGGCCAGAGCAGGAAATGGAGGACAGGGAGAAGGACCCTCTCTATTACCTACTGCCCCGCTGGCTCCCACGGGCCCTGGAGGGACTCCCAGGACTCAGCCCCATGTTCCTCCCGGCACCCCAGGCATGCACTTCGGTGATGGCTGCAGGAGACCAAGCTTTGCTCTCAAGGACGCCCCCGGCTGTGCACACTGAGTGCTGTCTACAGAAGAGCTAGCATGGGAGGTAAGCGGCTGGCCGCCAGCCCTGCAGGACGCTGAGCCACGGGCTGTGCCCAATGCACAAGGGCCCTGTGTGGGAAGAGGCCCCGGGTGACAGGAGAAGTCTGGGTTCCCTCCAGTGGGCACCCATGCCATCGTCCCAGGGGGCCTGACAATCCCATCACTGGTGGGCAAGCTGTTGGGACCAACCTCCTGGTAAAAACATCTCAAAATGCTTTTAAGAATATGTAAACATCTTCAAAGCAGCTGGTGCAGGATTTTGCCAATATCTCACAGAATGTGGGCACTCAGAGTGAAAAGAAAGCGGAGTACATGGCTGTTCCTGCCCTAGGGTGTCAGTTCATCTCCTGAAACCAGGCTTTGGGGGCTGCGGGGTGAAGAAGACAGAAACAAGGCCTAGGCCCACCTCAAGACAGGTATCTGGCAGGAAACGCTCCCCCAAGTGCAGCTGGGACCCCAAAGTGGGGGTGCATACACCCACAGCCACCCCAGCGGCCACAGGGACAGAGCACAACACAGGAGGGAGGCCCTGAGAAGCCCCATGGGCGGAGCCAGACACTGGGGGTCTAGGGACCCTCACGCCAAGGCCTGGCTTGTGGGGCTCCTGTACTGGTGGTGCCCCTGGCACATCGCAAACCAAAGCTCTCATCTTCACCCTGGACCGCCGAGAAATCTTACAAACAATTTCAAGGACAAAGAGCCACACAAGGTCAGAGGGAACCCCATGATAAACCAAACGACAGTGACTGAAAATCAACCGAGGGAGACCCCACACATCTCATAGACCAGCCACACTCTGACGGCAGAGGAAGGGAGCCTGGGACTATCTGCCCAGAAAAGGAAGTGGTGGCGAGTAAGCCAGGAAGGTCACAAAGTGCAGGGAAGACCTTTAAGAAGCAGATAGTAACCACCTATTGAAACTCAGCAGCGGATTTAGGACCAAATTAGACAGCTGATGAGACGGTGCAGAACCACCCAGAATGCAGTGCAGGGTGACAGGAAGCATGCCAGGCCCGCGGTGCCCCACCTGCCGGTGCAGATGCTGGGGTTCTGAGCACACACCACGTGACCAAAGTCCAGCACAAAAGACACAGACCTCCTCACGCTGGGGAGCTGGTCTGTCCCAGAAACAAGAATCCTCCTTGGAGGCAAGCTGGTTCTGTCTATGGCAACCGGGCTGGCCATGGCCAGCGGTAGAGGCCCTGGCAGCTCACCTCCGCCAGAATTCCACCCACCCAGAGCCCCACAGGACTGAGGGCTATTCTGAGGGCTGTCTCCCCAGGGACATGCTGCCAGCCACGTCAGCCTCAGCCTGCCATGCCCCTCTCTGGGCTGCATGCCCAGCCACAGGATGAGGCCACTGGCTGGGGCAGCCCTGGCCAGTGATGCGCACAGACTGGACAAAGTCTCCCAACTTGGCTGCAGAACCTCGCCATCCTAGCAGGCCTGGGTGGATGGCAGACTGGCTCTCCAGACAGCGGAAGCGGGGAAGGCTCTGTGGTGGGGGGTAAAGGGAAGCCACCAACAGGTCTCCAGGCAGCCTGGCGCCAGAGGGGTGGGCACAGAGCCCAGAGCTGCGGCCTTGATGAAGACGCAGTCATTGGGAGAGAAGGACCAGAGGAAAGCCAGCCCCTGGGGAGGGGACCGTCAGGAACTGCCTTTCTCTCCAGTCCCTCACCCCCTGCTCATGCCAGGCCCGCTGCCCACCAGCACCCCCTTCCCAGCTTCCCCACCCAGCACCCCAGCAGCCTCCTTCTCAGAGGCTGGACGTGCCACAGCAAACTCCTGGCAGGTGCTGCGGGTCCAGGCACTTCTCCAGCATGCCCCACCCAGGCCCACCACGGGGCTCCTGAAGCCCAGGCCATCCCTGCTCATGAGGCCACCTTCCACTCCCAGGCCTCTGAGACAAGCTCTGGACACAGCCCCGTTTGCGCCGGCCGCTGCAGCACAGGCTGGGTGCAGGGCAGGCAGGCAGCCGGGACCGCCCATGGGGGCCGTGTCCCACCCTTGCTGCTGAGCACCTGCCTGCCAGCCCCTCGAGGCACCGAGAAGACGCTCCTCTCTACTCCCCTGGCTCTGTCACGGCAGAGTGGGAGCCAGAGGGGAGGGCCGCGACAGGTGCCAGCACCCCGGGCAAGGCTGGGGCTCACCCTCGCCGGGTGGCACCTACACTGTCGGGGGTGCTCACCCTGAGGGCCGCCCGCGCTGGTAACACCTGGAGGGGAGGACGGCAGCCTGAGCAGAAGCATGTCTGGCTTTCTCGGTGACGTCCCCACCCCGCCCGTCCCCAGCCCTCCCTGGGGTCCTGCTCATGGCAGCTGAGGAGTCAGGGGGATGCAGAATCTGGGGGCAGCCCTGAGGGCCAGAGCCAGCCCACAGTTGGAGGCAGACAGGCAGGTCCCAGGGTACCTGACTAGGAGCCTTGACCACAGGCCTTGGCGACCACAGGTGGATGCCTTGAGGCGGGCAGATCCTGGCAGTGTGTGAGCATCGCAGGAAGCCATGCCTTCCCTTGCATCCTGCACCCAAGGTGCTGCCCGGCCCAGTGGGCCAAGGAGGCCAGCGTGGTGATGTGCATACCTCACCAGGCCCTAGTGAGGCAGTCAGACATCACACTCCTACCCTCTCCAAGTATGAAGGGCTCACTTTTCCTTCCTTCCTGCCACCTGGCCTCACAACAACTGGGATGGCAACTGGATCAACAAGGCACTGAGGAAGGCCCCCACCTGATGGAGCAGGCAACCCAGAACTCAGCCCCCAAGTGGGTGGCACACTGACCAAAGGAGGCTGGGCCTGGGGGCCACACAGCAGGCAGACAACTGAGTGCTTCACACATGTTGGCCCCACCTCCCCGAGAGCTCAGGCCGCGTGCCTGGAGTCCCATGGGGGGTCGTGGAGGGGTGCCCGCTAGCTGCACTCGGGGTGAAGAAGCAGGCACGTGTGGGGTAGTGGGGTCAAGTGGCCCCCTCAAACCCTGCATCTGCTCCCAGGCAGCTCCCCAGAAGGCCAGGACGCCCCTGGCACTGGGCCTGCTCGTCCACAAGCCGCTCCACTCAGCCACGTCACGTAGACACTGGAGGCCAGCCTGTCTCCCCCAGTGGCCCTGCTGGCCTCACGGCTCTCCCTGCAGCCCAGCCCACCCAGTGTTATGGGGAGCCTCTGGGAAGGCTGGTGAGGGGACAACGGCTCCCTCCCCACCATGGTGAAAAGTCACGGTGCCCACGTGTGGCCCCGCGGGGGCGCTGTCTTACAACTGCCCCACACACGGGGACTGGCCCACAGGGATGGGAGACCCCAGCCAGTGGCCTGGGCCGAGGAGGGGACGCTGTGTAGACAACTGTCCAAGGGGCCACACATGGGGCTGGAGTGCAGAGCCTGGGATATGCCGGACTGTCCTGACAAGTGCCGGAGCCCCAGGGCATCACAGAGGGATCCTGAACCCAGCCAGGGGCAGAAGCCACAGCTGCAGGGGCGGAGTGGTGGGGAGGGGGAGGCCCTGCTCTGCAGGGGAGCCAGGGCGGGGCTGGAGCACCACGCCTGGGGGGCACCCTCACATGGCCCCCTGGCTCTGCAGGACGACCAGGCAATCTTTGTCACGACCAAGATTCCGCATAAACAGTTGATCCCCGTGAGCTTGGCAAAGCGACAACTCTTAAAAAACTACCCAGGACTTTTCTGGAACTGAATAGGGCCCAGCATTAAGTCCTGCGGAGAGGAACGCGGCAGCTCTGGGCGTGCAGTCTCTCTGACAGCTTCAGCATGGCCTGAGACTGCGACAAAGCCCTGAGCATGGGGACGCGATTTGGCCCAGCCGGCACACAAAGCTTCAGCATGGCCTGAGACTGCGACAAAGCCGAACGTGGGGACGCGATTTGGCCCAGCCCGCACACAAAGCTGCAGGGGCTTAGGTGAGGCTGGCACACCCACACCTCCCATGTGCCCGCTCGCCGCCATCCCCGGGTGCTCAGCCTGGGGCTCCTGCTGCATGACCAAGGTGACCTCCTCCAGTCTGACTGTGCACCTCTCCAGGTGCGCCCACCTGCAGCCCAAACAGATCCTGGTAACCACCAGGCGGTGCAGGGCCTGCACATACCCAGAGTCCCTCCACACACCCGAGCCCAGGCCGGAAGGACCTGGAGGTGTGAAGCACAAGGAAAAAGCCATCTTCAAACCAAAGCCAACGGCCTCTCGTTTCTGAGAAGCCGGTGGGAGTCTTCCCAGATCCTGGCTCAGTGCATCCTTTTTTCCAAGTCTAACCACTTGGTGATTCTGCAAAAAAGGGAGAGTGGGTCATGGATTCGGCTCTAGCTATTCTTGTGCATGGTTCTGGCCACAGCCTGGCAGCTTTCCAGGCACCCAGTGCCTACCTGCTGATGACACCTTGGGAGAGCTCTTCTGGCATGCTTGCCTGCTCACCTGCAGCCTCAGAAGTCGCCCTCCAGCCACAGCCCTTTCCTCCTGCCCGGCACCATTCCTAACAGCCAGGCTAACCTCTCTCTCTCTCAGGGGGACCAGGCTCTTCAGGTAGCCAAGCCCCAAACCTTGCTCCACGCAGCATGAAATAAAAGCGGGATGAGAACACGAAGCAGGCAGATGGGCCAAAGACGAGTCAGCGCCATGTGCCAAGAGACACGCCAATGGCAACAGTGGCTCAGGTGAGGGCCGTGTAGGGACGAGGACTGGCGTCTGGAGGGGCTTGTGCACGGCCTGCTGGCCATGGCGAGGACCTGCTTTCCTGGCTGAAGGCAGTGGGCCCCGGGAGAGGAGGCAGGGGGGGCCAAGGACAACAGTGACAGGGCCGCATTGGTGCCGCCAGCCCAGACAGGGAAGGACCTGGCAGAGGAACAGCTGTGCCAGACCTCAGCGCTGCCGGGGTGGTCGCTGACTCCCATGTCCCTCTTCTGAGCACCACACCCACCTGGCTGCCGGCCTCCCCCTGCCCAAGGGCTAACGGGGATCACTCACCAACAGCACTGGTCACCCACCCCATGCTGACCAGCACCACCTCCTCCAGGACCGCATCCTCCTGTCTCCCAACCCACCGGTCCTCTCTTGCCCGCTGCCTGCTCGCCCACCTGCTCTGTTCAGCCTCTCCGTGGCCCAGCACAAGGCTCCTGTCTCCTGCTGCCACAGCCAGCGGCTCCCAGGGGGCCGGCAGGGCCTGTGCTTGTGGTGCCCTCTCCCCACACCCACCTACACACATCCGACAAAGCCCCTCTCTGGCCAGCTGTGTCCTCCCAGACCACTCTCAGCCAAGTGCGGGAGGGGCACTGGGGTTATCGCACATGCAGAACCTCACTGCCCCCGTTTCCCACTGAGCCTGCGCAGGCCCGTCCTCACCGAGGGGCAGTGTTCTGAGCCCGCCCACTGCCGCCAGCCTCCCCAGCGGATGTGCATCTTCACCCCACTTTCTTGGCTCTGGCCAGCGTCTCAGCCCCACCAGGTCTCCACCCTGTACAGAGCGCCATGGTGGAACCCAGCGCACACGCTCCGCAAACGGGCAGAGGACCTTCCGAAGACAGAGACCAGGGGGTGGAACGGCTCGGCAGAGGGGGACGCTCTCTGAGGAACAGACCCGGCCCAGCTCCTCCAAACGTCCAGTGCAGGTACTACTCACTGTGCCAGGGGTGTGTCCCCCACCGCACGACCTGCCACTGCTCGCCCACCCCAGGTCAGCAGGCAATGCTCCCGCCACAGTCTCCCAGCATCTCCCAGTGGCCGCGCATCTGCGGCCATCTGCACGCCAGTGCCCACATCACTGACACAGGTTCTGACCCCCGGCCCACAGTGCGGCGGACGTGGAGGGCGGGCACAGCCTGTCGGCTCTGCAGGCTGCAAGCTTTCTCCCAGCCCCTCTCTGCCCTGCTACCCTGCCTGTGGCGCTGCCTGTCAGAAACAGTCTGTGCTTGTATAGCACACGTTCCCATCTTCACGGGTAGCAGTTACTCTCCCTGTCCCAAAGTAAGCATCCCCTTCCCTTGACCTCCTTGTATGCTTCTATTTTGGCTTAGTTCCCAGATATGCCCAGTGCTCTGCTGGGGGCTGTGCTGGGGGGGATGGTATATAGTGCGGTGCCTCTCAGCTGCTGGGGTGTCCTGCCATCCCCCCTCAGTCACACCCCGACACCCATCACAGGGCTCCTCAGGCCTCTGAACTTTGGTGCATATGCCAGTGTCTGGAGGACATGTCTCCCACCTCTCTCGTCGCAGAATCTTCTAAAACCCTGGGCTGCTGTGCCACAGCCCATGCCCACCTGCCATGCCAGGTGCTGTGCAGGTACCCGTGTCCATTAGGAACACAGGCTAGGAAGCATGCAGCCCGGAACTGGGAGCCACCCCGCATCCATCCACAGCGGTGCCCACACACCAGAGCAGTGTGTGGCGCCGAAGGGGGTGGAGGGAGCCGTGGCGGGCAGCTGCCCAGTGGAGCAGGAGGCCCCACCCTGGGCAGAGCTCACTGGTCACGTGTATAGGGAGGCCAGAAATAAATGAGACTCATCCATGAGGACAAAAGTCAGGTCTGGGCCACCTGGTCTAGGGGACAATGGGGGCCCTGAGATGTCTGGGTGCTTCATGGTTCCCACACCCTGATATCGATGCCAGTTCTGTGGCTGGACTCACTGTACAACCCACAGAGCCAGACACCTAACCCAAGCACGCTCTTAGAGCAGGCACATTTCATGCTGGGGGAAAATGGATTGCCCATGTGCCAGACGCTGCGAGAAGAAGGTGCGGAGATGCTGCCCTCCTTCCCCCGCTGGCTTCCGGGCGTTCCTCCTGGTAGGGAGAGGTGAGGAAAGAAAAGCCAGGAGGGGCTGCTGATGGGAGACAAGGCAGAACAGATTCTGCCCCAGCTCAGAAGGCCTCAAAGCAGGGCCAGTGCAGCCTGACACCCAGGGCACCAGACGAGGAGGCCTGTCCTCATCAACAGGACGAAGGGAGGCGCGCCAGGGCAGAGTGCAGCAAGAACGGCAGGGACACACGCGGTGACCCAGGAGAGCCAAGGGCCTGATCCTCAGGAAGGCGAGGCCTCCAGTCGGCGAGGAACTGGGCCCCCGCCTGGCTGCAGCAGGCTCTGGAGGGAGGCGAGCCGGGCCCTGGGGTCTGCCGTCCCACTTCATTCCACCAAGCACTTGACACACGTGGGAACACCTTTTAAGGCTAGCCAGCCTGTCCAGCTGGTCTCGAGGGGCCAGGCAGGGGACAGGGTCCCGCGGACTCCCTCGGCAGGGCCGGGAAGCCGGCCCCGCCCTCACCCCAGGCGGCTGAGCAGAGGCGGCCCCAGAGCGGAGCTGGGAAGCGGCAGTTGCTCTCTGCTCCTCGCGTGACGCCTTCCCAGTGGCTGCCAGCAGAGGGGGCAAACGCACATGGGAACACTGTGTCGCTGTTCCCGGGCCTTGGCTGGGGAGCCCTGGCGTCTGTGCAGATTCTGAGCAGCCAGCCCACAGCCACGCGCCACCCTCGCCCCCATCTGAGCTTTGCCATTTTGGCCGTTAGGTGGCATTTCACCATGACAAATTTTCTTCAGCAATATTCTCTCCTAGTATCTCTGAGATGTTTCAGGAGCACTGACTGCCCCACACCGAGTGTCACTGTCCCTTCAGTTTGAAGGAGCCCAGGGTCCTCGTGAGCACCGCGGAGAGCTCGGGACACGGGGCGGCCCCCGTGCCTCGGCCCCTCCTGACAGGAACACGCAGCTTCCACAGGAAGCCCGGGTGGCCCAGCCCCGCAGCTCCTTCTAATGAGGGAAGGAATGTTCCCACCAGCCCTTCAGAGGGGGAAAGCGGGCCCTTAAAGTCAACATGGTCCTCAAGACTGGGACAGATACACCTTGAGTGTCAGCAGCCACCAGGAGATGGGGGCTGGCCTTTTTTACTTTTAAGTGTGCACATATGATTTTTGCAATCTAAAAGAGAAAGTTGAAAAAAAGACCGAAAAGGCTGCAGTGATAATGCTAGAGCAGCTCGGCAGCCCCGGGCAGCCTAGTTTTCATGAAGCCCATCACCAGATCCCATGGTCCCGACCGACACACACCAGACTCCAGTGCTGCCCTCACGTGCCGATGGGCACCCCCCAAAGGACGGACCCAGCGCTCACATATCCGGGGTGCAAACAACAAGAGTGGCACCGCTACGGGGAGCCTCCTGGCCTCCTGGACCTGGGCCATTTCTTTCCAGGGGTGCTCTGGGGGCCCCTCATCTCTCCACAGTCCTCAGGAGCGACAGGCACACGTCTTCCATGGGCAAGCACCAGGGTGCCTTCAGAGCGCTTGCTCTCTGGGGAAGAGCCAGGCACGGGAGCATGTCCCCTCGACACAGCACTGTCACACTCACGGTAAAACAGGATCAAAAAGATGGCCCACCAGTGAAGACACAGAGGCAGGAGGCAGTAATCACAGCTTAGGCGTGGGTTGGAAGGCATGGCTGTTGTCACCCCACGTTGGAACAGGCAGTGGCCAGGTCTGAGGGGCCTGCTGTCTGTGGACACAGCAGTGACCCAGAGCTGCAGGACTAGGGCAAATGGTCAGAGCCCTGAGGGGACGGGAGCATGAGGGCAGCCCACCCACCTCATCCCACAGGAGCACTGAAATGTGGGGGGAGCAGAAGCTCTGCTGTGTCCACCTGTGCCCACACCACCTGACAGGTCACCCGATGCAAGGAGGCTCCTGGGAGGGGCCCACGAAGAGCAGGGGCCCTGGGAGCCAGCCCCAGCTCTGAGTGACCTTGGGAACACCATTTGCAGCTCAGCCTGTGAAAGGTGTCTGGCCAATGAACAGTTGCCCCAAAAGGCTGCTTAAAGGATTAACAAGCAAGTTCCAAAGCACTACTAGCTGTAGGCACCCCCTTACAGATACCGTCACGTCACATGTGCCCCATGGAAGAGGGCTCTGAGCCCACAAGGCAACAGTGGTCAGCAGGCCCGGAGCAGGACGCCAGGCCAAGCCAGAGTGGGGCACGTTACTTCCCTGCTGGAGGAAGGGGCTCAGGGCAAAGGGCTCAGTCCAAGGGCAAAGGGCTCAGTCTAAAGCTGTGGCTGAGAGGCCAGGAAGCCGAAGCACAGGAGGTGCTGGGGCCCAGGAAGGGGTCTGACGCCCAGCACTGGGCCAGGCCTTGTCCTGGGAGCAGTCCAGCCCAGCCCCCACCCGATACCCTGGACGGGTGGTCCGACTACCTGAGCCACTCCAGGAAGGCCGCGTCCAAGCGCCCAAGCGCAGGGATAAACCTGGCACTTGGCACCTATTCAGACAAACGTCAGCTGTTCCCCCGCTACCCCGCAGCAAAGACGCAGAGGGGGCACCGTGACTCAGGGCTGCAGAGCTGTCCGACCGCAGCCCACCCACCCCGCAGCTATCACACAGCTCCCAGCCCCGCCAGTCTCTGCTTCCCCACAGCGACAGGGGCCCAGCCTGCCAGTGGCCCCAGCACCCTGTCCCAGTAGGGATCGCTGGAAACGCCCTCCAGTAACGCGCGGAGCGCTTTGGCGGCCGGGGTCCATTTGGCCTCCCCGGACCCGGCCGCTAGATTTCCATTCCACGCCGCGGAAAGGGGAAACTGAGACAGGGCGGGCACCTCCCCGCCCTACCTCGCCTGCGCCCCCGAGCCCGGACCAGCCCTGCTGAGAGCCGAGTCCGCCAGCCCCGGACACCGGCCGCGCACTCACCGCCTCCGCCGCGGCCGACTTCCGGGTGCCGCGCCCGCGCGCCGCCGCCACCGCCCAAGCCACGCCCCTCCCGCTATCTGCGCGCTCGTCACTGGGCTGCGCGGCTGGGGGCGGGGCACCGCGCCGCTATACGGAGCACCATTGGCTGGTATGGCAGTCGCTCGGGAGCGGCAGCCCTCCAGGTGCCCCGCCCCCAGGGCTGCGCCAAGCTTGGGGGCTGCACCGGCGTCTGGGCGCCTCGTGAACCCCGCGGCCTTTGGGGTCTCCTCGGTGCCCTGGCCCAGAGGACGTCCACGGGAGGTGGCAACTGCTTGCAGCCGCTCGGAGCTCATGCCTAGGCGGACGGGTTGGGGCCGCGGCCTGAGGTCCAGGAGCCCAAAGGTCATCTGCCCACCCGCGGCCCTAACTGGAAGCGCCACAGGGATGCTCACTTCCGGACCCGCCCCTCAGCCTGGGTGCTGGTCCCACCCCCACCTCCGCCCCCTCAGTCCCGGCCTCTGGATCTGGTCATCCTTCCTCCTGGTCAACTCTCCCTTTTCTTTATGCCCTCAACTGGGGCCATTCTGCCGCTCTGGCTCCTGGCCCCTTCTTCACCGCAACCCTGATCCCTTGACATTCCTGCCAGGCTCTGGACAGACCCTGAACCAAGCAGTTCAGCCCCATCCCCACCCAGCCACCTTAGCCTTCCAGCCCACTTCGAGACTCTTCTACAAGCCCAGGTCCCAAGTATGAAGGGTTGTGCTGGTCGAGCAAGTGAGCAAGAGGGTGGGAAGGGGCACTGACTAGGGTTCTCCCAAGAGGACAGAGGCATTCTCAGCCCCCTGTACCCATTAGCCTCTGGTGTGTGCCTGGGGCCTGAGTACAAGGAAGGTGGAGAGTCAGAGGCCCAGAGCTGCTCCAAAGTGGGCACTCAGCAAACTATGACAAGAATGACAGTTTCATTAGGGATAATGACAATGTGCTAAGCAGTCTAAACTCAGAGTCCAGGTGCCCAGCTTTCATTCACCCCATTTTACAGATGCAAACACTGAGGTCCAGAGCACACTTGCTTGAAGTCAAAAAAGATGGCAAGTGGCAGTGGCTGGATTAGCTCCACAGCCCTGCCTTAAAGACCTAAAAGCACCCTGACCCTGATTCAAAGCACTGATGCCCTGTGGAAAACGCAGGGGAAGGGCCTGGCTGGTAACCAGCAAAGGCAAGAGTTGAACCCAAACCTGCCTGACATGCCACTAAGCCCATTCCACTCCATTCTTCTGCCGTCTCATCTATGTTCCTCCTGGACCCAACCAACACCCTTTGCTAGCACGGAAACCGAGGACTCCAGATGTCCAAGGATTTGTGGCCAGCAGGCAGCAAACCCAGCCTGACACATGGTCCTCCCTTCTGCCACCCAGCAGCAGATTCGTGCTTGGCTGGTGCCAGTGATGCCCTCTGGGCAGCCGGACCATGCAGTCCACCCAAAAGTAGTGTTGGATAAGCAAGACCTGGGGCTTAGGGGTGAGTGACCATGCCCTGGGGTATGGAGCAGCAGCTACAGAGTTGTCTGCCTCAAACCACTGGGCCATATGTCTCAGAGGAGTGGGACAGAGATTGGCGGGGCCCTTGTGAGTGGCACTTGCCCATTGCCAGCAAAGAGGAATGCAGTCATGCGTGGACTGGCAGAGTGTCATATCCTGCTCTGTCACAGAGAGCATATGGCCCTGGGGCAGACCACTCCTACCTACATACGCTCCATCTACTTGGAATCATATCAGATACTCTAATATTCACTGTCACCACTAACTCCAGTCTGGACATTTGATGCTAGGGAGCTGGTAAGACTAGATGAGATGGGTTGGGGTGGGACCTGATCCCTGGAATCTGCCCTCCCACCTCTAATTACACACATCCTTAGATGGGGAGCTCACTACCTTATTTGGCCACGCTTTTGGGCTCTGAACATCTGCAGCTGTTGAGTTCTCCCTGTAGCTTTACTCACATGCCACAAGGATGTCCTTACAAAGTCGGCCTGCAGCCAAGAAGAGAGGGCAGAGACTGGGTTACTGGTCTCTGTGTCAGCAGGCAAGGGGTGGAGGCTCTTTCCCCTGCTCTCTGTTCCTGATCCCCATCTGCAGCCTGGGTCATGGTGGGCCCACTGCCAGACAATGGCCCTGAGTCCTCCTTGAACTGGTGCTGCCCACCCTCATCCTCTGTATGTGGCCCATGATACAGCTTGGGGGGCAAGACAATTCTTGCCAGGAGTGGGAGTGGGAAGGAGAGGGGAGAGAGGTCGCCCTCGTGTGGACTGATTTGGGTGTACAAGTCTCCCCTGTGCTCTCTCACCAGAAGTCTGTCCAGCCCCTATTGCCACCATCAGCAAGTGGGGGGAAGGGACGGTGCCAGACCACAAGCTCACTGTGAGAAAAGGGGCTCCAGGAGGATCAGAGGCCAGTGTCCTTGCAGAGATCCGTAGGGACAGTCGCGCTAATGGAATCCACCCCTCATGGAGGGAAGAGAAACCCCCAGCCTACCCAGTAGCTGGCCCAGAATGCCACCAGTGGTGCAGCCGCACTCGGGATGAGAGCTACCTTGCTGATGGGTACAGAGTTCCAGAGAGGGACACTTCATTCTGCCTACCCAGAGCTGTAAGCGACATCACTGTGCCAGGGTGCCAAATGGCCTCACCTCAAGTGCCAACTCCAGCTGATTGGTGGTGGCTGCCTGGCTCTGAAATGCTGCCAGGCTGAATCTGCCACATATGCCAGGTGCCACAGGAGGGCCCAGTGGTGGCTCCAGGGGTGAGTTCTGGTCTCAGTTCATTTCACTTTCTTTGTTCTGACCCAGCAACTATTGGGTGAACACTCTAGCCCCCTGAAGTGGGTGAATAAGACCCGAATGTCTGGTCTCCCTATTAGCACCCTTGGGGGTGTGTGGTTTCCTTGGGAAGTATGATGAGCTGAGGACCTGGTCATCTCCAGGTGCAACCAGGGCAGGAAAGGCTTAGAACTAAGCATGAGCCAGAGTCACTGGCCAAGGAGCCATCAGCTCAGGAACCCCTGAAACAAGCCCCAGTGGACAGCATCACCATTGGTGCCTCCCACACCAGCTGGCCAATGGTTATGGTCCCATTTGAGGCCACGTGTGCCCCGTGTCACTGCAGAGACCAGAAAAATGGTCCTGGTAGAAAGATGCAACCCGTGCTAAACTCAACTTTGCAGGTGTGGCTGAACCTCACTCACAGTGTTCCTCCAAGAGCTCAGGTAGCGAGAAGAAAATGGGACACCAGGTGGGGGCGAGTGATAACCCCCTTCTGCCCAGGCTCAAAGCTGCAGTGATGAGATGGAAGTGAGGCAGAGCAGTCCCGCGGGACTTGGCAGGGTAGACAGAGCCTGAGGCTCTGTAGATTCAGACCTGGCGGCCGAGGAAAACCCCTGGTTCACCGAGGGAATCCTTCCTGCCCTCGGAAACACTGCAGCCTCCCACCCAACGCTGCCTCTGCTGTGGGGACCTGGGGCACTGAGGGTGGAAGAGCCCTGGGACCCCTGAGTCAGACGGGGTGGGTTCAAGCTCCGGTGACCTAAAGCAAGGGAGGCCCTTTTAAAGCTTTGGTTTCCCATCTGTGAAATGGGATGGCAGCAGAACTCTCCCTCGCCAGCTGTGTGAAGGATGCAGTTAGCTGTCGACAGGCACGGCGCACGGCGACCGGCGAACAGTAGACGCTGGAGGATACCTGCGAACTGGGGATGGTGATGGAGGCCAGAGTCCGGGGAAGGGGCGCCAGGCCTGCCGGCTCCTGCTCGGGGCCAGACAGTCCGGGGACGTCCTCAAAGGCTGCCGGGAGGGGGCAGCTCCGCGGGAGGGAGCCGTCCGCGGCCCCGGCCGCCGCCGCAGGAGTCACGGCAGGTGCCGGGGCCTCAGCCACTCCGCGAGGGGGCGGGCCAGCTGAGACGGACATTCCGGAGGCCCAGTGGCAAGCTGGAGTTTACCTGCAGTCGTCCAATAGGCGGCGGTTGCCGGGCCGCGCCGCGTCTCCCGACCAATGGAAAAATTCGCGGTCGGATGGGGCGGGGCGGAGGGTCGCGTAGCCGGCCAGGCCCGCGTTGCGCACGGGCCGCGCGAGGGGTGGGAAGGGTTGACCCGGGGACTGCGCGCTGCGCCCGGGAGGGGTCCGTCTCCGCACCGGCCCAAGTTGAATTCCAGCGGACCTCCACCCGCGCCGCGTCCCGGGGACGCCGCGCCCTGCGCGCCAAGGGACCGGAGGACGCCCGCCTGGGGGCGGGGGCCGCGCTGCGGGGCCGCCCACGCCGCGCGCCAGGTAGTCTCGGGCCCGGGGGCGGGGCCCGGGGAGGTGGCAGGGGGTTGGGGCCGGGATCCGGGAGGGTTCCTGGGCGGGGAAGTCGCGGTCGGGCCCGTGTTTGGGCCGGGGGTCTGCGTCGAGTTGCTCCCCACCCGCACCTCGCCCGCGCTGCGCTGCGTAAGACATGGACCAGCGGGGGCAGCTCCCTTTGTGCCCGGCCTCGGGGCCTGCCAGATTCGGACCGGGCGCCCCGCGCCGCGCGCCCCAGCGGAGACGCGGCCCAGTGCCGCAGCCTGTCCGCCCCGCGAGACGCCAGGCGCCCGGCAGCCGGGGTCGAGCAGTCACAGAAACTTTACAAGGGCCGGAGGGGTGGCGGGGCCGGGGAACTTTCCTGGGGCGGTGCGCCGCTGGAAAACGCGGGGACACGGCCTGGCCGAGGAATTATCACCGCGCCGCGCTGCTCCCGCCGCCTGGAGAACGAGGTAGGGACGCTGCCCGGAGTCCCTGCCTCCTTTACAGACCTGGTCCCCCTAACCCCGCCACCCCTTTACCCCTCGGTGGGACACCGGGCCCCACGGACGGAGGTGCGTCCTCCTCGCCAGGAGTGGTGACTTAGCCCTGTTTTCTGAGGTGTTGCCCTGGGATTCTCCAGCTTTCCCATTTTAATCGTTAAATAATTAAATATTGGGTACTTATAATATGTCACTATCTCTAACCTATGCATAATGTGCCAATGACAACGGAGCTCCTGGACTCTGGCAAATCTCTTTTAGACCCAGGCACACGTAGAAACAAGAAAAAGAACCGTCCCATTAGCATTTCATCCTTTAAGCTAGGCTGTTAATATAATCTAAGGTGGTTACGCCTTGTTCACACCCCTTTCCCTTGTCACTCCGCAGGACACATACTTGGTCAGGATTTATAAAACCAGGAGGTTGGGGCATGTGCCTGTCGTGGGCAACCTCGCCAGCAGTGGACGCACACACCAGGGACACACTAGGAGCCCCCACCCAGCCACAGCCACCATTCTGTGGTTCAGTCTGCCAGAGGTCTGCTCGTTACCACCAGGTCCTGCCTGTCCTGTACTCAGTGGCTCTGCGGGCCTGGGACAGTGCTGGACACGGGGGACAGTCAGAGCCCTCTGCCCAGCATGTTGGGCCATGGCCAGTAATTCCTGAGGAGGCAGTCTAGGCCTGCAGTCCAGCCAGGGTGTGGGCTGTGAACCTGGGACGCATGCTTCCCCGAGCTTTGCCCTGTGGTCTGCTAGCATCTGGCACAGGGCTGGGCACAGACTGCCCACTGTGCTTGGGACTCTGGTCCTGGTCGGGGAAGGAGGGCCCAGTAGCGCAGTCAATCCCACCCTGCCCTGCCTTCCCACTGCTTTTCTACACAAGCACCTGCTGACCAGATACTCCCAGATGAACCCAGCCTCAGTCCTAAGTTAGAGCCCCCCCCACATCTGGCTGTGTGGTGCCCCCTCTAGAGGTGGCCCCTCAAGTCTCTCCCCAGTCCCAGGGACCCCTCTGCATCTTCAAGGGCAGGGCTGCACCTCTATCCCTGCTTGTGCTGTGCAAGGATTTGGGGTGAGTTCAGTGTACCCGCTTCACTCCAAGAGACAGCCTGGGGGTATGAGCAGAGGGGATGCTGTGTCTCTGAGAGAAGCCAGGAAGTATACCCAGCAGGGTGGGCAAGGACACGAAGCACACCAGACCCCCAGGCAGTCCCTAGCCTTTGCCCTGGGGCCTGGCCTAGCCTCAAAGGGGGAGGGAGGCCATCAGGGCTGAGGATGCAGGTCCACAGGACAAGCCCTGTGGAATGCCAGGTGGTGGGGAGGCCACAAGGGGCTCTGGGAACTTCCCTGACGGTGGCTCAAGTGGGGAGAAAGCATCTGTTCTTTCACCACCATCTTCCATCAGGACTGAGATGAGGTCTTAGGCTACTCTGTGGGAGCCCCAGAGTTAGGGAGTAGCCAGAGGAGGCCACAGGGTCAAGAACCCCTTCACAGGCCTTCCCGATAGGGAGGGCTGCCCATCTCAGCCTACTTCACTGACCAGGAAGATGAGCCCAGAGCTGATGGACACCCACATCACCCAAATGTCTCCCCCTCCTACCTGCCCAGTGTCAGGCACAGGCCCTGCCCACTGGCCCCAGTGGACCCTAGCGAAGCAGAGACAAGCTGAGTGTGGCCAGCAGAGGGCACCCGGGACCACCCCTTCCTGAGGCCCCCGGTGGAGAGGCTGGAGCTCTGCTCTCTGCAGGCTGGCCATCCAGGTGCGGAGCTGGAGCGGAGCAGGGAGGAGACCTGAGGGCTGGGTGGCCGGCTGATGGAGCCCAGGCTTCACGAGGACAATGCAGGGGGGCCCTGAGAGGGGGGCCCTCCTTGTTTGGGGGCGGGAACTGATAGGGTCTGGCGCCCTTTACCCTCAGCTCCTGGTTCGGGGCCCTTGGTCGGGCAAGTGACCCTGGGGGGTGTTGAGAAAGGGCTCCCCAAGACAGGTGCCCACCGCCCTCTCATCAGAAACCCCATCACTGATTCAGCCTTCATACCTCACACCCGTGTGTCTGTCCGCGGCCCCAGGGTTCCTGTGAGGCTCGGCCCTGCCCCCACCCCCACAGTGCCCTGTGACAAGGGTGCCCTGGGGACGGAGACCCGTGCCGCCCGTGTCCTCCAGAGCCCCCCAGCCACCCTCCTCCTGCGGGAAACCCTCCCTGGAAGCCCCTCCCTGACGTGGGGGCCCACCACTGGCGTTCCTCTGCATCTGTGGTGGTGTTGGCCTGGCTGGGGCCCATGAGGGGGAACACATTTCTGTGGCCAGACATCTGCTGGTGGGTGGGAGCAAGACGACCTGAGCTTGAATCCTGGACCCAGCTTCCCCATCTGTAAAATGGGGTGTTGGGCCAACCCAGGGCACCTAGTGAAGCCAGAATTTTGGGAGGCCAGTGCCAGGGAGAGGCTCATGGTCACTAGGACTGATAAAGGCACGTGGTTCTCTGTGGGATAAACTATGTCTTTGGGGCCCAAAATAGAGGCATCCCAGAAATGTCACATTCGGAGCAAAGCTGATTCCTGAGCCTCAGACCACAGGGTAGGAACAGTGGCCCCTCTGCTGTGGGTGGGGAGGGTGTCAGTGGGCGGGCGGGGCTCCCAGCCATGACTGCCGTGCCAGGCATGCATACGAGTGTGCAGAAACACACATGCATGCCCAGCCCCATTCCCGCTGCCTCTGGCCCCCACCCCCTGACGACTCCATCTGACCTGAAGCCTCTCCCCATGGTAAAGGGCCTACCGTGAGGAGGGAGACCTACCCTTGGGACCCCCCCCCACAAATACACCATTCCACAAAGAAAGATGAGGCAGAGCCTCCAAACCATCTGAAAAACACCACCAAGCTGGGGAGAGAGCTCCCGACACCCGTGTCCTCTAGGAATGGCCTCCCACCTGCCATCCAGACTTGCCTGTCTGTGCTGTCCTGTGTTCCTTTTTACAACACATACACTCAGGCAGCGTCACCAGGCTTACACACAGTGAGAGGAAACGTGTTCCATGGGTTATCAGCCGAGGCGGGAAACTCATGGGGTCTGTGGCTCCTGTGTGTGAGGCACAGCCCTGGGCCCTGGGTCTGCAAATTGGGCTGCCTGCCTAGCAGGGACATGGGTTTTGGGCTGGGCTCAGAGAGCCTCAGGAGAGACCAGTCCCATAGGGCAGGTTTGGGGTCCAGGTCCCGGGGAGCAGGGCCAGGTGTGCATGGTTTGGTGGGCCTCTGCTGCCAGGTTTTCCCCCCTGTGCCGTTGACACACCCAGCCTTCTGGGAGGGGAAAGGGTTATCATCAGTCCACAACTCTGAGCAATCACGCTTCCAAAGGACCGTCAGCAGTGTTAGAAGTGCTCCCAAGGGAGCGTGCCAGCCGATGCAGGCCGCAGACATCATGGTCCCGGTCGAGCAGGGATGTGAGCGCATGTGCTGGGCCGTGGGCACGTGGTGGGAGCGCACAGGACACCCTCAGGGTCAGCAGCGACTGTTCAGAAGGGACGTATCCCAGCAAGTGGGCCTCATGCAGTGCCTTCTGGTTTTCCTGCAGGGAGCTGAGCCAGCAGGATGGATGCTGGGACATGGCGATGATCTCTTCTCGAGATAGGTGGGTGACCTGGGCTTGGCCTGGGGGCGTCCCCTCCTCAGAACAGCAGAGTGTCCTGGTGGGCCAGGTGGGTGTGGTTGACAGAGGGATTGACTGTGGACCCGAGTGATTTGTGCTTCCGTGATGCTCACCCTGGATGGGCACAGCCCCAGGGCTGGACGGGGCTGGATGTGGGGGCCTTCCTCCACCCCTGCTTGGATTCACTGATGGCCTGGGTGGGGACAGCGCCATTGGGTTGTCTGGTGTGAGGGACAAGCCTGCGTTGGGGCCACCCAACCAGGACGTTAGCTGGGTCAGATCCTCACATACCTGACCTGGACGCCGGCCCCAGCAGTGTCTGGTGTCAGATAGCTCGCCCAGCTTGGGTCCTAGCTCAGGTGGTCCCTGCTGCCGGGGCAAGTGCCGCCAGAGCAGGGCCACCGACTGGGGCTGTCCTGGACTGGCCCGTGGTCTTGGGCATCATGCAGATTTGTGGGTCCGTTTGTTAATCCGGGCTCCCGCAGGACCGAGGGGTGGTGCCGGGAAGTTTGGTGGGGTCAGGAGGCGGAGTGGTGCCTGTGTCCCCCCAAGACCCTGCGGATGGTGGGATGGCTGTTCCCTGCTGGCACCCTGGTCCGTCAGAGTCTGCTGGGATGGTCACATTCACAAGATGCTGATGGCTTTCAGTGCCCTGTTCTCTCCACCTCCAGGACAGGGGCCTTGTCTTCATCCTGGCTGGCTGCCCCCACCCCACTGGGTGCTGTCTGTGGGGGGCTCGGCGAACCCAGGTCTGGATCCTCAGTGTCACTGAGTGTCCAGCATGGGGGCCGGGCCCAGCCAGTGACATGCTCAGGTGGTGGCAAGAAGACAGCGGTCACAGACCCAGGAGGCCCCAGGCCTCCAGACACCTCAGTGTCCTGTGCCGAGGGCCGTGGGGCAGGATGGGGAGGGGTCTGGCTGCTTCTTGCCTGTTCCACAGGACGGTGGGTGTGGGAAGCTGCCCGTCAAGCTGCTGGGAGTTGGGGATCCCCTGCTGCCTGGCGGTGTGGCCAGACCAAGATCCAGCCAAGCGCCTTCTGGAAGGCTGTTGGACTGCACAGGGGGCTTCTGGATAAGGAGGAAGAGGCTCAGGCTGCACCTGGGCTGTAAGGGTGGCCGGGGCTCACCCCTCGCCTCTTAACTTGTGGCAGGCCACCGTGCCTCTGCTTGGCAGACACTGAGTTGCAGCTCTGGTGACAGTCTGCAGGAGGCTGCCGGCTCTCGTGCCGGCTCTCCCCGCTCTGCTGGCTCTGTTTCTCCCTCTCACTGCCTCTCCCTGTCTCCTGTCTCTGGCCTGCCCTTCACGAGTGTAGTGAATGATTATTCTTATCTGCCGTGATGATTGGCCTTTCCTGTCTGCCGTGAGCTCTGGATAGATGGTGGTGGCATTTGTGCCATCTCTGTTCTGGGCTGGGATCATGTTACAGGCTGGGAAGGAGAAGCGGGGCCCAGGCTTGGGGCTCCCTGCTCTGCTGGACCCTGGGGTGGTCCTGCCCACATCAAGAAGGGGCTGGGGAGGAGGGGGCCTCAGGGCTAAGTTGGGACAGGGGGTGATGACAGGCATCCATGTACCCCTCATACTCACCTTTGGCCATTCCACACCCACTTGCTGAGGTCCATGCTGGACACTTGGTGTGGACCATACCCAGCCCAGCTTGGCCCTGGGGAAGCTCCCAGCCTGGCCAGGAGACAGCAGCACACAGGGCAGGCGGCCAACGTGACATGGCAAGGTGGTGATGAACAGCAGGACTCCCAGAGGAGGGGAGCCAGGAGGCGGTAAGGGCAACACTGATGCCAGGCCCAGGGAGTGTGGGTGCCCTTCGTGGCTGCGCCCGCACTGATGTCACCTCTCAGAAGCCGTGCCGGCCCGGCTTTGCCGTTGCGTGTGCGCAGCTGCTGTGAGCCTGCAGTGCCTCTGCCGCCCCGGCCTCATGCTGGCGTTCCTGGGGTTTGGTGTGGTTTTTAGTAATTGGTCTGAGTCTTTAGTATTAAGGTATGAATTCTTTCCGCATCGGTCTGCCTGCTGCAAGGTTTTTCTTGGCTTTTTAATTTTTATTTATGGCAATTTTTCATGTTCAGAAATGTTTCATCTTTTGCAGCAAAATCAGTTGGATTTTTTTCCCCTTTTAGTTGTTCCATTGTTCTCTGTGTCATCCTCCCTAGCATGCAGCCGGATAAACTCCCCTCTGCCTCGTCCTAGGTGTTTCCAGTTTATGTTTTATGCTCACAATTTCGTCCATCTAGAATTTATATTGATGTAAACGTGAGATGGGAATTTAGCTTTTTTTTCAGTTGTACCTGAACCATTTCTTATTTTCTGTCACCACAAGTTGGAAATGTTATGAAATGTGTGTTCAGGTTTGTGGTGCCCGTGGTGGCGTCCAGCCCTTGGCCAGCGTCCCCGCCCCACTGCAGAGGTCAGGGGTGTTGGAAGCTCCCTGGGGCCTTGTCCCGGGACCTCTGTGGGGCTCGCCTCAGGCCCGTGCTCTCCGAAGCCGGTCAGCTCTCCTCGTGTGGCTCTCTGTTGCGTGTCCCGCTCTGGCCTCCCCGTGTCTCGGGGTATCTCTGAGCTTTGTGTTCACTGAGAACAGGTCCTCACCCTGGTGAGCCCCCTAAGAAGCGAGGGCCTTGCTGCTAGCATGGCTGGGGAGCCCAGCTCAGGCCAGCCACCCTCTTGCCTGCGGCTGCTCTCAGTCAGGCGTCTTGTGGCCTGTGATGAGAGTTGTGGGCTAGCCTGGGTGGGCAGGTCCCAAGGCAGCCCAAGCCCATGCCCGGCGCACATGCCTCTCCGGTGGGGTGGAGGAAGAACATTCTGTGCAGCAGGCCTTGGGTTCGGATCCTGCCTCTGCATCTTCCACAGGCTGTGTGAAGAGCTTGGCACAGGTGGTCCTCTGCAGTGGCCATGACTTCAGTGCCAGGCCAGCTTCTTGCTGTGCTGTCCCTGCCTGGGTGGTTCATGCTGGCAGTGCCCCTGCAGCAGGGCCAGCCTGGTGAGACCTGCGTCACCCAGGCCAGCAGGCGAGATGGTACCACGCGGCCACACCCAGCCCGCAGGTGCTCCTGGGCAGTCTCTGCAAGCCTGTGAGGGTTGTTCTGGTGCATCGTGTCCCGTGTCCCCCCGGCCCTCACGCCCAGCCTCACAGGTCTCCGCTCCAGAGCTCCCCCTGCTCCTCGGCTGCCTCTGGTGGCCTCCCCTGGGGCATGTCACTGTCACTCAGCCAGTCAGGCTTTTCCCTGGATTTGCCCTTCCTGTCTGTTGCCCTGCCTGGCTGTCCCCTGGGGAGCTGCCCGTGGAGGCCCCTGGAACATGAGGCTGCATGAGGGGCCTCTCCTCCCCTAGGCCCTGGGTGTCCCGTCCCAGCATGACTGTCAGCTGGGGCGCTAACAGTGGCCAGTGCAGCCTGGGAGGTGGGTCCTGTGGGGCGCCCCCGCAGCTGCAGTGTGTGGTGTCGGCCTGGCTGCTGTTGCTCCTGGGGAGGGCTGCCCGGTGTGGGGGTGTGCGAAGCATCCCACCCCCAAGGCGCATCTTGCAAGGTTGACTTGGCAGTTGATGAGTTTGGTATTTCGAATATGCTTTCAGTTTAACTTTTTCTTTTCAAAATATTTTCACTCTCCCTGAAATCCTAATTAGGCCATTCACTCGTCTGAATGTACTTGCTGCGCTCTGCATTTTGCAAGATAATGAGACCGCAAGATGCCGCCTTCTCGGTGCTCCCAGCCCTGGGGCCTCCACTCTGTGCCCTGAGGGAGGGTGGCGCTGCACCTCCGTGGCCCATCCTGCCTTGGCATCTGGGCAGAGAGCCTGGGGGGAGGGGAGGCGTGGGGAAAGTGAGGCCCGGGACGCTGAGGAATCTGGGAAGGTGTAGATGGAGGGGGGCCTCAGCCCCACCAAGGTCACCCTTCACCTGCCGTCAGCCCAGGCCTGGGGTCGGGGTCTCAGCCTAGTGACGCCCTGGAGGTGCCTCCTGAACCCAGCCAGGCCGGGCTTCCCTGGGTGTGTCTAAGGGGCTGAGAATGGGGGACAGGCCCCAAGACCAGCACAGACACCAAATGACTGTAGCCCCAGAGTCCACATTCTACCTTTAAAAAAAAAATTATAAAGCAGTATGTGCTTGTTTATAGAAAATTTGAAAAATACAGATGAGAGGGAAATGGAGATCCCATCTCTGCACTCCTGCAGCCCGCTGCGTTCCGTCCTCCTGGGGTGCTGGGGACGTGTGCGTGGTGATCCCTCCCCTCCACGGCCCCACCAGCGTCTTTCCTGTGGTCAGGGTGCTTGGTCAACACAGGGGGTTGGGCACCCTGCCCACTGCCCTCTGCCCTGCCTCTCCTCCAGTGTCTGCACTTCCCGGGACATACCATGCCTGGCCGGCTCTGTCCTGCTCTGTCCCACTCTGTCCCTGGGGCCCACTTGCTGCTTCAGCTGACCGCCTGGGAAATACATCCCATTGTGGACACAAGCCTTCTGAGGACTGGAGTTGGGGAGGGGGCTTTCCTGACACACCAAGAGAGGGCAGGCCATGGGCCCTGGGATGCCTGACCCCCATCAGTGGACACAGACCACCAGCTCCACCTGTTGCCCCCTACCCAGGGCTGGGGGCAGGCTCACAGCCTGCCAAGGGAGCAGGTGAACTGTCCAGGGCCCCAGAGGAGGCAGGGCCAAGGCCAGGACCCCAGCGGGGCCCACCTCCACCCAACTGGAACTTCCCTGCCTGCCTGCCCATCACAGCCACAGGCCCAGCTGCCCCCCCTTCCCCTGCCCGCGCCCTTCTCCCTGCAGCCCTGACGCTCCTTCCCACTTCTCTGGTCCCTCTCCCTTCCTACCCCTGCCTCCCTTGAGTCCCTCCCTCCTTGTCTCCTACACCTCTGACCTCCCAGTGTGGGGGTGGGGCTTGTGGGGAAACTGAGGCTCGGCAAGCAGCCCCAGGCCCCGCCCCCAGCCTGCCCCAGGCAGGCACATCCCTCCAGTCTTCTTAGTGACAGTTCTCTGGCATTTGTCCACCTGCAGGAAGCTATTATTTGTGACGAGACTAATTCAGTGAGTATTTGTTTTTGAAGAAATAATTCCAGGCGTTTACTTGCCAAACCTTTGAAACAGGTAGTGGCTAATTTTTTTTGTTAAGGTATTATTGATACACACTCTTATGAAGGTTTCACATGAAAAAAACAATGTGGTTACTACATTTACCCATATTATCAAGTCCCCACCCACACCCCAATGCAGTCACTGTCCATCAGTGTAGTAAGATGCCACAGAGTCACTGTTTGCCTTCTCTGTGCTACACTGTTTTCCCTGTGATCCCCCACATCATGTGTACTAAACATAATACCCCTCAATCCCCTTCTCCCACCCTCCCCACCCGCCCTCCCACACCCCTCCCCTTTGGTAACCACTAGTTCCTTCCTGGAGTCTCTGAGTCTGCTGCTGTTTTGTTCCTTCAGTTTTGCTTCGTTGTTATACTCCACAGATTAGGGAAATCATTTGATACTTGTCTTTCTCCGCCTGGCTTATTTCACTGAGCATAATATCCTCCAGCCCCATCCATGTTGTTGCAAATGGTAGGATTTGTTTTCTTCTTATGGCTGAATAGTATTCCATTGTGTATATGTACCACATCTTCTTTATCCATTCATCTACTGATGGGCACTTAGGTTGCTTCCATTTCTTGGCTATTGTAAATAGTGCTGCGATAAACATAGGGGTGCATAGGTCTTTTTGAATCTAAGAAGTTGTATTCTTTGGATAAATTCCAAGGAGTTGGATTCCCGGGTCAAATGGTATTTCTATATTTAGTTTTTTGAGGAACCTCCATACTGCTTTCCACAATGGTTGAACTAATTTGCATTCCCACCAGCAGTGTAGGAGGGATCCCCTTCTCCACATCCTCACCAGCATTTGTTGTTCTTAGTCTTTTGGATGCTGGCCATCCTTACTGGTGTGAGGTGATATCTCATTGTGGTTTTAATTTGCATTTCCCTGATGATTAGCGATGTGGAGCATCTTTTCATGTGTCTGTTGGCCATCTGAATTTCTTCTTCGGAGAACTGTCTCTTCATATCCTCTGCCCATTTTTTAATCGGGTTATTTGCTTTTTGGGTGTTGAGGTGTGTAAGTTCTTTATATATTTTGGATGTTAACCCCTTGTTGGATATGTCATTTACAAATATATTCTCCCATACTGTAGGATGCCTTTTTGTTCTGTTCATGGTGTCCTTTGCCATACAGAAGCTTTTAGTTTGATGTAGTCCCATGAGTTCATTTTTGTGTTTGTTTCCATTGCTCGAGGAGATGCGTTCAGGAAGAAGTTGCTCATGCTTATATTCAGGAGATTTTTGCCTATGTTGTCTTCTAAGAGTTTTATGGCTTCAATGACTTACATTCAGGTCTTTGATCCATTTTTAGTTTACTTTTGTCTATGGGGTTAAACAATAATCCAGTTTCATTCTCTTGCATGTAGTCGTCCAGTTTTGCCAACACCAGCTGTTGAAGAGGCTGTCATTTCCCCATTGTATGTCCATGGCTCTAGTCTGTTCCATTGGTCTATGGGTCTGTTCTTATGAGGTAGTGGCTAATTTTTAATTAAGCCTTTGTGCTTGCAGATTTACATCTTTACAGAGCCAGGACATCCAGAGGTGTAGTGTTGCTGGGGGTTGGGGTGGGGAGTGGCCAGGGTGTGGTGCAGACAAGGTGGCCATCTGTGACCTGTGACACAGGCAGCAGCCTTGTGCCCTGGAACCCAGGCCCAGCACATGGGCTGACACATTCTGTTGCTCCTGGTGACTCTGTCCCCTCCTCTGACTCCACCTGTCCTGCTCCACTGGCTCAGAGCACCCCCTTCCCAACTAATGGGCTGGAGATATGAACCTTAGGCCTGACCCCAAGCCTGAGGACAGTAGCCTTGATCAGGGAAGGAGGCTGGGTGGGAGTGGAGGAGTGTCCACTGACCCCTGCCCCAAAGCTGGTGGGGGGCTGCCTCAGCGAAGGCAGAGGAAGCTCCTAAGCTGGGCCTGGTTCTCTTGCCCACACCTTTAAAAATAACTGGCCTCTCCCCATAGTGAGGTCCTCCATCACCTTTGGGATAACATACCTGCCCCTGCAACACCACTGGGCTCATGCCTTGTCATGCCCACCCCCAGACTCAGCAGGCTGTCTGGGCGAGGCTCTCTGTGGACCCACCCCCTGCATCATCCCAGATAACAGAGATGCCCTCAGCCAGGCAGCATCCCCGGAGCCTTTGGGAGGCCCAAGGCAGTCCTTCCGACATTTCTCCAGTTTGTGCAAAAGTCGGCCTCTGTGTAGCACACATGCTCCGATTCCTCAGGGCAGCACGGGAGCTGTAGTGATGTCAGTCAGGGCACTGTTCTCCCACTGCACATTCTTGCTTCCTTCGTGTAGTAGAAATGAATGAGCGCCTGCTGTGTGCCAGGTGCCATGCTGGCTGCTGCTCAGCTCTGGCCCGTAGTCAGTCCATCAGAGGCCGAGGTGGTGTCCTTCACCACCACCCTTCTCATCCCACCTTCAGTTCCATATGTGGCAGCAGGCTAAAGTTTAGATTTGTTATGTCTTCCTTGCCTGTGTGAAGGTTTAAGAGCTGAAGGACGCGTGGCCGTGAACTTCACAGTGTGATCCTAGGCTGATAAGTTAATTTTCTGCACCTTCCTTCAGTCCTCTCTTCTATGAATTATATTTATTAGAAACTTCTTTTGCTGGTATGTGAAAGGTCGTCAGTGAGAGATCATTGTTTATTTCAATGGAATCTTGGTTTGGAGGCTTAGATACCTATGTGTTCACTTATTTGAAGCTTATCCTCAGTTATTCATATTCATTCTTTTTGTTTTGTTTTGTTTTAAAAAGAAGAGTTTTGTTTATTTGTTTTACACACTCTAAGCTTGACCTTTTGATGGTCTTTATTTGAAATTTTCATTAAAATGAGTTACTTACACAAATATTTGGTTTTAAATGTTTTAGAAGAATCTTTTCCCTTTATTCCCCGAGAATAATGGAATAGCTCTCCTGCAAGGTGTACAGGAAACCGCAGACCCCTGTGGGCCACCCGAGTCCACGGGAACCGACCACAGCCCCAAACCCTCTCAACACCACTCAGGAGGTCATTACAGTCCCCACCTGGGGGCAGGAGGGGTTTGGAGATACGGAATGGCAACTCATGCTGAGCACCCACAGACCCACAGGTGCCAGTGTGGTAACGTGGGCTACACAAGCCAGTGCCAGTTATTCCCCTTGGGGTGGGAGCCAGGGCCAGGCTGCAGAGAAGCTCCAGAAGTACCCGATGCCTCCAGACCAGCAGACCGCTCTGCTCATTCCTTGCTTCTTTTAGCTCCTCAACCCAGGACCAAGGCATAAGAAAAAAGCTATTTAGCACAATGGTCAGCTGTTGAGTTTTAGTCAGACAGGGCTAAAGTCTAACTTGGGAGCTGACTAGTCGTACACCCAAAATACTAGACCTTCCAGAAATTCCAGGCCCTCAGACAGGCTACGCAATCTTCCTGAACCTCTGTTCTTTTTTTTTTTTTTTTTTTT
>JAQQAC010011420.1:1911940-1962619 GCA_029783875.1 Phataginus tricuspis
TGTTGTTTGTGTTTTGGATGTTGGCCATCCTCACTGGTGTGAGGTGATATCTCATTGTGGTTTTAATTTGCATTTCTCTGATGATTAGCGATGTGGAGCATTTTTTCATGTGCCTGTTGGCCATCTGAATTTCTTCTTTAGAGAAGTGTCTATTCATGTCCTGTGCCCATTTCTTAATTGGGTTATTTGCTTCATATTCATTCTTTATTGTTTGATAATGAGAGTAATTAAGGCTATGAATTTACCTGTAAGTACAGCTTTGGTTATAGCCACATTTTTTTCTCCCAGTTTCACTGAGGTATAACCAATATATAATACTGTGTAAATTTAAGGAGTACCGTGTGATGATTTGGTATGCATGTTTGTTGTAAAATGTTTAGCACAATAAGGTTAGTTAACACAACCATCTTACATAATTACCATTTTGTTGTTGCTGTGATGGTGAGAACATTAAAGCTCTACTCTCATAATAGCTTTCAAGTATACAATATGATATTAATTAAGCCACCATACTGTACATTAGATTCCTGGAACTTAATCATCTTATAACTGAAAGTTGTACCCTTTGACTCGCATCTCCCCGTTTCCCTCATCCCTCAACCCCTGGCAGTCACCATTCTACAATCCATACATTTTTATGTATGATGTTTGAGTGTATTTTCCCATTGCTTCTTAATAGTCAACTCTGTATACTTAATTTTTATCTTTGACCTATTTATTTAAAAGGATGTTTTCCAATTTCTAAGTTGTTACATGGGGATGGCTCTTTATTTTTATATTTAATTGTGGTAAAATACATATAACATAAAATTTACCATATTAACCATTCTTAAGTGTACAGTTCACTAATACTAAGTATATTCAGGTTGTGCAACCAATCTCCAGAATTTTTTCATCTTGCAAAATTAAAACTCTATATCCATTAAAGAACAACCCACTACCTCCTTCTCCCAGGTCCTGGAACCACCATTTTACTTTCTCTTTCAATGATTTTGACTATTCTAGATGCCTCATATAAATGGAATGATACAGTATTTGTTTTTTGTGCCTGGCTTATTTCACTTACACAATGTCCTTGAGATTCATCAATGCTGTGGCATATATCAGAATTTCCTCCCTTATAAGGCAGAATAATATTCCATTATCAGTTTTTATCACATTTTGTTTATCCAGTCATCTGCTGACACTGGATCACTTCAACTTTGGGCTAGTTTGAAGAATGCAGTTATGAATGTGGTATACAAATATCTCTTTAAGACTATACTTTTAGTTCGTTTGGGTATATACCCAGAGGTGGAATTGCTTGATCACATGATAATTCTATTTGTAATTTTTTTAGGAACTACCATATTGATTTCCACAGTGGCTATGCCATTTTCCATCCCACCAATAGTGCACAGTCCCACCAGTAATCCCAATCTCTCCAAATCCTTTCCAGCATTTATTATGTTGTGCTTTTCAGAGAGCCATCTATTGGGTATATGGTGATATTTCATTGTGCTTTTCATCTGCATTTCTCTAATGATTAGTGTTATTGAGCATCTTTTCTTATACTTGTTGGCCATTTGTATATCTTCTTTGAAAAAACGTCTATTCAAATCCTTTGTCCATTTTTAAATTGGGTTATTTGGTGTTTGCTGTTGAGTCGTAAGAGCTCTTTATGTATGCTAGATACTAATCCCCTATCAGGTGAACGATTTGCGGATCTTTTCTCCCATTCCTTAGGTTGGCTTTTCACTCTATTGTGTCATTTGATGAACATAAGTTTTCAATTAAGAAAAAATTTTGTTGAAAATATAGTTGATACACCAGCAGTTTTCAATTTTTATATAGTTTGATTTATCTCTTTTTGCTTTTGGTGTCATATCCAAGAAACTGCCAAATCTAACATCACAAAGCTTTTCCCCTATGTTTTCTTCCAAGAATTTTTTAGTTTAATGCGTTTTGAGTAAATTTTTTTTTATATAGTGTTAGATAAGGGTCCGACTTCGTTCTTTACCATGTGGATATCCAGTTTTCCCAGCACCATTTGTTGAAAAGACGGTTCTTTACCCCCATTCAGTTGTCTTGACACTTTTGTAAAAAAAATGTGTTCACCATATATGTGACCATTTATTTGTTTTCTATTCTGTTGACCTGTATGTCTGCATTCATGCCATGACCACACTGTTTTGATTACTATAACTTTGTTGTAAGTTTTGAAATCAAGAAGTGTGGGACTTCCATTTTTCTTCTTTTTTCAAGATTATTTTGGCTGTCAGGGTCCATTTAGATTCCATATGAGTTTTAGGATGGAGTTTTCTATTTCTGTAAAGAATGCCATTGGGATTAATAGTGCATTAAATTTGTAAACTACTTTGGGTAGTATTGACATCTTAACAATATCAAGTCTTCCAACCCATGAGCATGGGATGTCTTTAATTTCTTTTGGCAAGATTTTGTAGTTTTCAGTGTACAAGTCTGTCTTCACCTTAGTTAAGTTTATCCCTAGGTATTTTCTTTTTGATGCTATTGTAAATGAAATCACCCACTTAACTTCCTTTTCAGATTGTTCATTTTTAGTGAAATGCAGCTGATTGTTCTTTATTGATTTCATACCCTGCAACTTTACTGAACTTATTTATTCTGAAGGTTTTTTTGTAGAATCTTTAGGACTTTTACTTTTTACATATAAGACCATGTTATCTGCAAACACATGATTTCACTTCTTCCTTTCCAATTTGAATATCTTTTATTTTTTTCTTGCCTAACTGCTCTAAGACTTGGAATAGTGTGTTGAATAGAAGTGGAAAAAGCAAGCATCTTTGATTTATTCCTGGTTCTAGGAGAAAAACTAAAGCCTTTCACCATTGGGTATGATGTTAGCTGTGGTGTATGTATGTATAGTATGATACACAGTATATGTGGTATGATACAGATTTTCATATATGGTCTTTATTATGTGTTGGATGTTCCCTTCTCCCCCAAGTTTGTTTGTATTTTTATCATGAAAGAGTGTTGAATTTAGTCAAACTCAAACTTTTTATAAACTTTTTGTGCATTAATGGAAATGATCTTTCTTTCCCCATCATCCTGATAATATGGTGTACCTTCTTGGTTGATTTTCCTATGTTGAGCCACTCTTGCATTCACAAATAAATCCCACTTGGTCATGGTATATAATCTTTTTAATATACTGCTGAATTCAGTTTGCCAGTGTTTCAAGATTTTTGCATCAGTACTTGTAAGGGATGTTGGTCCATAGTTACCTTTTATGGCTTTAGCATCATAGAATGAGTTAGGAAGCGTTCCTTTGCCTTCAGTTTTTGGGAACAGCTTGAAGAAGGGTGACACTGATACTCCTTTGAATGTTTTGTAGAATTCACCAGTGAAGCCCTCTGCTTCTGGAATTTCCTTCTTGGGAGGATTTTCATTAAGGATTCACTCTTCTTACTAGTTCTAGGGCTGCTCCGATTTTCTGTTTCTTCATTGATCAGTTTTGTTACATTTTAGGAATTTGTCCATTTCATCTGGGTTATCCAATTTGTTAGTATATAGTTGTTCATAGTAGTCGCTCATAATCTTTTTATTTTAGAATAGCATATAAGAAAAGGCATACTAGCCGCAAGAGAGTGGGTTTTTTAAAAACATTTTTCAAATGTTATTTTTTGTTATTTTTAAGCAACTGAACTTGTAAAATCAGATGAAAATAATCCTGTGTTTTTCTTCATTTTTTTCAGCTTCATTGAGTAAATTGGCAAATAAAATTGTGAGGTATTTAAAGCATACATTGTGGTGATTTGATACACATGTGCACTGTGAGGGATTCCCTCCATCTAGTTGATTAGCATGCCCATCACCCCACATACTTCAGTGGGTGGTCTTTGTTTTTGTTTTTTTGTGTGTGTGTGTTTGGGTGTTCAGCTTGGCTGGGCTTGTTCTGTGTTGCATGGATTCACACCTAATCTCTTGCAGTCATCAGTCCACAGATCCACAGATTTCCTGAGACAGTAAAAATACTTCCCATGGGCAGCCGGCAAAGGATAGCTATGGACAACTGACAATGTTCTAAGGCCTGCCGAGTATTGGCCTTGCTGGAAAAAAGAGCTCGACCTCTCAGCAGCCGTGATCCCCAAGGGATGTTGCCTGGAGCTGCCATCCACAGCAAGGTCCCCAATTTAAAAATCCGAAGCATAGACAGGAGATCTCTTGGGAGAGCCTCCCGGTCTCTGGAGTTTTTCTCTTCTTTTTTGTTCTCGAAGCAAAATTGCTTCTCTGGACAGTCCAGGGCTCCCAGGGAGCTGCCTGAGCTGCCTCTCAGGGAAAGATCTACTGTGTGAATGGCGAATCATGACTCTGAAAACCCAGTAACTTCACCATGATGTTTCCTTAAGGAATTTTAGAGCTAGGTTAACGTTTGTAAAGATCTTGAGTTAAGGAGGTAAATCACCATGAAAGAGTGTCTGCAACCCAGACACGGGGAGTGGGCAGCCAGCACAGGGACGGGGCAGCAGATGCTACGGCTGACATTGTGACTGGACGATGTCTGGTTTCTCCAGGGTGTGGATGGCCTGGCAGAGAATGTGAGCCCGACCTCACTCCTGCTTAGGGATGTCTGCCCAGCTGGCAGATCAGGCCAGGCAGGCCTCCTTCCCGTGCCGCAGAGCGAACACGGCATGTTTAGGAGACGGGGCCGAACGTCCTCCCAATGAGAGTGAATTGCCAGAAATAGACACGTCCACAATTTTCTCAGCTTGTTTTCTGGGCAGAAAGTTCACATTCTGGCCTGGACACTGATAACCCTGCTAGAGGCCTTCTCTGTCAAGGGCAGTTTCTGACCATTTCTCGGGCCCTGCGTCTGCTCTTCCTCCTCAGACCATTCCTGTTTTGTGGAAATTTGGCCCTGGGATCCATTTCTTGCATCTCCTGTCTGCCCTCTTTTATCAGCTCGGTCGTTTCCTGCTGTGAAGGGCCACCTGGTGTTAGGGATAGGCCTAGCCTCAGAGGTCTTGATGGGGGGGCTTGCCAGGTGTTCAGGACAGTAATAGGGTCTCCCCGAGACACTGACCCTCACCAGGAGCCATGATGGCCGAGGAGCCCCAGTTCTACCTCCCCCTGCCCCCCGACAAGGCCCCGTGAGGACTTTTCTGTGAGGCCCCACAGGGCAGTTGTGGCGAGCTCAGCTGCAGCCACGGGTGTGGGTGTGTCTGTGGGAGTATCTGTGGGCCCACGTGGGCTTGCACGCGTGCATGCGTGATTGTGTGGGTGGCTGCATCGTGTGCCTTTAGGTGGGTTTTAGGAGGTCCCTAAGCTGTCAGTGTGCCTTCTGTGGTGTCCCCCTCCCTTTGGCAGGGTGGGCACAGACAAATCGGGCTCCCAGCAAGCTCTCATGGTTTCTGTGGGTGGGTGGGGCAGCCGCACAAGGACCCTGCAGGGCCTAAGTCTGCACTGGATGGAACCCCTACCCTGTGCCACTGGCTCACCTACATATAAAAGGTGGGACTTTGCTGTTGGCCAGAGGTCAGTGGTGTCTGGACCGTCCTGAGCTGGCTCCCAGGGGGGAGGGGCCTAGGAGCAGCAAGGCTGGCATCCAGCTCAGCCTCCGGGAGGGGAAGGGTGGCCCTGGAGGCCAGAGACCGCCTGGGATCCTGGCAGGGGCAGACCAAGGAGACCTGGCCCTGTGATGTCACGGCGTCAGGGTTAGGGGCTCCCCGCTTGGGTCCCCCCTTGTCCCCTGGTGAGAGAAGGAGTGACCAATTTCCCTGCACATCTCACTCTTCCCAGGGAATCTTCTAGAGGCCAAGGACAGTCCTTCTGAGCTCCAGGCCCGTCTGCCTGATGGCGGGGCCCCGGGCTGGGCTTTGTTGGGAACCCCCTTCGCCCCCACCCCTCCATCCCCAGCCCCCAGTGCCGGGGAGAGGACTGAGTACTGCTGACGATGGCCGTGCAGGCACATCCTGGTGCCTGCTGGTGTCGGCAGCCAGGGGGATGCCAACAGGGAAAGCAGGCTGGGAACATGAGGTGGGGCCCCCATGGGGATGCAGGGGGCACTTGCGGACCTAAAGGGGCCCTGCTGTGTTAGGGTCAGCCCCTTGGTGGCCTCCCTGGAACCTGCTTAGATCTGCCACAGAACCTGCACGGATCTGCCCTTGGGCCAGGGCAGCCTCGAGCTTCTGCCCTGGGGGCTGTGATCTCCCCACCCCAGGGGCTTAGTTAGCAAAGCTGCAGTGGGTCATATGGAGGTCATTCGGGGAGGGCCACCGGGCGGGGTGCCCAGCATGTGGGGGAATGCCAAGTGCCTGGTCAGCAGCAGTCAGCAGTGGCGAGGCCCTCCAGGCTGGGACAGGGAGGGGCTCTGAGGCTGGGGGCCTGCTCAGATGAACCTCCCTGACTGCAGGACTGGGGCATCTACAGGGCAGCCTCGCTGGGGTGGGGTGAAGTGGGCCCTGCTGGGTCCCAGTCGCCATGTCTTGGACACACACTGCCCCCAGGGCCCTTCTCCCTGGCCCTGGAGTGAGCCAGGCCACAGCAGAGTTCCTTCTTGTCCAAGCCTCTCTCGTGGCTGCAGCAAGGCTGCCCCAGTCCATCTAGCAGGCCCCCTGCATTCTCCCCAGGAGCCCCTGCCGCAGGGGAAGCAAGGCCAGCAAAGTGTGGGACCGCATGCTGGGGTGGGCGGGGCCCTGTGCAGCCCCCTACGCAGGCCTGGGGCCCGGGCTCAGCAATGTGAGCCCGCCAGGCAAGGACTTCTGGGCCGTGTTCCCCATGGGCCGGTGTTTCCCAGGCTGATGCCTTTTCCACTTGTCCCAGCAGAGCGGGTTCCTTGTCAAAACAACGGGAAGGTGGTGGGAGATACGCAGTGGCCAGCAGTGGGCCTCTCCTCCAGCCTTGGGGCTCATCCCAGGGACCCTCCCGTGGGCAGCTGGGGCAGGCGGCCCTGTGTGGGGAGGAAACCCCAGTCCCTAACCACCATGCTGTCCAGCACTGGCTTCCGTGGCTCTGCAACTGGAACTGGGGGGCTGGGTGAGGGGCCCTCCCTCCCCCCAGAGACTTATTGGCCTCAGGCTCCCAGGGACTGCACCCCCACTGCCCCTCAAAGGTGCTTTGTGCCGCCACAAAGAGGCTCTGTCCCTCCTGGAGGAGGCTGGGTGTTGCCATGGTGACAGAGGGGGCTGGGAAGAAAGGGGTCCACCATCCTTGGGGGGAGAGGGCGTTCCAGGCTGAGGGCACTGGTGTGCCTGCTGCACCCACTCGGTGCAGCCCTTGGCCTGACTGAGCCCGTGAGGCTCTCAGAGCATCCGGAGGACCCCGTGGCCCCTTGGTAGGGGCTGGGCTCCCAGGCCGTGGTACTGGGTGTATCTGTCTGGGCTGGGGTCCAGCCTGGCGGTGAGCCTCAGACCCCGCCTCCGGAATGCCGCACTCAGTGCCTGTGCCCACCGCAGAGCGGGGCGGCGGGCCTCTGAGCCCAGGCCCTCATCACGGCTGCCCACGCTGCTGTGCAGTCCCGAGATGGAGTTGGGGGCTGGGGAGCAGGGGCCTGCTGTGGTCAGGGGTGGGGTGCCCGATGGGGGAGGCAGTGGGCCGCCCGACCATGTTCAGTGGGGCACCTTGGGGCCTGACTCCTCTTTTACCCCTACGGGCGTGGGGGGGCTTCCAGTGCAGGCCAAGGGGACACCCTGACTGCCGTCCCCCGGCTCCGCCCCCCGTGCTGGCTGCTGCAGGGACGCAGAGGACGTGGGCATTGTCCTCAGCCAGAAGCTGGGTCCGGTGCAGAAGGAGCAGCCGGGGGGCCACTGCCTGTCCCCATCCCAGCAGTCCTTACAGAGGGGTGGGCCCTAGAGCCAGGGGACTGGGGGGTGCCGCAGTTGGCACAGGGAGCTGGTGTCTGGGACCCGCCCCAGTGGGAACCTCAGGTGAGGCCTCTTGGGCCCCTGGGGGTGGCCCCCTGCGGCTCAGGTCTCCCACTGAGGAGGGACAGCAGCGGGATGAGGCCTGTCCGCCATGTCTGGCCTGCACTCAACCGGCCACTCCGTGGCCCTGGCCCAGCCCTGGGCTCTCAGCTCCCCAAACCTTAGGCTGCCTGAGGCCCCAGAGGTGTCCCTGCCTGGACCTGACCCCCGGCCTCCCACATGAGCATCAGGACCCAATGCCCTGGGGTCCCTGGGCCCCCTGCCCAGCAGCCCCTGCCCGGGGCTAACCAGCGCTGCCTGACCTGGCCTATCCTGGCCCGCGGTGCCCCAGTAGCACAGGGCAAGACCCCTTGGGAAGAACGCCCTAGACTGTGCTCCTTGCAGGGTGTCTGTGTGGGCAGCCTGGGGGCAGGAGAGGGTCACTGAGGGTCCATTGCAGTCCACCCCAGCCCTCACCGTGGTATCTGGTCTGGTGTAGCAGGGCATCTCCTCTGCTGGAAATCTAATTTCCATGCTGAATCCAATCCAATCACGGCTCTCCCAGCTCCCTGAAATCCTGTGGCTTCCCTTGGCCGGCTGCCGGGCGGGTGGGCAGGCGGCACTGCCCAGGCCCCCGGGGAGCTGAATTCCCCGGACAGCCTCCTTGCTCTCTTGTCCGCTGCTGGGGTCGGCAACTTCTGTTCTGCTGGGACGGGGAGCTTGTGCCCCTGGAACACGGGCCCCTGCCGAGCTCGAGCCAGGAGCGGCCCGAGGGCTGGCGTCTGGGCTGGGAGTCCTCCCCTGGCACCGCTGAGACTCGAGACCCTTTCCTTCTAGTGGGTGCGCATGGTCATTCCCACTCACTGCTTAGCATCTTATCTCCGGCCACATCCCCTGTTTATGACCTTTACCCGCTGAGTTGGGTTTTGTTTTTTCTGAATCTTACTGATTCCTGAGAGCACCTGGAGCACAAGGGTGTCGCTGTCCTGTGGGTGTTACAGGGCTTGACCCCAGTATGTCCGTCACCTCCCAGCTGCCTTCACATCTCTTCCCCCTACTTCCTGTTACAGAGGAACTGCAGATGCAGGAAAGTGGGGACCCTGGTGGCCTCGTGCCCACGCGGCCCTCACCAGCTCTTGCTGAAGTGAAGTCGCATCTAGAAGTAAAGCCTTCATTCGTTCTTCATCTGAAATGCTGTGTATGTTGCTCTAAATGGCATGTCTTTGGGAAAAACACAACCATAACCACAATTCATGGCGGTTTGTTTTTGGATAAACAGAAGTGTTTCGTTCTCACAGAACTGAGCTGGTCCTTCTTGCCTGGCGGTTTCTTCCATGGCGCCCAGGCTGAGAGCAGCCCCTTCTCTCCCAGGCACTGTAGGCTCTCGACTCCCTTCAAGGTAGCCTGTGGTCCTGGCTGGGGGGGACGGGTGGACATGGGCTCCGCCCTTGTGAACCCAAGCCCCAGGCCTCCTCTTCTGGCCCTGTCCGCAGCTGTGGCTCAGGGCCCATCACTGTGGGCTCGGCTGGAAGCTACCCCCGTGGTTGTGGGCACCATCTGATTGTAGTAGGGGTGACATTAAACGTGGACCCCCGTGAGGCCTGCCAGGGGTGTAGGGAGCAAGTGTCCATGCTGGCAGTGCCAAGGGCAGGGAACATGATGTCCTCCCAGGCAGAGTAGGCTTCTGCCCCTGGACCTGGTTTCTGCTCCTCTGGGCACCTTTCCTCCCTGCCCAGGTGGGCGGGGGTGGTGGGGGCAGGAGGAGTCCTGACTGGTGATCAGCCCCTCTCCCCCTCTTTGGGGCAGCAGGCAGGGTGCCAACAGATGGCCGGCAGGGGTCAGGGCTGGAGCCCAGGCCTCTTGCTTGCCTCCCCTGCCGGCCTGACCCTTAGGAAATGCCTTTGATTCCTCAACCCAGATTGGACCGAGGCACCATAATTTGATTTTCTGGAGCAGGGTTTGGCTGGACTCCTGAAGAGGAATGTCTGGGTCAGCAGGAAGACAGCAAATGTGGGCTGAGGTTTTGGGGAAGGACCAGCTCTGATGGTGCCTTTGCTTTCCTGGCGGGGTGAGCGTGGGCCACGGTTGTGCCCCGAGGGCTCTCTCCACCTGTAGTATCTCAGAGATCCACCCACTCACCCATCCACCCAGCTGTCCGTTCGGAGGCGCCCCCAGCTACCCGACCCCCTCACACCACCACCGACTCACCCTCCTAGCTGCACATGATTCACTCGTTCACCCAGCCTCCTGTCCTTCTGTGCCCCATCTGCCACCTGTCCATCCCTCTGGGGTCGCTCCTGGGGTGCCCAGGCCTGGACAGGCTTTCCCCAGATTGACCACCCTGATGCCCGCCCCAGAACAGGTGAGGCTGTCTCTGGATGGCCTGTGTGCTCCTGCGCAGCAGGCGGGCGGGCACACGTGACAAGAAGGGGTCTCCACCGAGGACTGGCAAAGCTGGCGGCTGCGTCTGGGTGGGCATCGCGAGGGGTCTGCCTGGCAGGCGGCATGTGGCCCACCTCCCAGGTGGACAGAGGCTGTGATGCATTGGCCCGAGAGGACAGCCAGGGTTGGCAGCCTGCAGCGTGCACTTCCTCGCCCGCCCCAGGCCCCTGGGGCCGCAGCAGAAGCCAGCCTGGTGCCTGCCCTGCTGGGGATCTGACATCCAGCTGGAGAACGTCTTTGAGGTCTCATGGTCGGTTTTAAAAAGTAATGCACGACTTGCCTTCCATGTCATCACGTATTTGTGTTCATGTAAAAACAGTATTTTGAATTACCATCAGAAAAGCTGCCCTCTAGCCTGGCTCACCTGGACCTGCACCTGCAGGTGTCCTGTTTGCTGGCAGTGTCCGTGGATCCAGGAAGGCCACCATGGAGGGGAGTGGGCCTGCATCTTCCCTGTTTCCCACATGCCCCCGGCTAGCGCCCTGTCTCCCACACACTCGGGGGCTGCCTGCAGACACCCAGGTGACCGGGCTGCCCCCACCCTCAGGCCGATGGAGGCGTGTGCCCTCAGACCAAGGCAGAGGGCATAGGCCCCAGGCTCTCCTGTGGGTGTCTGGCTGGCATCTGGGGGTGCCTCTTGGGAGACACAAAGTCATTCAGCTCCAGCTGAGAGAACTGGGTGATGGGAAGGTCAGTGTGGGGTTTGGGCACTTTCTCACTGAGGCCGCATTATTCCGGGGGCCCCAGCCACAGCTGGGGAGCAAGTGGGGTCCCTTTAGGGGGAACGCCATGGACCCCAGAGTTGGGGTGTGCTGGAGGGCCCAGGGCAGGGAGGCTGGGTCTGAAGCTGCCCCCTTGCCCGCTGTCCTTGGAGTCAGCAGCCCAGCCCTGGTCGGTTAGGTGGGGGAGGGGAAGCCTGCGGTCAGTCAGTTAACCCATGTCTGGGAACCAGGTAGGGAGGAAGCCACCTTCTGGCCACGGGGCTGACAGCTGCCCAGGCATCCTGATCAGTGCCTCCCAGGACACGCCTTTCCCCAGGAGCAGCCATGCGACCTGGGGCCACGAGGCTCAGTGGAGAAGGGCCCGAGCTGCAGCCAAGGGGCTCCGATGACTTGGCCCTGCCCTGTGCTGCCCTCAGGGAGGAAAGCCCATCCCTGCACAAGGCCTGGTATCACCCCTAGTGGCTGCTGTGTCCGGGTGTGTCTGGGACCTGTGTGCAGGGCTGTGTGCCCACGGTCGTGGGTGTGTCGCGCCATTTATCCCTCATTCCCTGCTGGCCAGAGGACCCAGTCTGTGCCTCACCCAGCCGCCCCACCCTGGTGACGGCCACCACCTCTCCCAGGAGGAGCTGGGCGCGTTCTTCTAGCTGAGCAGACTTACTGTGCCTCTGTGAGGTCACACTGACAGTTGTATTTATGTGACGAGTGCTGGGGACATGGAGTACAGCTTCTGGGAACTGTGCTGGCGGCTGGCTTTGCTGGGCCATGGCTTCCCTGGCCATCACAGCATGCCGCGCCCTGTGGTGTCCCTTCACCTTGAGGTGCACCCACGTCCTCCAGTGTGGCCCTGGTCCAGCCTGGTGTGTCTGTACCAGCACTGACCCTTTCTCTCTGGGGCTCTCCCCCGGGTCAGCTGCCCATTGAGCTGTGTCTCCAAGCTCAAGCCCCATGCGGGTGCAGGGGTGAGGGGGCCGGCTGAGTTGGCCTTAGCAGGCTGGCAGGGGTCAGGCCAGGAGGAGGTCCTGAATGGTGCTGGGCCCAGCGTTGCAGCCTTGTGGCCTGCGCCCGCCACTGCGGTGCGCCCGGGCCTGAGCACCACAGACTTGGCTTGTTCTTGCCCATGAAAAACAAACTTGCTGGGCGGCCAGGGAGCAAGCGAGGAAAAGCACAGCCTTGTTACTGCAGCTGCCAAGCCCCCACCATCCCCACCCACTCCCCTGGGGCCACGGGAGCGCTGGGCCAGGGCCAAGGCAGGCCTGCCACTCTCTGCACGCTGGGCCCTGGACCCCCGGGCCCTGTCCTCAACCTCCCTCTGGATCAGGCATCAGGTACATGGGCCACTTGCGGGCCTGGAATGTCAAACCAGGCTGTACTGGGTTTTCACTCTGCCCAAGTGGGTAGTCAGCGCCCTGATTCCCAGACACCATGGCTGCAAGTGGAGGCTCGACCACTGGTCTTGAGGCCAGCATCATCCCCACGCCTGCCTACATGTCTCAGGCACTTGGGAGCAGTAGGGAAGCTTCTCACCCCCTGCCTGCTGGTGCACCAGCTTGCTCTCTGCCCTCTCTGGGCCCCAGCGTCCACTGCGGTGAGATGGGTTTGAGCTGGCCTGTTCTGTGGACAGCAGAGGGCCTGAAGGGTCTGAGAGCTGGGCGCACACGGACGGGCGTGACGAGGACTCCGTGCCCTTCCCTTCCCAGCAGGCTCTGGGACGCCCACAGTCGTGGTTCTGCTGGGCCTGGCAGGAAGCAGGGCAGCCTGGGCCAGAGCCCCACACCCTGCAGGGAGGGAGCTGGCTGCTTCCGGCCGGCCTTGGATTAATGGCTTTTAATTTAGAGTTTAATCAATGCAGCTTCTCTCCAGAGAGCTGGATGTTCCCGTCTGGGAGCGAGTCGGATGATCTGTGAGTGGGCGGGCAGGGGGCCCATGCGGCCTCCCCAGGCCTCCACTCCAGCCCCACCCTGACCTTGCCCTGCTTTGCCTGCAGCCAGCAGGCGGCCTGGTCATGGAGGACTGCAACGTGCACTCCGCTGCCAGCATCCTGGCCTCGGTGAAGGAGCAGGAGGCGCGCTTCGAGCGACTGACACGGGCACTGGAGCAGGAGCGGCGCCATGTTGCCTTGCAGCTGGAGCGCGCCCAGCAGCCTGGTGTGGGCAGTGGGCAACCCCTGCCAATGGCCTGGCAACAGCTGGTCCTGCAGGTAACAGCTGATAACTCAGGAAGGGTAAAAATGGCCAAGTGGGGAAACAGGGGGCCCTGGTGGACCACAAGCCAGCATGCAATGGCTTATTACCAAACCTCCTGGGGCCTCTGGGGAGGGGACCCAGGGGGTTAGAAGTCCCACTTGAGTGTGTAGGGCACCATGTGTTGAACGGGCAGGAAACAGCCGTACCCTCAGAATAGCAGCCTTCACTCAGGCGAGCCCTCTGGGCCTAGGCAGTGGGGCAGGGTCTGTTCTGGGAAGCCGTGTGGTCAGCCTGGCGACGCTAAGGGTGCTGCTAGCCATGGGGTCCTTCATCACATACATCAGTGGGTGAGCCCCAGGGGAGGGCTTGAGCAAGGCCCTGGGCTCTGCCTGCAGCCCGGAGGGTGACCTGGGAGCCTCAGTTTCTGCGGGCCGTTGCCCTCAGCCTGGGCTTGAGCCTCTGTGCAGCCCCAGGAGGTTTGGACGCCTGTCTGCCCTGTGGCCAGGCCGTGAGAACTCTAAAGTTGGGGTGCTACTCAGGAGTCAGACCACCTGGCTCCCTCCCACCACGGACCATGCCCGGTGCCTCACCTGCAGGTGGGCAGCCAGAAGCCACTTCGGGAGTGGTGGGGGCAGAAAAAGAAATGTGGGAGACCTGGAGTTCAGTGGGGTCATTTCAGTCCCTGTTACTGACTAAGGCCCAGGTGAGGTGCAGGCGGCTGGCGCTGTCCCAGGAGCTGGGAGGAGAGAAGAGCCTGGGGTTGGGGTCTGCCCAGCAAGCCCCTCACCGTTGCCACTGTCTTTCCAAGCCCCCGGCTGCCTAGGTGGACCAGTCCACAGAGGCCGGGACTGAGGCAGGGTGGGTATGGGCACAGGGGCCACCCCCACCTCCTGGACCTCAGGCACTCCAGAGGGTGAGGCCTGCACCCACAAACTTGGCTGGGGGAAGTGAAACAGCCCAGAGGGCCACGTGGGGACAGTGGCAGCCAGTGACCCCCCAGGGCCACCCCTCAGATGCCGGCGCTCTATCCTTCCCAGGCCGGAAGGGCTCCGGCCTCTACCCCAGAGGGCATGGCTGAGGATCAGTGTCCCCACCAAGGGTCAGCGCCCTCGTGGGAAGATGTTCCCATGGCCTGGAGCTGCCCTGGCCTCCTGAGAGCTGGGGACTGAAGACCTCGGGCCAGCACACTTCCCTACTCACCCAAAGCCCTCCCAGCCTGCCCTTGATTTTCTGTTCTCAGGGCAGTGGCTGGACTGGCAGGGCTGTTGGGCACTCGGGCAGGTGGGGCCACATCCTGCTGGTCAGGCCTGGCAGCCTTGATGCCAAACCTGACACCCAGATTCATCTCTGCAGGAGCTGGCTAGTGACTTACCTGCTGAGACCCCGGGCTGCCTGGAGCTTGCCGACACTCAATGTTCTAGCTGGGGTCTGATCTGCAAATCTTGGGGACCAGTGGCAAGGCAGGTAGCTAGGCCTAGGTGGTTGAGGGGTCGGGTTCCTGCTGCTGTGGGCCCCAGGCTGTTCCCGGTCCTGGCTGCCTGCCCTTCATCCTCCAGGAGGAAGGTCCTTCCTCCAGACACCTGGCTGGAGCAGGACTGGCCCTCACCCACTGTGTATGTGGGGGTACCTTTAGGGACCTGGCCAGCCTCAGGCTAGGCCAAGATGGGTATACGGCTGGGGCACTAGCAGCTGGTAAAATTTGGGAGAAGGCAGAAATAGCTCAAATGTAAGCATTCAGGCCCAGTTCCCTCAGGGCAGTGGTCCAGGCCTCTTGCCCCCAGTGGCTCCACTAGGGCAGCCATGAATGGAAGACACGAGGGGCCAGTGGTCAGGGCAGCTCACCCCTATGCAAGTGGGGAAACTGAGGCTCAACAGGCATGCAGTGGACACCCAGAGTGGTTGAGCATGCTGGCTGCATGGCCGGTGTACATGGCATGTTGTGGAGGAAGAGTAGCCCCAGGGGTGGCTTGGTTTTCTGGCCAGGCTCAGGCCCTGCTCTCGACTGACCCACTGAACCTCCCTGGGCCACCTCACCTCTGTTCATCTCAGAGCCCGGTTTGCTTGTTCATGATGTGAAAGCCACTGGCTTCCCGTTGTGGGTCATGACCCATGATAGCCCCAGCCCTTCCCCAGTATCTGTTTCCCTCCAAGGGGGAGGCTTTCCAGGGTGGCTGCCCCTCTGTCAGGCTGCTGGGGGTGGGGTGTGGCTGGTTGAAGGAGCCCTGATTAACTGGCCACTCTGACCCCCCAGCCAAGGTGGAGAGACCCTAGGCCTCTGTGTCTTGATGGGAAGAATTCAAGGCAAAGTAGGTCAGTAAAGGACTGTTTGCCACGTCCTTTTGGGCTCTGCAGGGATCCTTAGGAGGTAGGGGGCGTGTTAGGGGTGGGCAAGGTCCTGGGGCTGATCTGGGAGGCTAGCAGCCCTGACATTGAAGGTTGGCAGAGGCTGTGGGAGCCAAGGGAGTGGGGCATCTGTCTCATCGGCCCCCGTTTCACAGCAAGGGGAAACTGAGTTGCAGCCGGGCTGAGCATCTTGTGCCAGTGAGGGTGGCCTTGCGCTCTGCCAGCAGCCACACCGGCAGCTGTTGGGCCAGAACTGCCCCCCTGCTCTGCAGGGGAAGGGGCGTGTGAGCTCTGTCCCTGGAGGCTAACCGATGCCTGGGAAAGAGTGCTTGGCCAGAGCCACTCGGCGGGAAAATGTGACCCCCTGCAGGGAGGTGCGGGGGGGGGGGGGGGGGGGGGGGGGGGGCGCGGCGCCCAGGCTCGCGGCGGGGGTCAGAGGGGCGACCCGGCCCCGCCCCGGCTGCAGAACTCCGCCCCACGCCGGCTGGGAGCGCGGCCTCGCCCCGCCCCCTCGGCCCCCGCCCCGCCCCGCCTGGGCGCGGCCCCGCCCGATTGGCTGCTCGCAGTGGCCGCCGCCAGATCCGCCCCCGCGGGGAGCGAGTCGGTGGAGCCCCAGCGGCCGAGGCGCCGGAGCGGAGCCCGGTATATCCGCCGTCTCCCTGCCGGCCCGCACCCCCGCCCCACTGCGAGCCCGGCCCGATGCCAGCCGAACTCAGACAGGTTGGAGGGAACTTGGTCCCGGGCGAGAGGGCCGTGTCCCGGGGGCCCGGCGTCGGAGGGCGGGGCACCGGCCTTCCCGGGAGGACCGCTTTTGTTCCGCAGAGCCGCCGGCCGGAGGCGGCTATTGTCCGCGCTCCGGGCGAAGGAGTGAGCGGGCCGCCCGTGGGGTGTGCAAGGCGCGGGGCGGGGCGGGGCCGGCGCCCGGGACAGGTGCCTGGGACGGGGGCGGTGGGCGAAGGCCCTTCCGAGCAGCCCCGCCGGTGCAGGAGGGAGGCCGAGTCTGCAGGGAGCAACCCGACTAGGCCTCCTACTCCCTGGGGATCCGCTGGGCCCCCCCCCTCCCCTTTCCCGGCGCGGCCTCTGCCTCTGGGGACCTGCGAAGGAGCTTTTGGAGCTTTAATGGAAGCCTGGCAGTGCACGTGAGGGGAGGAGTGGAGGGCAGCCCTGTTCACGTGCGGAGGTGGGAGAGGGTCCCCCGGGAAAACCCCGCGCAGTCAGCCTCCCAGCACGGGGTTGGGGGGCGCACAGCTTGCACTCTTGCTCGGGTTAGGGGGGCGGGGGGCGGTCACAGGCAGGGAGACTGAGGCCAAGTGGAGGAGCAGCTGCCCCGGGCTCCTGGTGGGAAGTAGGCCTTCTACGCACCTGCCCACCCAGAGAGCTGGGTCCCTACCTGCTGTGCATCCCTGGGGTGATCCCTATGGCCTGGCCGCTGCCTGCCTCAGAGATGGAGCAGCAGTCATGGACGCCCGGAAGGTTTGGGCCCCAGTGTGCCCAATGGACGCGGGTTGGGCTTGGGGACGCTGGGGTGGTCGACAGCCAGTTCCGTTATCTCCCATAAGCTTCTCTTCTTGTTTTCTGGGCACCCACTGCCCCACGACTTCTCAGCCCCTCAGCGTGGGGCTGCCCGCTGGCAGGGGGGCTTCTGCTGCAGAGGCTGAGCTCCCTCTTCTCCACCGGGGTTGGCAGAGGCTGTGGAGCCGAGGGAGGGGGGCATCGCTCCTGACGGGATTCCATCTGGGATGGCCATTCTGGGTGGGGACGGCTCTCATTCCTCCGCTCTGCCTTTCCTTCATCCAGCGGCAGCCATCTGTACCCCGGGGGCTTGGGCCAGGGCGTGCAGGAGCCAGGTGTGGGCTCCCATGTACTCATTTATCAGACACCAGGAGCGAGGCTGATCCACGCCTCTGGACCCTGGTTCCGCCCCGCCGTCCCCATTAAGATTTGGCTTGTTTCTCCCGTCCCTCCCCTCTGCTGTTCCCACTTGCATCCCAGAGGCTGCTGTGGCTTTTGCCCAGGTGTCAGGCCCTCTGTGTATTGTTTCACACGCGGCTTTTCTATTCCCCACATTCCTTAGATCTACTACAAAAGTGGGACTGGCCTCCCTGGGAACGCCCCCTTTCCGGATGAGGAAGCTGAGCCCCTGGGGTGTGGCAGTCCCAGGGTTCTAACTGCTCAGCTCTGTGCCTCCGGGACCCTCTTGAGAGCAGTGACAGGTGGTTGGGCTCACCTTTCTGAGGTACTGGCCACTCCAGCCCCAGGCACAGAGTCCTGGGCCAGGGCCCTCCCGCAAGTTCAAGGGAGCTCACCAGAAACCCCAGGCCTGGACAGCAGCTCCTCCTGGCCAGGCCCAGGACCTTGGACCAGGTGGACCGCAGGTGGCAGTGCGTAGCATGGGATTGGGTCCTGGAGGTAGATAATGGGGGGTTGGATGGTGGACCCAGCGAGTGGCCAGGATGAGGTCAGGGCTGGGAAGGGTGACGAGAGATAGTTGACAGGACTTGGCAGGATTTGGGATGTAGGAAGGGCTGGGGGTGGTGTGCCAGGCCAATACACATGTCTGGGGTGCAGGGGGGGACTCGAGGCTGCAGGATCAGGGGTCCCTGAGGCTGAGCCAGCCTGTGTGGGTGGATGTGGACATGGGGTCCTAGCGAAGGGTTTTGAGGCCAGACGAGGATCCAGGCACCCCGGGTCAGCTACCTCTTTTGAATGCCTGCTGGTTGTCAGGCCACAGTTCCACATTCCCACCCCAGAGATGTTACAGAGGCCTGAGTCCCAGATTAACCTTGGCCCTCTCCCTACCTGAGGCCTCATTTCCTCCATCCAGCTCTGAGACCCACATGAGGGACACCTGAGTGGGTGGTTGAGGGAGTGGACACCTGGGTGGAAGACTGGAGGTGGCAACGGGTGTGCGTGCACACATGCGAGGGCCTGCGGGCATGGTGGACAGCGTGTGCTGGTGACATTAGGAAGCATGTGAACTGATGTGCTCAGGCCTGTGGGCCAGGCTGGGTGCTCACACACCTGTGTGTGTCCAGGACCCCTGTCCGCCTGTGTGCCCAGGCATGTGTAGCAGGGGCCAGGCCTTCTCATGATCGCCGGCTGACTCATGCTTCTGCCTGCCGGCCTGCCCGGGTGAAGTCATCACCCATTTTTAGCTCCTTGAGGTCATTTGCCAGCAAGGGCCCTTGGGGCCTGGGGATCTGGCTGCCAGGCTGCCCATGCTGAGTGGAGGTGGCCGACGCTGTGGTGGGACTACCAGGTTTTGGGAATCCTGGTGCTCCTGACCCCCATTCCCTCACTCCCCAACTACATAATGTCGGACCCACACCACAGGCAGGAGTGAGAATAAGTGGGCCTCAGGATGGCACTGAGGTCCGAGGGATGCATCCCCTCTACACCCCCACCCCCTGTGCCTAACCAGGGAGTAGGGGCTCTCCTCTGAGTGTGTTAATGTATGCAAATGTATGCAAGCCTACTGAGGGGCCGAATCCCTCTGGCAGGGTCCCCGCCCCTCCCCAACACTTGCTACCACCAGGGCGTGGCCCCAGGCCCCTCTGGGTATGGCCCCCCAGGGTCCTGCAGAGAGCTTAGTGGCAGCCGAGGGCCCAGCAGTGACGGGGTGTCCCTGCACCCCATGCTGTGGAACCATCTTGGCTTCCCATCACCTTCAGAGAAGAGCCAGGGCCCCCTACCTGGCCAGGTCCCCAGCAGGCGTTCCCCCTGCGTCCCAAGACTGAGAGGGTGGCAGCCGAGGCTATGACCTGAGTGGCTGAAAAGCATCCTGAATCCTTTGTGTGGGTGCCTAAAAGTCCCCAGTTAGCAGTTCATGAAGTTCTGGGTACATCCCGTTCCCTCTGTCAGGCCTCAGTTTCCTTTTTATAAATTCCTATTGTCCTGCCAGGCTCTGCTTCTGTGATCTCTTCCGGTGTCACTAGAACCCGAGGGGTGCACCTGCCCTAATGTGTTGGTGCAGGTGTCTTCCTGGAGCCCAGAACCTCAACACTTGTGCAGAAAGTGGGGGTCACGCACTCCTTCAGGGCAGGACTCCAACCTATGGAGATGCCACACCATTAAGACTTCTTGAAGGAGGCAGGTCCCGAGGGCGGCTCTTGGCACCTGGCCTAGCACACCTCCCAGGCTCAGGGACCAAGTAGGACAGGACTCCAACTCCAGGCAGATGCATCTGTGAGCTGCTGGCCTTCTGGCCTTCAGCTCAGAGTTCGTGCAGGCCCCACAGAGCATGGGGCCTGGTGTCCTGCTGCTGACCCATCCCTGGCTACCCAGGAGTGTGCTCCTCCCCTCATCTGCCCACCACGGCTTGGGTCTCAGCCCCCACCCATCCTGGCCGGAGGCTGACCCTGGATACGGCACAGGGCAGAGAACCCATGTGGGCAGAGGCCTAAGGGCAGACATAACTCTCAGGCCCCTGTGCCACTCAGCACAGTAGGGGTCTGGTCCAGCTCTGCTGTGGGCCAGCTTGTCCTCTGAGCCTCAGTTTCCATCGGCAAGTCTGGCCGGTGGCATGTAGGCCTTAGAAGGGCCTCTTTCTGGAGCTATCTTGCCTGGAATTCCACCATGGTTACCTGCAGGGATGATGACAAGGCCGGCAGCAGGGTAGAATGAGGCAGGCGGCCGCGAGCTGAGGGTCAGGGCTGGGGGGACTGGGGTGGGGGCATGGGAAGAGGCTATCAGGGTCAGGTTCCTGTCAGATCAAGTGGGACCTTCAGCCTGAATCCGCCATCTCTGGGGTCTCCGTGGAGGGGCACTGGGCCAAGCGAGGTCGAGTCAGGCTGGGCCCACTCAACACCCCAGGAGTGTCCAGGCCGGAAGAGTGAGGGTAATTTGGTGTTTGAGTGCCCAGGGCATTCTGGGAACTGGGTATTTCTGCCCTTGGGGACAGCAGGAGCCTGGGTGTGGCCACTGCTGCACTGGTGAGCATTGCCGAAACTGCCACCCCAAGGCCTCTGCACTCCAGGTTTCTGGGGCGGGGCAGGCGGAGGCTCGGGATACCAGGAGGGCCCCCCAGGGGTGATGAGCAATGTCAGGAGAGCAGGTCCCACCGGCCTCCTCGGGCCTGCAGGAGCCTTGACACCAAGGGCTGCCCAAGACTGCTGGGGTCCGGCGTGGGGCCAGCTCCTGGGGCTCCCAGGGCAAGGTAGCCCCTTGGTGTTCAGGCGGGAACATGCTACTGCCCTCACCAGCGGGAGCTGAAGTGGGCCCTGGGTTCCCGGGCTCTGGGGCAGGGAAGAAGGCCCTCTGCCGAGCACGGCACTCCAAGTGGGGTGAGCAGTGGGCCTGTCCCCCTTGCCCAGGAGCAGAGCCCAGGAAGCCAGGCCTCGCTGGCCACGATGCCAGAGGCCCCCGAAGTGCTGGAGGAGACAGTGACGGTGGAGGAGGACCCTGGCACGCCCACCTCCCACGTGTCCATCGTCACATCGGAAGATGGCACCACCCGGCGCACTGAGACCAAGGTATGGCCAGGCTCAGGTGGTGCGTGAGTGGACTGTGCAACCACAGCAGTTACCATGTCTGCAGTGTGGGCCCGAGTCCCAGCCTCCCGGGGCCACCCGTTGTGTAAGCGGAAGACTGAGGCCACCTGGCTCTTCCAGGGCTGTGACCAACCCTCAGGCTGCTCTGCCCACCAACCACCCACTTAACCCACCAGGTCACCAAGACTGTGAAGACAGTGACCACCCGAACAGTGCGCCAGGTGCCCGTCGGCCCAGACGGCCTACCCCTGTTGGATGGCGGCCCGCCGCTAGGCCCCTTCACTGACTGCCCCCTGGACCGGCGCTTCCTGCTGCGAGGGGGCGGCCCGGCAGCCACACTCTCCCGAGCCTACCTCAGCAGTGGGGGCGGGTTTCCCGATGGTGCTGAGCGCCGTGACGGTCCCAGCTACGGCAGCCTGTCCCGTGGGTTGGGCATACGGCCTCCACGTGGTGTCCCAGGCTCTGGCGGCGATGGCTGCTTCACTCTACCTGGCCGGCGAGAAGCCTTCCCCTCTGTCCCTGAGCCTGTGACGCTAGCCGGCCGCTCCCAGCCTGAGCGCTTCCAGGCAGAGCCGTATGGCTTGGAGGACGACACACGCAGCCTGGCCGCTGATGACGACGGTGGCCCGGAGCTGGAGCCTGATTACGGCACTGCCACGCGGAGGAGGCCGGACTGTGGGCGGGGCCTTCGTGCCAGGTGAGCGGCCGCACCCTGCCACCGCCAGGGAGCCTGCCTTCCACTCCCCCACCGCAGGGTACGCCACAGGTAGTCTGGTCTCTGGGGCTGAGTTAGCCACGCACACGTTAGTTTGAATTGGCGTCAGCTGGTCTCCAGGATGGCAGCAGGGGCCAGCTCTGAGATGCGGAGGTTGCCCTGGACACCCTCCCTGTGGCTCAGGGACATGAGAGCCTGGTGGCAGTGCCCCTGTCTGCTGCCCTTCTTCACCTGGGTGACCGTGAAGACGAGCCCAGGAGGCTCGGGGCGTTTCTCCGAGCCGGGACCCCGGCCCTTTCTGCCACAGCCTGTGGGCCTGCCCCCTGCTAGCCTCAGTTTCTCTGTCTCCTGAGCCGGGTTATACTGTGTGACACTGGGTGAGACCCCTGGCCCCTCCTGGCCCCAGTCCCTCCCCTAGGACGCGGGTTTGATGGGGACAACCCACAGGGGCCTCTTGCACCCTGGGGGACTGGCGGCCTGAACGCCCCTCAGATGGTCCCACCAGGACAACTGTGTTCAGAGTCTCCTCCGCCGCTGACCCTGGTACCAGCCAGAGATGGGCCTCGTGGGAAGGGGGTCCCCCAGTGGACAGTGTTCTGTAGAAACGTACTCGGTCCGGAACCAGGGAACTCCGCCTGGTGGTGAGTGAGTGCGTTCCCCACCTGGGAGGGTGTGCACCCTGGTGACCACTGGTTGGCACTGGGCTTCATCACCAGCTCTGAGGCAGTTCTTGCTGGGCTGGCTGTGACTCCCAGCACTGTGCAGTGCTGGGGCCGGGTACCAGTGTTCTGGGCCTGGCCCCACCCTCCCTGGGTGCACAGTTCCCCTGGGACGTCGTGACAGCACAGGTCCCGGGCAGGGCTGGCAGCTACCGAGGCGCTCATGCACCCTGTCCCCCGCACAGGGCCTGTGAGGACGCAGCAGACGATGGCGGGGAGCTGCTGGAGGAGCGGCCCCCCTTCCCGGTGACAGCGGCCCCTCTGGCCCAGCCGGAGCGGGGCAGCCTGGGCAGCCTGGACCGGATGGTGCGGCGCTCACCCTCAGCAGATAGCACCCGCAAGGAGCCGCGCTGGCGGGACCCCGAGCTGCCGGAGGTCCTGGCCATGCTGCGGCACCCCGTGGACCCCGTGAAGGCCAACGCGGCGGCCTACCTACAGCACCTGTGCTTCGAGAACGAGGGCGTCAAGCGTCGCGTGCGACAGCTGCGGGGGCTGCCTCTGCTCGTGGCTTTGCTGGACCACCCAAGGGCAGAGGTGCGGCGCCGGGCCTGCGGGGCCCTGCGGAACCTGTCCTACGGCCGCGACGCTGACAACAAGGCCGCCATCCGGGACTGCGGTGGGGTGCCCGCCCTGGTGCGCCTGCTGCGCGCTGCCCGGGACAGCGAGGTCCGAGAGCTTGTCACAGGTGAGTGGCACCTGTAGCCCCGGGCAGGAGAGCAAGGTGTCACTGGGGAAGTGCGCGTGTAGTCAGCAATCCCGCTGCTGGGGGCAGGCATCAGGCAGGCACGCTGTGACCGGTCTCTGGTCTTTCTGCCTCCAGCCCACGGGGCTGGCACTGGGCTCCTCGGGCAGGCCCTGGCCCCATATGCCCCCAAGTCCCCACGACAACCGCAGGTTCAGCCTTCCTGGTCGCACCCCAACAGGGCAGTAGTGAGCATGGTGCCTGTGGGACTCAGAGGGCCCCTGGAGTGCTCGTCCCACCCACCCACGTGGCCGAGAAGGGGTGGGGAGGCAAACGCACTTGCCACGGGCAGCCCCAGGCTCCCTGCCACTCCCCACCAGGCCCTCCGGGGCTCCCTGAAGTGGGAGCCACGGCGTCTCACCTGGGCCGGGGCAGGTGTGCGGGGCCTCTCATAGCTCCTGTCACTTCCCACCTTCTGGTCTGAGCTGGGGCATGACAGAGGGTGGGGCAGGCCCTGCGTGGGGCCACACGGGGAAGCAGGGCGGGCAGTGCCCATGGTCAGCACTGGCTGGTTGATGGCGCCCTGCAGGCACCCTCTGGAACCTGTCGTCCTACGAGCCCCTGAAGATGGCCATCATTGACCACGGCCTGCAGACGCTGACCCACGAGGTCATTGTGCCCCACTCGGGCTGGGAGCAAGAGCCCAGTGAGGACTCTAAGCCGCGGGACGCCGAGTGGACGACAGTCTTCAAGAATACGTCTGGCTGCCTGAGGTGTGGGCGGGGCCGGTGCTGGTCAAGGAGCAGGAGCTGGGCACCCCAGCCTGCATGCGTGCTTGGGGAGAGCCGTGGCCTTGTGTTCTGGACATGGAAGACCACTAGCTGCCCGAGTCCTAGGGACTGGCGAGCCATGTCACAGTTCCCGCTGAATCCTGAGAAGGGGGCTGGTGGAGCTGTGGTCACCTGCAAGGGTGGCCTTTGGACCAGGCCTGCCACCCTCTTGCGCGGCACCCCATGGCCCCGGCCTTGTCCAGCTCCGAGTCTCTCTCCTGTCATTGCAACAGCCAGGGGGTGAGGAGCTAGGACCCTCATCTTCAGCTGCCTCCCCCTCCCTCCGGGGAGGCCCTGGGGGCCCGCCCCACTGGCCGTCCTGGGTCCCTGTGGTCCGCCTGTCTGTCAGGATGTGCTCCCACTTCAGAGGAGGCTCAGAACTGCTCATGTGCAGATTAGGTCTCCACACCCACTTCTGTTTGTTTACAGTTTAGCTGGGAGTCAGGGAGAGCCCCCCAGCCCCCGCTCCCACCCTGTGCACCCTGTGCATGCCAGGGAGGACGCCCTCCTGGCGTCTCAGCGGTCAGGCACCGCTGCTCCATGTTCACTGTGCTCCAGGCTGGTGTCATCTGCCATGGCCCTAACAGAATGGCATCAGAGCCCGTTTGCAGATGAAAACAAGACCTCCAGGCCAGGTGGGGGCCAGGGGAGTTCCTGTGGGAGCCGGGGGTCACAGGGCTTGCTCTTGGCTGCCCAGGAACGTGAGCTCTGATGGTGCAGAGGCCCGGCGGAGGCTCCGCGAGTGTGAAGGGCTGGTGGATGCGCTCCTGCACGCCCTGCAGTCAGCTGTGGGCAGGAAGGACACGGATAACAAGGTGGGCAGGGCAGGGGGGCCAGCAGGGTCAGTTCGGTAAGCTTCCTACAGAGTCGGGGAGGTGTGCAGGAGTGGGGCCTGGTGGGGTGCAGGGGAACGGGCATGTGGGCCGGGCAGCCCTCTGGGCATACGAGGCGGGGGTTGTGTTCCACCCTTTTCCTTCCTCAGTCCTTCCCTGGGGCTTCTTGCCCCTGTGGGCCCCTAGCTTAGGCCTCCCTATGTCCCCAGTCCCTTCCGTGCACAATGGCTGTGGCCAGTTTTCATTATTCCCAGGGAGGGTGGGCATGCCTTGCACCCACCTGGCCCTGCCCCACAGCTCTGCTTTCCCCACAGTCGGTGGAGAACTGCGTGTGCATCATGCGGAACCTGTCCTACCATGTGCACAAGGAGGTGCCTGGGGCTGACAGGTACCAGGACGCTGAGCCCGGGCCCCCTGGCAGTGCTGTCGGCTCCCAGCGCCGGAGGCGGGATGACGCTGGCTGTTTCGGTGGCAAGAAGGCCAAAGGTGTGTGGGTGGACTGGGGTACCACTCTTGTACACCCTCTGGGCTCTCCCGTGTCCACGCAGCCAAGGAGGCCAGAGGCCACCCGATCAGCTCTCAGGAAGAAAGCAGGGAGCCGAGGAGGGTGCTTTGCCGGGGATACCCTGCCAACAGGGGTCACGTTCCCTCATCTGCACTGTGGGCTTCCAGGGCAGGGTGGGACGGAGCCTGTGTGCTGTCTCTGCTAGTGCCTTGGACCTGGTCCCTCAGCTCCAGGAAGGGTTCTGTGGGTCCAGGTTTGGAAGGTGCCAGAGGTGACGTCACCCCTGAGGACCCTTAGAAGCCTGGAGGGCAGCACCCCACCCCTCCTTCACACCGTCCCCACTGGCTTCTGCCTGGTCCAGGTCCCAGACACCTGTGTTCCCTGACACCTGCCGTGTGGTCTGTACCTCCCCTGCCTGCCCCGCCAGTGTGGGCCTCTGTCGACCCCGGGTTTCCCCTTCCCTGTCCCACTTGTGGATGCTCGGCGCTCAAAAGAAATTGGGGTGGTCCCCCTGCTCAATCCAGTGTGTGCAGTGGGAAGTTGAGGCCAGCTGGGAGGGCTGGAGGGGCCGCCTGCTCAGGCTCGTCTCCTCTCTCCCGTGCTTCCTCCGGCTGCCTAGAGGAGTGGTTCCATCAAGGTGAGTCCCTGTTTGTCCTGACATCTGGGCCTGGCAGCCAGGTGGGCACATGGCTCAGTCGTCTCCATGACAGCGGCAGGGTGTTCCTGCCTCGGGGCCCTGCCCCACCCGCGGTACCTTCTCTGAGCAGCCATCTCTGTGACAACTGTGGACATGACAAAGGCAGGAATGTCTGCCCTGGACTGGTTGGGAGGCCAAGGGGTTGGCCCTCTGTCACCTCAGACTCAGATGCCCAGGGTGGGCAGGGCCCAGGTGTGCCTGTTCGTGGGGCTCCAGGGAGCAGAGTGTGCCCTTCAGATGGGATGGGGCAATGTGTAGCTCAGACAGACCACACAGAGGTCCTGTGACACCAGGCAGGTAGGGGGCCCCATATCATCTAAACTCATCTTTGCTGCCTTCCAAAGGAGAAGCTCCCTCTGAGATGGGGGCTGGCTGAGAGGTGGTGAGCCCTCCCAGGGAGGTGTGCAGTCTGAGGCTGACAGGTGTTACATGGAGTTGCTATACTGGCTCAGCCTGCAGGTGGGTCTGTCCTGGCTAGCAGTGCCTGGGACCGGGTCCTGGCCCCAGCCCTGCCTCCCGTGCAACCAGGCCTGTCCTGTCCCTGCCAGCCCTCGCCTATCTCCACCTAGTCTGGGCTACTGGCACTTGGCAGCTGCAAAGAGGCCTTCGGAGGAACTTCCTTAGCTCCCAGCACCTGATGGGGGATGAGTCCTGGGTACTGGGGGCACGGCTGAGAGGTCCCAGGCCCCACTGCCACCACCGACCTCCTCTGGGCTGGCCTGCCTGCCAAGATGCAGAACAGAGTTCCAGTTCCTGGGCTGCTAGGTGTCCAGTCCTGGATGTGGGGTGTTTTTTGTTCTGGGCAGGAAAGTGCTGTTCCCAGCCTTCCCGGCACACATCTGCCGCCAGCAGGGCCTGCCTCACCTTCCACTGCTCTTCTGTTTCAGGGAAGAAGGACAGTGAGATGGACCGGAACTTTGACACGCTGGACCTGCCCAAACGAGCCGAGGCTGCCAAAGGTGAGTGGGCAGGGGTGGAGTCCAGGCCCAGGCCCATCCAGGTAGTGAAGCTTTGTGTCACCAAGCACGCCTGAAGGGCCTTGGGGATCCATTGGGGAAACTGAGGTCTCCAGGTGTGGGGCTCTCCAGAGGACCGTTTGGTCCCTGGGCACCTGCTGAGGGGTCGGAAGGAGGGTCAGTGCAGTGGGTTACTTAGGCAACATGGGAGGACAGAGGCACAGAGAGGCCACCCATATGCTAGGATGCAGCATGTGAGAGACAGGCAGGCTTTGGAGTATGGCCTCAGTCAAGGGCAGGAGCCAGCTGGGCCTCCAGTGTCAGCCGAAGAGCTCAGGGTCACTTGAGGGGGTTTGGGACCCGGGACGGGGCAGCCAGATCCAGTGCAGAGGCAGGACATGTCCCCCTGACCTGTGCGGGGCCCCTGCTTCATCCTGTCGCCTGTCTGCGGGCGTCCCGCTGCGTGCTGGCCATGTTCTCTGCACTGGGAATCGGCCTGAGTACCCGTGGAAGGGCCTGGGCGCGGGAGGTCTGCGGGGCGGCATCAGAGGCAGAAGGACAGTCTGACGCGAACACCTGAGGGGGGTGCACCCTAGGGGGAACATGCCGGGAGCATTTGGGCAACCGGAATCCAGTGAGGCTGGAGGGGAGGGAGCGTGGGACACGGGGCTGGGTGATGAAACCGGCGGGGGATGGGGGAGGGAGGTTTTGTCTGGGCACGGGCAGATGCGGAGGGCTTGGCCCCTCATCTCTGGGGCCCATGGCATAATTCTCCTGTCAAACCAGGGCCTCAATTGCGGACCCAGAGTGGTTGAGCGGGCTCCAGACGGGGGTGGGCCTGTTGCCAGGGGCTCGGCCTTGTTTGCACGGCCCCCCTGCTGTGCCACAGCCGCTCTGCTCCAGGCCTGGAGTCCCCCTTGCTTGCCAGGCGGGTCCCGTCCCATCGCTTTGGCAGCAGGGCCCATGGACGTGCAGTCCGAACCCATGGCTTCCTCACTTGAGCCTCTGCTCCTCTGTGAAATGGGAATGCTTTCCCTCGTGGGTGACGGAAAGGAGTGAACACGTTGACGTTTAACATTGCCTGGGAACACTGACGGGAAGAGCGGGGAGAGGGAGGATGGGGTAGGTACGGTGACCGCGCTGCGGTGCGCTGTACCCAGGCTTTGAGCTGCTGTACCAGCCCGAGGTGGTCCGCCTGTACCTCTCCCTCCTCACTGAGAGCCGGAACTTCAACACCCTGGAGGCGGCTGCCGGTGCCTTACAGAACCTCAGCGCTGGCACCTGGGTGGTGAGTCAGATGGCAGGGAGGAGGGTCCCGTCGATGCCTGCCCCGCCTTTGCCCAGGCTGGGAGGGCACACAGCACCTCCCCGAGGTCCAAGAGGTCAGAGCGCAGTGCGCGCTGGGCGGTGGGGTTTCTCGGAGGTGCCGCTGAGCCGCTCGTGGAGGGCTTTGGGAGGGAAGACGGCCAGCTGGAAGGAGCGGCCTGGGCTTGGGTGGGAGAGTGTCCAGCGAGTGCAGCCCGCCCGCGCTGAGCATGCGGCCTGCCTCGCTGCTGCAGTGGGCCACGTACATCCGCGCCACGGTGCGCAAGGAGCGAGGGCTGCCGGTGCTGGTGGAGCTGCTGCGGTCCGAGACTGACAAGGTGGTGCGCGCCGTCGCCATTGCCCTGCGCAACCTCTCGCTGGACCGTCGCAATAAGGACCTCATCGGTGAGCACGCAGGTGGGGCCGAGCTGGGCTTCAGGGTCCCGGCCCTCGCCGCTGCCCCTCCGCCCCCGCGGCAGTGACGTAGGTGTTCTGGAACTTGTCCGGAGGCCTAGCCCGAGTACCGGGACCGTAGGGGCGTGCCCTAGCACCCCACCTTGCCCCTCAGGGAGCTATGCCATGGCGGAGCTGGTGCGGAACGTGCGCAGTGCACAGGCACCGGCGCGACCCGAGATCCGCCTGGAGGAGGACACGGTGGTGGCCGTGCTCAACACCATCCACGAGATCGTGTCCGACAGCCTGGACAACGCGCGCTCGCTTCTGCAGGCTCGTGGCGTGCCTGCGCTCCTGGCGCTCGGTGCCTCCAGGTGGGTGGGGCGGGGCCCGGGCGGGGCCGGGTGGGGCCTCGGGCGGGGCCGGGCGCTGACCCCGCCCCGGCCTGGCTGCAGCCAATCGGTGCGCGAGGCGAAGGCCGCGTCCCACGTGCTGCAGACCGTGTGGAGTTACAGGGAGCTGCGCGGGGCCCTGCAAAAGGAAGGCTGGACCAAGGCGCGCTTCCAGGTATGGCCTGTGCAGCCTTTTCCTGGCCTTCCCTCGTCCCCGAGACCAGGCTGGGGCCTCTGCTGGAGCGGCCCTGACACCCCCGTCTGTTTTTGCCCCCACTCCCAGTCAGCTGCTACTATTGCCAAGGGGCCCAAGGGAGCACCCAGTCCCAGAGGCTTTGATGACAGCACCCTGCCACTGGTGGACAAGAGTCTCGGTGAGTACAGGGCAGAGGGTGTGGGAACCCGTCCCTGAGGTTCTGAGGTGCAGGTGAGGGATGGAGGAGGGAGGCAGGCCTTCCAGGAGGATTGCCCGGGGTGGAGGCCCCTTTCCGGGCTTGCAGCCCCCCAGATCCTCTCCGCCCCTGGTGTCCACACTGGCATCAAACGAGGGGCGGTCATGCCTAGCAGAACGGCGCAAAGGTGTAACAAAGGATATCCAGGGTCGCGGAGGCCAGCCCTACCCTGGGCTGTCCGCCCCACTGCTGCTCGAAGCCAGCCCGCCTGCTCATGCCTTGCAGATGCGGAGAAACCAGGCAGCCAGGACGTGATCCCCATGGAGGCACTTGGCCCAGGTGAGTGTGGGCAGGGCTGGGGAGGGAGCTGGGCCGTGTGGTTTTGCTGTTTGCTGTTGTGATGGCCTTCAAGAAGGTGCTGGTTGTAAAAAAGAGACCTGGTTTAGGGATACTTGGGGATGAGGTCGAGGCAGCCAGGGAGGTCAGTGCCCAGCTGGGGTCCTGGTCTGCCAGTGGAGAGAGGCTGGAGGTTCTGCGCTGCCATGCAGAGCAAGTGAGAGTTACAGGCCTGTGCCACAGTGAGGGGGGGTTGGTGAGAACTGGTGGGGGGAGGGCAGGGGATGCGGGAGACCTGGCCCAGGCCTCCAGGATGGTGCTTGTGGGGGCAGGGAGGTTCTCTCCAGATGCGCTGTGTCCGAGAAGACCCCTGCATTTGGGCTGAGACCTGCCCATGTGGTGCCCGCCCCTCAGAGTTGTCTGCATGCCCCCACTCCACAGACGGATACTCCACTGTGGGCCGGAGGGAGCGGAGGACTGAAGGCAGCGACCCTGCAGGGGAGGCCTCTGAGAAGGAGCCACTGAAAGTGAGTGGCTGTGGGCAGGGCTCTGGGGAGGCGGCCCATGGAGGGGCTGTCGAAAAAGGGGCCCAGGCCAGGGTCGGTTTTGGCTGGGCCTGTGGTCCTCCTGGGGTGGGGCTCACTTCCCAGGGCAGCTGGGTTTGGAGACCAATCCCAGGGAGCAGCCCCTCTGCCTCAGAACCCGCACATCAGGGTCAGTCTGTGGGTACACGAAGTTCAAAGCTCACACCCGCTGGCACGGAGAGGACATAGGACAGAGGGTGCTGCCCGCACATGCACAGGGCCGGGGCGTCGGTGTGTCTGCGTTCTTCTCTGCGTGTGGGTGGCTATGGGCCCGCCTCCAGGGCAGCACCTGCCACCCGCTCAGCCGCAGTCCCGGGCTCTGTGCACCGGCATCTGGCTCCCTTGCCCTCAGCCCTCCCCACCTGCGCAGCCCTGCTTTGGCCCCACCTGTCAGCTCTGACTAACCTGCTCTGTTCTGCCTCTAATACCCCCGCCCACCACCCACCTGCTGCAGCCCGCCCCCTGCAGGAAGGCTCCTCCTCCCGGGCCCAGCAGGCCTGCAGTCAGGCTGGTGGACGCCGTGGGGGACACCAAGCCTCAGCCCGTTGACTCCTGGGTCTAGCTTGCATGCCTGGTACGTTCTCTCATCTGGTTCTTCGTCTTATCACCTCTCACCCACTGGGCGGGGGCTTCTTGCTAATCGCCGTTGGCTGCATGCTCTGCACTGCCCAAGCGCTCCCCGGCAGGTCCTGCCTGGCCCCGAGCTCAGGCCTTTGCCATCAGGGCCCAGAGATGGGGCCAGAGCAGGGATCATCCCCCAACACCTTCCAGGGCCCTAAGCACAGGGCCCCCCAAGGATCAGCAAGTCAGGATTGGCCCTGGTGCCCAGGCCCTGGGGTCAGTCAGCCTGTACTGCCCACAGCAGCCACCTTTGTCCGCACCTCCGTTCTCCTGGCCTGCTCCCCCACTGGACTACCCTGCTCAGCCTTCCCCTTTCCCTTCTCAGGGCCCAGGCCCAGCCATTTGTTCTTAGGGATCTGATCGTGGGAAGGAGGAAACTAGGGCTGGCCTGCGCAGACCCTGCCACGGAGCTTGGGGGTCCCCTGGCGGCAGGGGTTGGCAGCACCTCTCGCCAGGAACCTGGACCGGATGTTCGGGACGGGCCTCCCTTCCCGGCCTCTGGCTGCCTCCCTCCCGACTCCCTAGGCTGATTCAGTGCTCTGCTGACTGACATGGTGCTGTGTGTGAGTGAGAATGCCAGTGGAGCTGCCAGAGCAGGGTCCAGGGGGGCGTACGAGAGGGCACCTGGCTTTGCTGGGGCCAGCGGAACAGGTGTGTTCCCCTGTGCGTGCAGTGCCCCAGGCTTGTCGGGCGGGCAGGTCCTGGGGGCTCATGGCCGGCAGGGATGGGGCGCAGGGAAGGTATTGGACTCTAGAGAGTGGAAAGGATTCCCTAGGGCGCCGAGGCCCACCCCGCACGGCAGGCGGACCAGGGCTGGGAGCTGCTGCCAGGTTGCTGGCCCACACAGAGGTGCTTTGGAGGCAGCGAGACGGGGGTCGGGCTGTGCTTGCCCCGACCTGCCCTGGGTGCATGAGTGGGCACCTTCCCTGAGCGCCCGTGGCCCAGCGGGCCTTGGCCGCCGCATTCAGTCTGCTGGAGCCTGAGGAACGCCTCTGAGACTTTCAGCAGCAGCGGGGGACTGCTGTCAGTGCCTGCTGTTTGTGACTTAAAAACAGAAGAAAAACACTGACAAAAAGCATTAAAAACAAAACCAAAATGAGACTGTATTGGTAAACACCGAAATTTTTGTAAGAAAATTAAAAAATTAAAAAAAGCAACAAAGCAGCTTCCAACTTCCACGACTCCGATCTCCCACTGCCCACTGCCGGCCCCTCTGCCGGCCAGGTGGAGAGCAGGGTGGAGGTGGCCTCCAGGTGTCTGCTCCTGTGTCCAGCAGGACCTCACTCCAGGCCCCATGGGTGTTTCCCCAGGCTCACTGTGGTCCCCTTTACACACACAGGAGTGGGCTTGCCCATGAATGATCAGCTGGGCCCTGAGTGCCAAGGTGATGTCCTGGCCAGAGGTCCAACCCTTCAGGGGCCTTGGGCCAGCTATGAATTCAGGTAGATGCAAACCAGCTCTTCCTCGTCATTCACCGGCTGGGCAGCCTGCAGAAGTGCCGTAGCTGGTCTGAGTCTACTCTTTTCCATGAAGAGGCTGCTGGGGTTGGGGAAGGTGCTTCCACACAGGGCAAGGGGCTGGGTGCCAGACACCATGCTCGGCACCGCTGCAGGACCCTGGATCCACCAGCGCTTGCTGGTCAGAGATGGGCAGAAAGGCTGGCACACAGCCCTGTTCTGGTTCGCAGGCCAACCAGCCCCTGGGCAGGGGCTCACCCCAGACCCCCGCATGCCCATAGGACTGTGATGGGCGCCCTCGGCCTGGCCATGGGAGCAGCAATGCGGGCCGCTTGCAGCACCAGCGTCCAGGCAGGGGGAGTGCCATGCGTCTGGTGCCCGAGCTGAGGGCCCCAAAGGGAAGAAGGAACAACACAGCAATTGAAAAGAAGGACTAAGTTGATCTCCTGAATCTAAACATTTAGATCTTTAATTTCTGTTTTAGTATCTTTTAAAGGTGATACTGATGTATAAGTTTAACAGCTGATTTTAGTAAAGCAGCATTTCATTCTTTAAAAAGGGTGGAAAAACTCAGGAATCAGAAGTGTGGCGTGAGCTGGTGACAGTGCCACCTCAGGCATTGCTGCCGCCTGGTGACGGCAGACCTTGAGGACAGACTGTGTGCCCCAGCCAACGGTTTCCAAGTGTTCCCAGCTACTCCCACTTCCAGCGTCTACTAACATGTTGATGTCCGAGAACCTGCCCACCTAAGAAAGCCTATTGGGATCTGCTGGGGTCAATGGCTGGCACGGGTACCATCTGCCCTGACTTACGGACATGTATGTTCCAGGTTTACTGCAGTGAGTTTGCATGGTGAGCCGGTCACACCTGAGCCACTGTGCAGAGCAGCAGTGTCAGCAGGCCTTGGCCCCACAGGCCTCCCGTGGGCTGCGTTGAGGACAGACCCCAGAGCTGCCAAAGTGGGGTTCACAGGAGCACATCCACTCGCCCTACCTACCCAGGCTGGGCGAGGGGCTGCCTGGGCCCACATAGACGGCCTTTTCCAGGCCATCCACCACCTGTGAGTACTCCAAGGATGAGGTGAAGTTCGTGCATTCGAAGTGGCTGCTCGTTCGCACATGTGCCAGGAATTCCGGGGCTCCTGGGAAGATGACGTTGTCGGCCAGCAACACCGTCCCCTTCCGTAAGAGGCCACATTTCTGCGGGGGACAGGTGCAGCTCTGAGCCCACCCTAGCCTGGGGACCCAAGGGGTCTCCCCACCACCCTCTGTCTCCATCCTAGCAGCACCCACTGTAAGGAAGGGCTGTGTTGAGCGACAGACCTGCCTCCAGAACAGTAGCTCTGAGGCTCTTTGCTCTTCACTACTGCACCCCAGCCCCCAGAAGAGGTGTGGCAGGCACACAGTCGGGTCTCATGAAAGGCTTGCTGGGCCAGTGAGTCCTGTGGTCACCTGAGGTCAGGGAACACATAGCTCCTGCAGGTGAGAGGTGCCTGGTGTGGGTTGCTGGGGCTGTCACTGGAGGTGCAGTGGGGCCCACCCCTGGCCAGGGTGACCCTGCGGGGATGGGGGAGGTAGGGCAGACCTCCCCACCCAGAAGCCCACTCTGGACATTTGAGATGCCCCATGTCCACCAGTGCCTGGGCCCTGGGCTCTGCAGGGAGAGGCAGCTGGACACAGCTGCAGGCAGTGACCTGCCAGGTCCAAAGTCCCTCCAAGCTGGAGTAGCAGCTGCTTAGATCACATGAAACAAAAGAAGTCTGGGAAGGAAACATTTGCCTGTGTGGGAGAGGCAGCAGAGCAAGGGGGCCCAGGTGTGTCGTCTTGTAGATTTGGCTTTGGAAGCACAGAGCTTTGTTTTCATGTTGTTATAAAACAAAAGTTGAAGAAATAAGCAATACCAAACATCAAAAGCAAAATCAAGCAAGTGACCCCAGGGATGTCTCAAACTGCCAGCAGGACCACGCGCACGGGGCATCTGGAAGTGACTTAAAAATTCAGGGATTTAGGTCTGCATCCCTCCTGGGGTGTGCCCTAGGTGTGCAGGGGTTCTCAGCTCTCCCAGTGGCTGCAGTCACTTCAGCCTGTGGGTCGTCAGGGAAGCCGAGGGCCTCTGGCTCTGTGAGCAGTCGTCAGGTAGGGACAGCAGCCCATGAGCCAGAATTTGGGCAGAAAGTACCACTATGAATCATGGGGCATTTCCCCTTAGAAAGAACAAGAATTTCCTAGCCCTCTTGGCTGAAATGACCCAGAACAGAGAAGCCCAGGAGGCCACCCTGGCTCAGGCCCTTTCTGGGCAGGAAACGCAGGTGGTGAGCCACGAGCAGGGGGTCCAAACCTCCAAATCAGGCTGCAGGGCTTGGGAGTGGACCCCAGGAGGCACTGCAGGCCACAGAGGGGACACTCTGGAATGACAGACTTCAGACACTAAGAACTGGCAAGTTAACTGTGAAGGGAAGAAATGCCCTCCGTATGCCCTGGGAGGGCGCCCGTGCCAGGCCCCTGATGTTGCATGGACCCCCTGGAGAAAACCTGCGCGTGGTGTGCCACCTCGGGGAGGATGCAGCCCCCGACGACCAGGCACCCTATGCACGAGGTGGCTTTAAGCCACATCCACGGCTGCGTGCCCTCCCTCCCTGGACACCTGACAAAGAGATGGTACAAACAGCAGCAGGTGGTGCCCGGTCCCTGCTCTCTCATCTGGCTCGGGGAAAGCCAGCCGCCGTGCTCTGAGGACACTCAGGAGCCCTGGGGAGAGGCCACGTGGCAAGGGACCGAGGCCGCCTCAGAGCAGCCATCACACTCTGAATGACCATGTGCTGCTGCCAGCGCCCCGGCCCTGGCGGAGGTACAGTGGTGCAGTGCGGCCCCTGGAGAACCCAGCTGGCCCTTGACCCCAGCACAGCCAGGGGCCCACAAACACATTTAAAAACAACAGCCATTCCCAATTCATGATTTCTTCTGAGATAATTACCAGCTTTGAACAAGCAGCACAGAGAAAACTACTAGTTTCCTAGTTGCTGAATGGCAATATTTACTACTTTTCTGTACATTCAGGCCCCTGTAATTACCACACACCAGGGCTGTTGGGATCCTCCCACCTCCTGGTGCAGGCCCAGCCAGGCCAGCCACCTGGTCTCTGCCCCCAGTCCGTTCGCAGGTTCGGGCCCTGCTCCGCACAGCTGCTGCGCTGCTGGCCTGTGCGTCTCCTTGCTCTCCCCGCACTGCTGACCCACCTTAGTCAGAGCTGGTCCCCAGAACCCCTCCCTCTCCACCCCCAGTGCCTCCCTGAGCTTGCTGGGCCTGTGCACCGCCCTCCCTACAGCCACCCTCTCCACGCGCCATGCAGCCAACAGGGACCTTTCCCCAAGACAGCCCTCTGTGCACCCGTCCCCGAGTGATGTCCGAGGCCCTCTGCTCCAGCCCACGGGCCTGAGTCGGCCTGTTCCCAGAAGGTTCCATGCCCTTTCACACCCACTAGGCCAGTGGGAATGCCCTCCTACCATGCCCACCTGACGGCCCTTGTAGCCCTGGCGCCTGGCCTCCACCCCCATACCAGGAGCACTGGATGTGAGGTCCTGCCCGGCCATGGCTCTGGGGGCCGTGTCCTCTGTGCTCAGGGTCCCTCTGCACTAAGGAGTGTCCAGCCTGGGGGGGGTCTGACAGGCGAGCATGGACAGTCCCATGCGGGCTGCTGGGCCGGGGGGCCATGGTGGGGCAATGTGTCTTGAGCCCCCTGTGGAGGGTCCCTCTCAGTGTCCCCTCCTGGCAAGTTAATGGTCATGGATATTAAATTCCACATCAGCTCATCAAGGGCCCACCCACCTGGGGCTGAGGCGGGCTCGGACCATCTGGGGTGCAGTGGCACGTATGACAAGCAGCTCACCCCACTACCTCCCCAGCACAGGGCCTGGTGCACCCCTGGCTGGCTCCCTCTGCCAGAGCTGTTCCTCCCACCTCCACCTGCCCTGGGGGCCTCCTCTGGTCCTCCGTGCTCTGTCTGGACAGCTCCAGACACCGATGCCCCCCAGGGCTGCCTTTAATAGGCTCAGCCAGGGCCTCTGTTCTTTCACAGAGGCTGAGGCTGGCCACCACACCACCAGCACTGAGGCCCATCCCGGTGGGCAGCTCACCTCCAGCAGAAGCGTGTCTGGCAGATAGCAGTCCTTCCAGTGGTCAAGGAAGACCATGTCTAGCGTGTCTATGTCGTATTTCTTCTTCAGCTGGGGGATGACGTCCTGGGACGCCCCGACAATGACGGTCACCTGGCATGATGGGCGCCTCTCAGTCCCCACGCCCACGGGGGACAGACGGGCCACCCTGCCTGGACACCCATGCAAGTGTCCACCCAAGTCTTCTTGGGGCTCTGGGGAGATCAGTCACCGCTCTGTCCCCCTCTGCCTTGGGAGTTCCCTGCTCTGTGGACCAGGGGCAGCAAGGCCACTCTCCCAGAGCTGCTGGGGATCCTGTGAAACCCGGCCTGGGAGGTGCCGTGGGGCCTAGCTGCAGCAGCAGAAGAAATGTGGCCTTGAACCTCGGAGGGGCAACCTGGGCCCTCCTGCCCACATCTGGCCCCTGGAGCCCCGGTGTCCACGTGTCCCGGGGCCATGACGCACCCTCTCTTGCAGGCCTGCGAAGTCCAGCATCTGCTGGGTAATGGCAGCATAGTCGGGGTTGAGCTCGATGGTGAGCAGGCGGGCACCAGGGGGCAGCAGGCGGGCCATGCGCACGGCCGAGTAGCCACAGTAGGCCCCCAGCTCCAGCACCACGGAGGGGCGCTGCTCCTGCACCACTGTGTCCATAATCTGGCCTGGGGGGCAGAGGGAGGAACAGGCCAGGACTCCCAGCCTGCCCTGGGCCCGGTGCCCCTACACACTCTGAGCTCCCAAGGACCCTCGGGCCTCTGTGCCTTTGCACATGCTTGTCTCCCCCTCTTCTCCATGGTCCCTGGCTGCCCCCTGAGGGGCCCTCCCCACCGCACCTATGGGCTATACTCAGGCCCCACCCCCTGCCTTCCTCGAGCTGGACGCTGTTAGAGGCTCCAAGGAGGCTGGACGGTGGCTGTCACCTCTGTCCCCAGGGCCCGACTCCAGGCAGTGCGGCACAGCTCCCATCTGTGCCCTGGGCTGCAGTCCAGAGCTCAGGTGGTGGCTCGAGGGGGAGGGCCCCGTGTAGGAGCTGGCAGAGTCCAAGGAGCCTCGTGCCCAGCCCGCGCGGGCAGCCACCCTGCACGGAGCTGCGCCGTCACCTCCGATGTGTGTTGGCCGACTTGCTCTGTGGCCGGTGGGGGAACCTGGACGGCAGCCTCTTGGGTGGTTTATCAAACAGCCCTCCCTCCCGATGGGGACAGCGATGTGGGTGTCAGGGTCTCTGCGTGGCATGTACCGCTGGCAGGGGAGGGAGAGGCTGGCCATCAGCCCAGGCCTCCAGGGCTCCAGAGGAGCGCCCCCACCAGAAGTGCAGTGTAACAGGCCCCCCTCCACCCCACGGGCTGCGCCGCCCCCTGCTGGCCGGACGGCCCACCTTTCTTGTCGCCCACGTTCATGGCCCACTCCTTCTGGTAGCAGTAGGCGTCAACGGCCGCCAGCACACTCTGTGGGTCCCCCGCCACCGCGTGCTGCAGAACGTGGCGGAGGATGCGCTGCTCCTTGGTGCTGCCCGTGAGCAGGTTGTAGAGGGGCTGCCACACCCACTCGCTCCAGGCGATGACGAGCCAGCCCTGGCGTCGCAGGCCGAGCAGCAGTGCCAGCAGCGCCAGGCCCAGCAGGGAGGCGCCCAGCAGCAGCAGTGGGGCCTCCAGCATCTGGGGGGGGAGGGTTGGGAGGAGGCTTCAGTCAGCTGGGGGGCTCGGGCCTGCGACACGGCCAACCCCCTCCTCCTCCTGGGGGCACTGCCACCGCCCTTGTACTGATGGGGCCCAAGGTTCAAGAGGTCAGCCACCTGCCGGTCCCGTAGCTCAAGTCAGTGCCGGCGGAGTCCAGCCCTTGCCCCCAGGGCGGCAACCTCAGATGGCCCGGGGCCAGCCGCTGCCCTGAGGGGGACACAGGAAGGACCGGCCCTGTGTGCAGCTCCCTCGGGCGCCCACCCTCAGACAGTCCAGGAGACTCATGTGGTCCTTTCAGTGAGTCGTCAGGTAAGGCCAGAGGCAGGCCCCAGGCCAGGCACACAGGGTACAGATGCCCTCGCCACTCCCCTCTGGGACAGCCCCGTGTGGTGCGTTGTCCCCTGAAAAGGAACGCCAGCCCTGCTGCCGGCACCGTGGCGTGAGAGACGCGCCAGCTACAAGGGTGGCCTGCCCTCCCCTGCGAGCCACCCTTCAGGCAGGTAGCTCAGGACTCAGTCAGATGGAGCTGGGCCCAGGAGCCCTGGACACTCGAGGAAGGCTGGGCCACGCAGCCCTGGGTCTCTGGCCAGCACACAACGGACTTCATAAAGCTCAGGGCAGATGCCCAGATTTCAGGCCAGAGACCTTAAAATGAGAAAGGACTACAGAAAGAGGCATGCGGGAAGCCTCCACTGGCCTGTGGTCACTCAGGTCACTCCCATAAAAGGGCTCAGCAACCTGGTCTCATGTGGAAAGGTACGTCCAGGGGTGCAGGCAGGCTGAGGGTCTCAGGGAGCCCCCTCAAGGACAGCTCAGGGCTCCAAACCCCAACACTCTGGGCCACGAGGAAGCTTGGTGGACAGAGCAGGGATGAATGGGAAGCCGAGGCTCTACCCGGGGGCAGTGGACACCAGCTTTCTAGGTGGTCTCGGGTCATGTGGCCTATTCACACAAGGCAGAGTGGACAGTGTGCTTGGCAGGTCAAACTCTGAACACGTAAGGGCCCAACTCCAGGGCCCATGGCCCTGCTCCTCTCGCCGTGTCCTGTGCCACCCTGACCTTCAGAGCAACCTTCCCAGCCAGCCCCTGTCTCTGTGCTGGAGGAGGGGTCTGCATGCTCCTCTGGGCTCAGCAGCAGAGCAGACAGAATGTGCTGGAGTCCTTTTGCCTTTAGACAATCATCAACCGAAACTGTAAGCTGAAAATGACCAGGGTCCAGGAGCTGGCCCTTCCTAGAGGCCAGCCCGGTCAGGGTTGGGGCAGTGCTTTGCTCTCCTTCCTTGGAGGAGAGAGTGGAAGGCCCCAGAGGCATCGAGAAGTCATCTGGAGTGCCCCCAACTGGGGACACCAACCCAGTCTCCCTGCTCCTCCTCAGCCTGCCCCGCAGGCCACAGCAGCTTATGCCTTACAAAAAGCAGCAGAAACGAACCACTTTGCTGAAGGCATGTTTCCCCAGGAAAGCAATGGCAAACTCGGAAATGACATCCAAGACCAAGAGCAAGTCACCGGGGCACACAGGTCCATGTGATGACCCAAGACAGGAACGGGTCACAGCGGCAGCCCCGCAGCTCTGGGAGGCCAGAAGCCCCAGCAGAGGCGTGAGGCCGGGACACCAGGGGTGGGTGTCGGCACCAGCGTGGAGGAGCGCCCCTGCCCAGGCTGGGCCCGGGGCCCCACCACGCCTGACGGAGCGTGAACGCAGAGCACGGGGATCTCACGCGGCTCCTGGGCCCCAAGGGGCGGGGGCCCCCGCTGGGCGCCTTCCCAAGCACACACCCGGGCAGCTCCGTCCGTCATCACCGTCATCGCTGGTTTGGGTGGTGACACAATGAGCCGTTGTGGCTTATTCACTGGGTATTTTTTTTAATCTAATCAATGTTAGAAACAAATACCAAAAATAAGGAATATTCCACTTTAATAGCAAATTACCAGGGGGACCTGGAGTTGTGAACTATAAATTTCAATCCCTCTAATACTTGAATTGTGTGAAGCTGTAGCTTTGAAATCGCTGATCTCTGGGTCTGCCTGTCCCTAACGTCTGACAGCACTGTGTCTGACCCTCAGGGCTGGTGGAGGTGCGTCCAGGAGGGAGCCATGGCGCCACAGATGAAAGGCAGCCCAAAGCCACCTCCTTTTCCCCTTGGGAGGGGATGGCACAGCGATGCTTCCCACTCGTGCCCCCACTCACCGGCCACCAGGGCCCTCCCAGGGCCCTCCTGGGCCAGGGGTGCAGGGCTTGGGGAGACGCTCAAGGCTTCCCTCCTTCCCACGCAGCGCCTGGGGAAAGGGTCCCACCGTGCTGGTCCTCCAGCGACCTGGGACCAGGAGAGTGCTGGGACTCCCCTGGGAGTGCCGGGGACGGAGTCCCAGAGAGAGGGCCTGGCTGATCCTGGCCACCAGGCAAGTGCTGGCCACTGCCACACTGCCTGCTGATGGCCTCTTCCTCGGCTAACGTGCAGCCCACCCCAGGGTCTCCGTGACCACAGGCCCCCACTACTCCCAGACGGAGCTGCTCTGCACTGCCCAGCTGTGCTGGAGGACTTACCCACCTGGCCATGGGGGGTGGGGGACAGTGTGAGGAGGGACCACACCCCTCTCGCCATCCCCCAGCCATCCAGGTCTGCCAGCTTTATAGAACAAAAGAATAAACAGATGAGCCATTGCTGGGCTGCACCCTGAGTGGGGGTGAAGGGTCCCAGTTACCTTCCAGAGAGGCAAATGGAAAGAGCTATGCTGGACTTGGCTTCAGACCACCCTGGAGAGGAAGGGGAGGCAGGAGGACAGAGGAGGCTCTGCCGCTGGCCAGGAGGCGCCAGTGTGGGAGCTGAGGGCACCCTCAGATCCTCTCTGCTTTTGCAAATGTTTAAAACATGCCACAATGGAAAGTTCTCAAGTGGCTTGCCAAGCACGCTTTTCAAACATGGCTTCCCAACCACAGTGAGGGGACCTGGGTTTGGCTGAGAAGGCTGGGCCTTTAGGAGACCTCCACAGGTGACACGTTTAGCATCATGACAGCATGAAAGGAACTGAGGAAGACCCAAATAAATGACAAGACATCCCATGTTCATGGACTAGGAGACTTGATAATTGTTAGTATGTCAATACTACCCAGAGTATTTACAGACACAATGCAACCCTTGCCAAATTCCAATAGCATTTTGTTCAGAAATAGAAAAATCCATCCTAAAATTCATATGGAATCTCTAGGGACCTACAATAGCCAAACCATCTTGACAAAAAGCAAAGTTAGAGGGCTTACACTTCCTACTTTTGAAACTTAGTACAAGCTACAGTAATTAAAACAGCACAAGACAGACATATAGACCAATGGAACAGAACTGAGAGGCCAGAAATAAACCCTTATGTCTACGATCAAATGTTTTTTTTATAAGAGTGCCAGGACAACCCAATGGGAAAGAACAGTCTCTTTAACAAATGGTTCTGGGACAACTAAATCTCCACACACAAAAGAATGAAGCTGGAGTCTGACCATAACATACCACATATAAAAATTAATGCAAAATGGATTAAAGATGGCTTTAAGAGCTAAAAAAAAAAACGATAAAACTTTTAGAAGAAAGCATGATAAATCTTCATGACTTTGATCTTGGCAATGGATTCCTAGATATGACACCAAGAGCACAGGCAATAAAAGAAAAACAGATAAATTGAATTTTATTAAAGTAAAAAACATTTGTGATCAAAGGGCGCTATCAAGAGAGCCAAGGACAATCCATAGACCGGGAGAAAATACTTGCAAATCATGTGTCTTATAGGGTTTAATAACCTAAATATATAAAGAACTCCTACAATGCAGCAAGAAGAAGACAACCAACCAGTTAGAAAATGGACAAAGGACATGAACAAATGTTTCTCCAAGGATTATAAACAAAGGACCAATAAGAACATACAAACATGCTCAACACCATCAGCCCTTATGGAAATGCAAAGTGAAGTCACAAGATACCACTTCAGACTCATTAGGGTGACTATTAAAAAATAAAAGGAAGGAAGAGTTAGTGAGTCGATGAGGCTGTGGAGAAATTGGAAACTTGTGCACTGTTGGTGGGAACATGAAATGGTCCAACTGCTGGGGAAATAGTTTGGCAGTTCCTTAAAAAATTAACCTAGAATTACCACGTGACTCGACAATCCCTCCCAAAGGAAGTGAGATCTGGGACCGGGCCCCACGCTCACAGCAGCGCCGTTCATAATAACCGAAGTGCTCACCAAAGTGTGCACCGTACTACGGAATCTTACTGGTTATTGACATGAATGAAGCACAGACACACGGTGCTGTTAGAAAGATAGACAGACAGACATGAGCAGCCTGGGAAGGGAAAGATAAGGCTCAAAGAACCACCCACGCCACACCTCACCATCTCATCAAAAATAAAATTTACATTGCGGTTTTGCCATCCCCCCCCACCCCCCCAGCATGGGCTTTTCTGTGTGCATTTTGGGTAAAGACATGAGTGCCAAGAGGAATGGCTGTGTAGCTGTCCGTCAGAAGATCTCACCCTGTCAATTAAAGAGGCGCCTAAGTTAGGACCTGACAAAGAGACCCTCTGAAAGATAGGGCCTTGGTCTGCCTCGTCTCTGCCCCTCTTCCCTTAAGAGCGTATTCAAGTAAACCCGCCTTTGACCGCCTTGACCCTGGCCAGCTCCTCCCTGAGAGTGCATTCAAATAAAACCTTCACTCTGCCTCACCATTGTGTCTCTGCATTTCAATTCTTTGTTTCCTGGTGGGGGGGGGAAGAACTGAGGAGAACGAACCTAACCTGAAACACTACCACATGGACGGACCTTGACAATATCACGCTAAGTGAAACAAGCCAGACCCAAAAGGATGAATATTGTACAAGTCCGCTTACGGGAAGTATCTACACCAGAAAAATCCATAAAGACAGAAAGTAGAAGAGAGGTTGCCAGGGGCTGGGGCAGGGGGAATGGGGAGGCTGCTGAAGGGCACAGAGTGTCTGTTTGGGACAGTGAACAGGTTCTGGAAGCAGTGGCAATGGTTACGCGACAATGTGAGTTTGCTCAATGCCACTGAATTGTGCACTTAGAAATGGCTACAATGGTAAATTCGAACTTTTGTCTATTTTGCTACAGTAAAAAGAAAACTAGTAGAAAATGACCCTATTTCTGGCCCTCCCTGTTCCAAGAAAGGAAAAGGGACATGCCATCCCCATGAGCAAGCAGGACCCAGAGAACGCTGCTGCTCCCACCTCCCTGGGGACCAGGGACTCAGGACAGTGCCTGCCTGCCGCCTGCCCACGGGGCACCCTGGAGGGACGCCTGCTGGAGAAGGTGCACACCCCTCCCCCTTCCGCAGGGCACGGAGAGGGGCCCTTTCCGTCACGGCACAATCTGCGTGCCACATGCGCTTCCTTCCAAGGGGCCCCTGGTACATGCCTACAGAATCCATTTCCTCACAGACCCAGGGAGGGGCAGGCCTTTTAAGCCATTTCTTAAGTATTCTCCCTGCAGCCCCGAAACCATGACCTCCATCAATTCTGATCACCATTTATCCTTGAGAACCACAGGGGCAACCAAGATGCTTGGCAGATGGGCCACGACCCCTGACTGCCGTCAGGTCAAGGTGGGGGACAGGCAGATGGGCCACTGACACCTAGAGCCATCGGCCCCCAGAACCCCAGAATCCTTTGTGACCAAAGTGCTTTGCTGAAGCCACCATGATGCATAATTAAACTTCACTAAGGCAGGACCCCCCCCCAGCATCTCCACTGGGGGGCCCCTCTCCAGGTGGGTCTGCCCAGCCCCTAAAACTCCGGCCCTTTAGGTGTGCTTTTTATCTGCAGTTTTATCGCTTTGTCAGCTGGTCAGTATTCTTTGTCACACTTAACACATCTGAGATGACACTCATTTTTCTTTAAAGGAAACAGACAGTTTGCATAAATACATTGCAAGTAAGCATCAGTGGATGAATTACTGAGCCTCTTAAAAATTCTTGAAAAAGATGAACCAACCAAGACTTGGTTCCCCAGCTCTTTGAGAAAAATCCATAAAGATGACAGGAAAAGGCTTTGGCCTCTTTGCAAAGCCCTGAATCTGCTGTCGTGCCCGCGTGACCATGTCCGAAGAGCAGGGACACCTTGGTCTCTGCCCCAAGACCCACCAGCTGGAGCCGAGCCCCTCCCTGAAGAAGAGCTCGAGGGCCCAGCATCCCCCCTGCCCCATCACATCTGGCACCCGCTTCTTAAGGGACCCCTACCACAGGGCCAGACCCCTCCATGTTGATGGGCTCAGTGCTGGGAGCAGGGCAGGCCTCTGGTGGGGTGGCCAGGATCCTCTGGAGACAAAAAGGATGGGGGCTGTGGGGAGGGAGGGGGCAGGAAAGCCCTGCTGGGGTAGCATCAGGGGAGAGATGGTGGGTCACCTGCCCTGCAGGCCAGAGCCCCATCCGCTGTCTGGTCACAGCCCTCCCCGTCCGTGTGCTAAACGGGACCTCCTCACCTCCCTCCTTGCGGGCTGAACAGCGGTGCCCAGAGGCCCGTCTGCACCGCTGGCCTCCGCTCATGCGGGCAGCTGATGGTGATCCGACTCCCGACCCGGCACCCAGACACCCACTGAAGCAGAGTCGGGAGAGGTGCTGAGTATACTCGCTGGGGCTGGATGAGAGGCCAGGCTTCCGGAAGGTACCCCCTGGGCCGGAGTCCTTTCTGGCTCCAGGGGGAGGGGGGCCTCTGATGCCGCCCCTCCCACGGGAGCTGCTCAGCTGACTGAAACCCCCTTCTTGCATGCCTGCTGACCACAGGCCACTGCACGGCTGACTCTGTCCACTTTCCTTCTGGTTGGTATGACTTATTAAGGATAATTCGTAAGTTCACTGGCTTCTTTGGGAACCTGGAAACCTCCCCCAATGGCTCCTCTGAGACCTCTCCCCTCCACATGGCCACGCCTGCTTCCCCCTCTATGCCTCTAGTCCACCCGCCAGCCTCCTTGCATCCTCTGCTATGTCCCCCTGTGAGCCCCTGCCCGTCCACCCCGTCCACTCTGCCAGACCTTTCTCTTCCCCTCCATCCCCTCAGCTCCCAGTCTCTGGCACATGGGGCCCCTACCCCAGAGGGGGCTCCCGAAGGATCAGGGACCCCAAAAGCAACCCCAGAGACTGAAAAAGAAAAAAAAAAGCAAATTCGAAACAGACAGTTGGCCCCTGGCCCTGTAAGACTGTTCCTATCAGTGCAGACAAGTCCTAAGGGGCCTCCTCCACAAATACTGGTGGAAAGCTTTCACCCTGACACTGAATATGTAACCAGCCTGCTCCATCTGTCAGAAACACAATTCGGATAAAAATATGAAAAGGAGCAAAGACAAGGGCCAACTCTTATATCAAGTAGTGAGTTTTACATAATTGCATTGATACGTGGCTAAAAGTTTTGAATGAAAACCATAATATCTCTATTTGCGTATTTGTACTTTTATATAGGTATGTATATATTCCCCTACCTTCAGATGGTATTACCAAATTGACTTATAACATTCCTTAAAGGAGTTCTATCCTAATTGACTCACAGAGAAACAAGTGCTTATATAAATAAATTAAATTTTCCTAAAACTCCTAGAGAAATAAGAACCAACTCAACTGTTTTTCAAGTTCACAGAATTTGGGTAAATCTTTGGCAAATAAGACTAGCTTAGTATTGTTGATTTAATAAAACGGGCATTATCTTCAGAGTTGTCAAAATCAAATATAAAGCAAACACACCTTTTCGTTCTATTTTGGTTTATTATCCAAATAAGTTAACATTATATCTATTAGATGTTTAAGGGAGCACAAGTGATAAATCTGATTTTAATCAAAATGAGTTACTATTCTGACGTACTCAACTGTGTTTTATAATGTCTGCCTAAAAGGTTGCAAAATCTGATAACTTGCAACCTTTTAAGTTACTACCAAGTTAAGTTAAATAATGTTAAATATCTAAATAATTTCTAAATAAGATAAAGGACTGAAACATTCATTACTAAGCATAGTTTAAGTCTATATGCTTCTGGCTAGTTATTTTTACATGGTGCAGAGAGGACGAGGAATATCGCTGCAGAATATTTATATGACAGACAAGTCACGATTATCTATTCGCAAGTTTTCTCTGTAAAATAAAGGTTGTTAGTGGTTAAAGATTATAATCAACATACGAAAATAAAGCTATAACTAGAAACAGAGTGAAGGGTAACAAGTTTGTGCAAAGTATGAGAGGAAAATAGGATGTGTTTACAAGAACTATGAAGAGAAGGTAGGATGTGTTTTTAAGGGAAGGAGGAGAGTAATTTTGTACTAAAGTTAATTTTTAAAAAGGAAAGTATAGGAGAAAACCTAAATGCATAAAGGAAGTCATAGAAGTTTGTGGAAAAGGAATTTTATGTTATGAGGTCAAAGCTGGCTAAGAGTAAATGGAGTTATATATAAAGTTTTAAAAATAAGCTTTAGTATCAATAATGTACTGATGCAAAACTAGAGTTCAGCTTTTTCTCCGCCACAACAACAGAATTTCTTGGATTATAGCTCTGCGTTTAATGAGAGACTCTAAAAGGTTTTTCTCTACCTTTTGAGTAATCTTTACCAGTCTTTACCTTTTGAAAAGCAAAGATTCTATATCACAACAAAATAATTTCCTGTGCCTCATATTGTCACCAGGGTGTCTTTGATTACTTAGAGAGAGCCTAGTCTCATCACCAAGGAGCCAAGGCTTTTTGCAATCATATTACCACCTATATTTACTTTTGAATTCTTTTACTGTCACTTTGGCTAAATAACTAAATATTGTTTCCCAGTGACCTGGGATCCCGTTTTGTCAAATGTTTGAACCATTAGAGATTTTTGACAAGTTTGCCTTCCCCAAATCAAATCCTAAATGAAGCCTTCCCGACCATGAGCTGACTTTGGAATTTCCCACAGGGCCCTTGGAAGACCTCAAAATTATGGTTAAGTTATATAACTTTTGTTAAGTTATATTTCTATGAGTAAATAATATTAACATAAGGATGTTAGGAATTTATACAAAGTTCCTACAAACTTGCCAGTGCCAGTGCCCTCAGTGCCCATGAGATGTCCCTGTGTTATGTTATCAGTCGTAATTTCAATTACTGAAAATGTTGTCTATCACAAAAACAACCAAACTTCCCTGTCAGTTGGGTTATTTTTATAATGAACTCTCATCAGATTTTTAACCATGGCCATTTAAGGTCTTTATTCATCCACAGAGCTTTTGCTTCACTCTGATTCCCCTAGGAAGGCATTTGCAATCAGGCCAGAGTATTTCACTTCAACAAAAAAGGGGCTGTCTCTGCAGCCCGTGGAAAGGACTCTGTACTCTGGGACACGGGCTTCGTCCAGCAGTGCGTCAACTACTTGCAGACGATCCCACCGGAATGAGTAAGGCTTTCCAGAACTGACGGGCTTGGGAAAACTGCTAACAGGAATTAAACACACAAGACAAAACGGAAGCATCTGTCTTTTTCTGCCCGCCTGATCCCTTTCCAAATCAGAGACTGTTATTGAATATTCTTATGTCTTGGCAATAGAATTATTTGCTTAGGTTCACTGAGAATCTGTCCTCCTTATGATAGGTCATAATTTGTGAAACGTTGCTTATATTACCAAGGAATGCCATATTTCAAAATGATGCAGGGAATCAGAGAAGACAAGACAGTTTAAGGAATTGCAGTCGACTTTATGGACTGGTGCTTGAAAACATTGGCATGATACATGGTTTACAGAGCTCCCAGCCTTACAAGCGAGTAAGGAAGGTCACTTCCAGGCAGGCCCAGGAACCCTAGGGTATTTTGGGGACCTTGAAAGGAGAGGAATTCACCCAAATCTATAGATGAAATCTGACAGCAAGTTCTCTGTTTGGCTTTCTTTTAAAAGGCCAATCTGAGATTCTCTATAAAAAGTTCCACAAAGCAAACTTAAAAAAGGCCTATGTGGTCAATTTCCATTCTTGCCACACTTACATAAATCAGGCTAAACTTAATAACATCGAAATTCTTTCGTAAAGAATAATCTTACTTTGATGATTTTTTTTTATCAAAAAGGGACGTGACTGTAGAGAGAAATTTTATTTCAATGGAGAAAAATATACCCTTGTGGATTATCAGATTCTAATCTATTCACCGTCTTTGAGGTTTTATTGTCTACCTGTAAACTGGACAGGAACCTGCCGTCTTACACATTTTGTTGTGTAATACACCAAATCCTTGGCTTTAAGAGTTTCCTTCAGTATCTGCTGAGTCTCTAAATGAATGTTTCCAATTTTCCTCCCTCCTGACTTGGCATCACTGGCAGCTAAAACCTCACTGCCCAGACCCTGGGACCTACGTTGTCTCATAGTTGCTCCCTTCCTCCAGGATCTGAAAAAGCCCTCTACACTGAAGCCAGACCACCTGATGTAAAATTCAAAGAACTCAACACCACAGTGCATCATGCACGGCCCCGCATGCGGGGGGCTGTGGCTGCGTGGACCACTCTGGAGACCCACGGGAACCCTCACATCTTCCACGCTCTGCCCTGGGAACTAACCTCGACTGTGACACTGATGTCCGTGCCATTGCCACACTCAAACCAGCAATTGGGAAAGCCACCAGGTTGCTCCCGCCGTTCTCACTGCACCATCAAAGTCCAACCTCTCCCCAACTGCCTGCCCTTGGGACTCAAAAACAGGTTTACAGTCACTCCAACCATTAATCTTTGCTTTTCTTTCTGTCTCCATAGAGATGCCCCTCATTAAATGCCTGATCGCTGGCTGGCGCCAGGCAGCAAATATCCTCTACTGCCAAGTCCCAACAGATGGTTCAAGCTGGCGATCAAGTGGAAAATGGACTTTTCAGAGGAGAGAAGAATGTCTCCTCTTTCCTTCAACGAGACAGTGACCTGACAGAGAGTCTCTGACCAAACTCTAGCCAGGATCCTCTGAGCTGCCTTGCTGAGGCCTCAACATTGGCCGAATAAAGCCTTGAGCAAACACTGGCCTCGCGGCTAACAGCTCAAGGCTGCACCTCTGGGATGCTAGGGTGACCCTGGCATCCTTACTGTGCCTCCCTGAGAAAGCTCAAGGCCGTCCTAGGAGTGTGTTTCAGCAGCACTTGAGGACAGGGCGCAGCTCCCAGCCCCTGTGGGAGGGGAGGAACCTGACTCCCCTGTGCCCCTGTGCCAACCCCAGAGGGGCGTCACTCACCCGAACCTCTTCCCACCTTCTGTGCCTTCTCACTTGCCAGATTCTCTCAAGTTGCAGCCCTGACCCCTCCTCCTCCCCCATTTAAGAAGCCCTGGGCCTTAAGCAAATCGAAGAAAATTGGAAAGGAACTCAGCACTTTCCCCTCATGCCCAAAATTACTGAGCGACACCTGACCTTATGGCTTTAACGAGTGGCTAGCTGTGTTATCTCTTTCCTTGCTGGGCCCAGACAGCCCCCTCACAGCACCTCTAGGAGCTGGGAGGCAGCAGGCACTCCGCAAAGCTCAGTCTCAGGCCACCGGACACCAAAGCACCCTCTGCAGATGGAAAGACTGAAAAGCTGAGGGCGGGTCAGGGCTCGGGTGACTTCCCCGGCTCCACATGTCACGTGGGTGTGGGGCCACACCACCCAGACCCGTTCTGCAGGGTCCTGGCCTCTGGTAATCCCCTTCCTGGGGCCCAGCCACTCCCCTGAAAGGTGGGGGGGAGGGTAGTACCCCAGGGCCTCCAAAAGGGAGCCCATTGGGGAGATCAGTGAGTCCCGCGTCCGGCCTCCACAATTATCCGGCTCCCAAGGGTCTGGTTCCGGCTCGAAGACCGAGTGTGACCTTCCTCCGGTGGGTCAGGCCGACTCTGCAAATCCAGCCAAAGCCGCCCCGCGACGCAGGCCCCCACCCACGGGGTCCGATCCCGCCTCCGCCTGGAACCCTAACCCCCCGTGGGGTCTTCCCCCCGCACCCGGCTCTCCCGTTTCCTCAACCCGGTCTGGTGCCCCACCTCCTGCCCAGAGACCCGCGCCCAAGGTCGGACCCTTAACCCCCGGTCCCAGCTCCCGACCCCGCGTGCACAGCTCCTCGCCCCGGACCCCAGGTGCTCCACCCCACGGGGGGTCTCCACCCCAGGTCTGCGGGCGCCGCACGCACACCCCGAGGTCGGGCGGCCCGCGCTCCTTCCCAGGCCGAACGGCGCTGCCCCGGGGGCCCGTCCTGGTCCCTCACGCAGAACTAGGGCCCCGCGCCCGAGGGGGCCCCGCTCCCGGCCGCCGCCCGCGCCTCCCGCGGCGCACTCACCTCGGCCCCGCGCAGCGCCCCGGGCCCGCGCACTCACCTCGGCCCCGCGCAGCGCCCCGGGCCTGCGCACTCACCTCGGCCCCGCGCAGCGCCCCGGGCCTGCGCACTCACCTCGGCCCCGCGCA
>JAQQAC010011420.1:1966940-1977583 GCA_029783875.1 Phataginus tricuspis
AACCTGGGAAGCCTCCTGGCTGATCTGGGGACCTACAGAGGGACGTGAGGTGCTCACCCCTCTGGACACGGGCCACCCTAGGAAGTGGACTGCACGGACAGCCACTAGTCCCAGTGACACCCCTTATAGCAGAAGAAAGTGGCCTCCTGTCCATTCCACCATCACACATCCAGAAACACGTCTCCCTTAATCCGTGACAGTTCCCGGTCTCTGCCAGGAGGCCTGCTGTTCTGCCTGTGTGTGATGGTGCATTCCTATACCTTTACTGAGGTATTTCAGGTGGACCACTTGTTCAGGTTTGACACACATGTGCCTGTGAAACCAGCACCCCAGTCCAGGTGGGACGGAGCCACCAGGGTGCTGACAAAGCCACAGGCTGGGCGGCTTCAACAGCAGGAACATACTTCCTCCCCATTCTGGGGCAGCGTCATTTCTTCTGAGGCCCTTGTCCTCGGCATGTAGAGAGCTGTGCTCTCCCTGTGACCTCATGTGGTCGTCCCCCTGTGGGTCCTAATCTCCTCTTACCACAGGACACCAGTCACATTGGATTAGGGCCACCCTAATGACCTCTTCCTAACTTCATCACCTCTGTAAAGACCCTGCCTCCAGCTACGGTCACATTCGGAGGTTTTGGGTGTTAGAGCTTCAGCGTGTGAATTTGAGGGGAGGCCCGATCAAGCCCATAGGAGCCCCCGAAGTGTCCGCAAACCTTAGAATCTCCTGCTGCCCCCTCCCTGCTGACTGCACAGGCAGCCAATGACCCACTGTCTTCTACTAATAGAGCAGTTGACATTTTCTAAAATCGTTTGTGAACTGAATGTATTTGTATTGGAATATTGAAAGCTATATATATTGTATTGAAGTTGAAGCTATATGTATTCCTTTCTGGCTTCTTTGATGTAACAGAATAGTTCAAGACTCATGTTGCTGTGCGTGCCCAGACGTCCCCCTGTTATCACCGATCAGTATCCCATCGAACGCATGCCCCGTACTGTGTCCTGTGGATGGACGTGTGGGCTGTTAGCAGGTCTGGCTCTTTTGAACAGCGCTGCTGGAAGCATTCGCCCGCGTGTGTGAAGTGCTCTTGGTGAAATGCTTAACACTGGAGAAGCTAGGGCATGTTATAGCTGTTATTTGGGCATTTTTTTAATTTTGGCAGCAATAATTTGTAGTTTTCAATGTACAGGTCTTTCACATCTATCAGATTTGCCCCAAGAGTTCATATATTTTTATAGCAGCTTTATTAAGTCATACACCATACAATTCACTCATTTAAAGCGCTTAAATCCGTGGGTTTTAGTATATTTACAAAGATGTACAAACATGGCCACAGCCATCTGAGAACATTCTCATCACCTCCAAAAATACGCTGTCCTTGTTAGCAGAACTCCCCATTCCCCATCCCTCACATCCACTTGTCCAATTCCCGTCTGTGGACTTGCCTCTTCTGGGCACTTCCTGTCTTAGTGGGCACTTCATATAAATACGTGGTCCTTGGTCATCGTGTCTTTCACTTAGCATGATGCTTTCTGCAGTTTTCCATGGTGTAGCCTGTGCCAGGGCTTCATTCCTTTTTATGGCAGAAAATTACCCATTGTATGGACAGACCACATTTTGTTTATCCCCCTGTTCATTGATGGATGTTTGGGTTATTCCTGCTTTGGGGCTGTTAGGAATAATGCTGCTGTGAACAGCTGTGTATGAGGGGTTTTTTTGTTTTTTTTTTTTTTACAGATGTGAGATGCATTGACACGTGAGAGAGGGGTGGTGACAACTGTTTATTATTTATTCCCAGAGAGCAGAAACTATTTGCTCTTAGGGATGGTAATATTTTCTTCTTTTTTTTTTTTTGGTATCATTAATCTACAATTCTATGTGCAACATTGTGGTTACTAGACTCCCACATCATCATGTCCCCATCACATACCCCATTACAGTCACTGTCCATCAGCGTAGTAAGATGCTATAGAGTCACTACCTGTCTTCTCTGTGTTGTACTGCTTTCCCCGTGCCCCCCCTACATTATGTGTGCTAATCGTAATGCCCCTTATTCCCCCTTGTCCCTCCTTTCCCACCCACCCTCCCCAGTCCCTTTCCCTTTGGTAACTGTCAGTCCATTCTTGGTTTCTGTGAGTCTGCTCCTGTTTTATTCCTTCAGTTTTTTCTTTGTTCTTATACTCCACATATGAGTGAAATCATTTGATACTTGTCTTTTTCAGCTTGGCTTATTTCACTGAGCATAATACCCTCTAGCTCCATCCATGTTGTTGCAAATGGTAGGATTTGTTTTCTTATGGCTGAATAATATTCCATTGTGTATATGTACCACCTCTTCTTTACCCATTCATCTACTGATGGACACTTAGGTTGCTTCCACTTCTTGGCTATTGTAAATAGTGCTGCGATAAACATAGGGGTGCATCTGTCTTTTTCAAACTGGGCTGCTGCATTCTTAGGGTAAATTCCTAGGAGTGGGATTCCTGGGTCAAATGGTATTTCTATTTTGAGTTTTTTGAGGAACCTCCATACTGCTTTTCACAATGGTTGAACTAAATTGCATTCCCACCAGCAGTGTAGGAGGGTTCCCTTTTCTCCACATCTTCGCCAACATTTGTTGTTGTTTGTGTTTTGGATGTTGGCCATCCTCACTGGTGTGAGGTGATATCTCATTGTGGTTTTAATCTGCATTTCTCTGATGATTAGTGATGTGGAGCATCTTTTCATGTGCCTGTTGGCCATCTGAATTTCTTTGGAGAAGTGTCTGTTCACATCTACTGCCCATTTTTAATTGGATTATTTGTTTTTTGTTTGTTGAGGTGCGTGAGCTCTTTATGTATTTGGATGTCAACCCCTTATCGGATACGTCATTTATGAATATATTCTCCCATACTGTAGGATGTCTTTTTGTTCTACTGATGGTGTCCTTTGCTGTACAGAAGCTTTTCAACTTGATATAGTCCCACTTGTTCATTTTTGCTTTTGTTTCCCTTGCCTGGGGAGATATGTTCATGAAGACATGGCTCATGTTTATGTCCAAGAAATTTTTGCCTATGTTTTTTTCTAAGAGTTTTATGGTTTCATGACTTACATTCAGGTCTTTGATCCATTTTGAACTTACTTTTGTGCATGGGGTTAGACAATGATCCAGTTTCATTGTCTTACATTTAGCTGTCCAGTTTTGCCAACACCAGCTGTTGAAGAGGCTGTCATTTCCCCATTGTATATGCATGGCTCCTTTATTGTATATTAATTGAGCATATATGTTTGGGTTAATATCTGGACTCTATATTTTTTTCCACTGGTCCGTGGGTCTGTTCTTGTGCCAGTACCAAATTGTCTTGATTCTGTGACTTTGTAGTAGAGCTTGAAGTCAGGGAGCATAATTCCCCCTGTTTTATTCCTCCTTCTCAAGATTGCTTTGGCTATTCGGGGTCTTTTCTGGTTCCATATGACTTTTAGAACTTTTTGTTCCAGTTCATTGAAGAATGCTGTTGGTATTTTGATAGGGATTGCATTGAATCTGTAGATTGCTTTAGGTAGTATAACCATTTTAACAATATTTATTCTTCCTAGCCAAGAGCATGGGATGAATTTCCATTCATTAGCGTCCTCTAATTTCTCTTAGGAATGTCTTGTAGTTTTCAAAGTATAGGTCTTTCACTTCCTTGGTTAGGTTTATTCCTAGGTATTTTATTCTTTTTGATGCAATTGTGAACAGAACTGTTTTTCTGATTTCTCTTTCTGTTAGCTCATCATTAGTGTATAGGAAAGCAACAGATTTCTGTGTATTAATTTTGTATCCTGCATCTTTGCTGAATTCAGATATTCGTTCTAGTAGTTTTGGAGTGGAGTCCTTAGGGATTTTTATGTAAAATATCATGTCATCTGCAAACAGGGACCGTTTAACTTCTTCCTTGCCAATCAGGATGCCTTTTATTTCTTTGTGTTGTCTGATTGCCGTGGCTAGGACCTCCAGAACTATGTTGAATAGAAGTGGGGAGAGTGGGCATCCCTGTCTTGTTCCTGATCTTAGATGAAAAGCTTTCAGCTTCTCGCTGTTAAGTATAATGTTGGTTGTGGGTTTGTCATATATGGCCTTTATGATGTTGAGGTACTTGCCCTCTGTACCCATTTTGTTGAGAGTTTTTATCATGAATGGATGTTGAATTTTGTCAGATGCTTTTTCAGCATCTATGGAGATGATCATGTGGTTTTTGTTCTTCTTTTTGTTGATGTGGTGGATGATGTTGATGGATTTTCGAATGTTGTACCATCCTTGCATCCCTGGGATGAATCCCACTTGATCATGGTGTATGATCCTCTTGATGTATTTTTGAATTTGGTTTGCTAATATTTTCTTGAGTATTTTTGCATCCATGTTCATCAGGAATATTGGTCTGTAATTTTCTTTTTTTGTGAGGTCTTTGCCTGGTTTTGGTATTAGAGTGATGCTGGCTTCATAGAAAGAGTTTGGAAGTATTCCCTCCTCTTCTAGTGTTTAGAAAACTTTGCAGAGAATGGGTATTATTTCTTCTCTATATGTCTGATAAAATTCAGTGGTGAATGCATCTGGCCCAGGATTTTGTTCTTGGGTAGTTTTTTGATTACCGATTCTGTTTTGTTGCTGGTAATTGGTCTGTTTAGATTTTCTGTTTCTTCCTTGGTCCATCTTGCAAGGTTGTATTTTTCTAAGAAGTTGTCCATTTCTTCTAGGTTTTCCAGCTTGTTAGCATATAGATTTTCATAGTATTCTCTAATAATTCTTTGTATTTCTGTGGTGTCCGTCATGATTTTTCCTTTCTCATTTCTGATTATGTGTGTAGATTCTCTTTTTCTCTTAATGAGTCTGGCTAGGGGTTTATCTTTATTTTGTCTATTTTTTCAAAGAACCAGCTTTTGGATTCATTGATTTTTTTCTATTGTTTTATTCTTCTCAATTTTATTTATTTCTTCTCTGATCTTTATTATGTCCCTCCTTCTGGTGACTTTGGGCCTCATTTGTTCTTCTTTTTCCAATTTCAATAATTGTGTCTTTAGACTGTTCATTTGGGAATGTTCTTCCTTCTTTAAATAGGCCTGGATTGCAATATATTTTCCTCTTAGAACTGCCTTTGCTGCATCCCACAGAAGTTGTGGCTTTGTGTTGTTGTTGTCATTAGTTTCCATATATTCTTTGATTTCTGTTTTGATTTGGTCATTAACCCATTGATTCATTAGGAGAATGTTGTTAAGTCTCCATGTATTTGTGAGCCTTTTTGATTTCTTTCTAAAATTTATTTCTAGTTTTATACCTTTGTGATCTGAGAAGTTGGTTGGTAGGATTTCAATATTTTTGAATTTACTGAGGTTCTTTTTGTGGCCTAGAATGTGGTCTATTCTGGAAAATGTTCCATGTGCACTTGAGAAGAATGTGTATCCTGCTGCTTTTGGGTGCAGAGTTCTGTAGATATCTGTTAGGTCCTTCTGTTCTAGTGTGTTGTTCAGTGCCTCTGTGTCTTTACTTATCCTCTGCCTGGTTGATCTATCCTTTGGAGTGAGTGGCGTGTTAAAGTCTCCCAAAATAATTGCATTGCTGTCCATTTCCTCCCCCAATTCTGTTAGTAGTTGTTTCACATATGCTGACGCTCCTGTGTTGGGTGCATATATATTTATAATGATTATATCTTCTTGTTGGACTGACCCCTTTATCATTATGTAATGTCCTTCTTTATCTCTTGCTACTTACTTCGTTTTGAAGTCTATTTTATCTGATACAAGTACTGCAACACCTGCTTTTTTCTCTTTGTTGTTTGCATGAAATATCTTTTTCCATCCCTTCACTTTTAGTCTGTGTATATTTTTGACTTTGAGGTGAATCTCTTGTAAGCAGCATATAGATGGGTCTTGCTTTTTTATCCACTCTGTTACTCTGTGTCTTTTGATTGGTGCATTCAGTCCATTTACATTTAGGGTGATTATCGATAGATATGTACTTATTGCCGTTGCCTGCTTTGGATTCGTGGTTACCAAAGGTTCAAGGGTAGCTTCTTTACTGTCTAACAGTCTAACTTAACTCTCTTGTTAAGCTATTATAAACACAGTCTGGTGATTCTTTATTTCTCTCCCTTCTTATTCTTCCTCCTCCACTCTTTATATGTTAGGTGTTTTATTCTATATTCTTTTGCATTTCCTTTGACTGTTTTTGTGGATAATTGATTTTATTTTTTGCCTTTAGTTAGTATTTGTATGGTCTGCTTTCTTTGCTATGATTTTATTTTCTCTGGTGACATCTTCTTAGCCTTAGGAGTGCTTCCATCTAGAGCAGTCCCTTAAAATATCCTGTAGAGGTGGTTTGTGGGAGGCAAATTCCCTCAACTTTTGCTTGTCTGGGAATTGTTTAATCCCTCCCTCGAGTTTAAATGATAATCGTGCCAGATATAGTATTCTTGGTTCAAGGCCCTTCTGTTTCATTGTGTTAACTATATCATGCCATTCTCTTCTGGCCTGTAAGGTTTCTGTTGAGAAGTCTGATGATAGCTTGATGGGTTTTCCTTTGTAGGTAATCTTTTTTCTCTCTCTGGCTGCCTTTAATACTCTGTCCTTGTCTTTGATCTTTGCCATTTTAATTGTTATATGTCTTGGTGTTGTCCTCCTTGGGTCCCTTGTGTTGAGAGATCTGTGGGCTTCCATGGTCTGAGAGACTATTTCCTTCCCCAGCTTGGGGAAGTTTTCAGCAATTATTTCTTCAAAGACACTTCCTATCCCTTTTTCTCTGTCTTCTTCTTCTGGTACTCCTATAATGCAAATATTGTTCCATTTGGATTGGTCACACATTTCTCTTAATATTCTTTCATTCCTAGAGATCCTTTTATCTCTCTCTGCCTCAGCTTCTCTGTACTCCTGTTCTCTATTTTCTATTCCATTAACAGTCTCTTGCACCTTGTCCAGTCTGCTCTTAAGCCCATCAATCGATTGTTTCATTTCTGTAATGTCCCTCCTGACTTCCTCCCTTAGCTCTTGCCTATTTGTCTGTAGGTCCATCAGCATGGTTATGACTTTTATTCTGAATTTCTTTTCAGGAAGATTGTTTAAATCTATCCCACCAGGCCCTCTCTCTAGGGTTGTCTTGGTGATTTTTGACTGGACCAGATTCTTCTGTCTTCTCATGGCGATAAAAGTGATTGCAGGCAGGTGACACGTGTGTCAGCTGGGAGAACAAAGTCCCTTTCTGCTTGTTGTTCTCCTTGCCCTTCTCTGCAGCCTGTGCCGGTTACCTGCACCCCGGGAGGCAGTCTCTGGGATAATCCCCTGAGCTGCCGTGGGCAGGGCCGCCCTCAGGCTAGCCTAGAGCACTGCAGGGGATTGACGCCATGCCGGGAGTGTTCTGCAGCACATCTGGGGCCCCTTGGTGCCTTCTGGACCTTGCTCTGGCTTCCGCAGCCCTTCCCAGTTAGCTGTGCGGGAGGAGATTCTATGTGGTTGCTGTGGGTGGGGCCGCTGTCCCGCTGTTCCGCAGCTGTGGCAGATCCGCCAGTCCATTTGCAGCGCAAGCCGGGAGGGAATGAATGGCAGGCTGCTTATCCCCATGAGGGGCTTTGGGGCTGCTTTACCCAGCAGCTGGTTAGGGGGCCTGAAATTCCTCAAGATTCCCAGCCTGCTGGGCTGAGTGTGCTGGGAAAATTTTGTTCCGCTGTTGGGCCCTTGTCTCTTTAAGAGTTTTAAAAAAGCACCTGCTTTTCTTTTGTCCCAGGGGAGCGGGCTGTGGGGACCTGCTCGCAGTCTCCATCTCGGATCCTGCCCTTCCGTTTCTCTAATCTCCAGTGCACCATGCGATGTGTGTCTGTGCTCCTGGTGCAGATCACCAGGCCTGGTTATTTAGTGGGCCTGTGCTTTCCCTCCCTCCCCACTCTGATTCTTTTCCTCCTGCAGGTGCGCTGGGTGGGGTAGTGCTCGGGTCCCGCCAGGTCGCGGCTTTGTATCTTACCCACTTTGTGATGCGCTGAGTTCTTGCAGATGTAGATGTAGCCTGGCTGTTGTACTGTATCTTCTGGTGTCTCTTTTAGGAATAGTTGTATTTGTTGTATTTTCACAAATATATATGGTTTGGGGAGGAAATTTCCGCTGCCCTGCTCACGCCGCCCTCTTGGGCCCCCCCTGTGTACAAGTTTTTTTGTGGACGTGTTTTCATTTCTCTCACATAGATATGTGGGAGTGGCACCACAGGGTCACAGGGTAACTCAGTGTTTAGCCTTTGGAGGAGCTGCCAGACTGTTTTCCAAAGTGGCTGCACCAACTGAGATTCCTACTAGCAGCGTGTGAGGGTTTGAATGTCTCCACATCCTCCCACACCTGTCACCTTTCCTGTTCTAGCTGTTCCCACGGAGGTGCCAAGAGGTATCTCGTGGTGGTTATTTGCGTTTCCCTAATGACACGAGCATCTTTTCCTGTGTTTACTGGCCATTTGGGTGTCTATGGAGAAACATCTATTGAGAACCTTTGCTCATTTTTCAATTGGGTTATCTTTGTATTATTGCATTGATTTGCATATATATTCTAGATACTAGACCCTTATCAGATACATCATTTAGAAATACTGTCTCCCATCCTGGCTTACTTCTTGCTGTCTTGATGGTGTCCTTTGCAGCACAGACATTTTTAATTTTGATAAAGTCTGGGGCATCTGTTGTTTCTTTCTGTCGCTTATGCTTTTGGTGTTGTCTCTCAGAAACAGTTGCCTAAAAGGTCACAAAGATTGAAGCCTATGTTTTCTCCTAAGAGTTTTACAGTTTCAGCTCTTATACATGGGTGTTTGGTCCATTTTGAGTTAATCCACAAATACGGTTGAGGTGGCCAGATTAGGGCTCACAGTGGATGTCTTTAACTCGTCAGTCTGCCTTCAAGGGACATTCTGTCACTTCACGTGTCATGCAAAATCTTGTAAGACCACTTCTCCCCTCCAGGCCTTTATTCTATGTTGTCATGCATTTTACTTTTATATGTGGTAAGCCCCACAGCACATTGTTATTATTTTTATTTGAATGGTTACCTTCTGAAGAGATTCAAATAATAAGAAAAAAATCTCACAGATCTGCGCAGTTTGCGTCCTGGCGCTCTTGGTCCCTTGGCCGAGCTCTGCGTCTCCCCTGGCGCCCTCTTTCCTCTGCCCTCAGGATGTCTTACACTGTGGCTCTCGCGTAATGACTTCTTTCAGCTCTTGTATGTCTGCAGACATCTTTATTTTGTCTGTTTTTCTAAAGGTATTTTCTCTGGGTGTAGAATTCAAGGCAGACAGTTCTGTTCTCTTAGCAAACCTGTCTTCTCACTTGCACTGTTTCTGATGAGAAGTCGGCTGCCGTCTTATCTTTGATCCTCTGTCCTGTGTCTGTTTTCTCCTGTCGCTTTTAGGATTTTCTCTTTTCCCTGGTTTTGGCTGACGGATGGTGTGCCTCAGCGGGCTGTAAACTCCGAGTTCACTGAGCTTCCTGGGTTTGTGGATTTATAGTTTTCATCAAGTTGTGAGAATTTTCAACCATTATTTCTTCAAGTAATTTTCCTGTCCTCCCCTCTCCCCTTTCACTTTGGACACTTGAATTACCCATGTGTTGGGCTGCTTGGTGTTGCCTCATAGCTCATTGGTGTTCTTTTCATTCTGGATGATTTCTATTCCTGGTTCATATTCACTAGTAAAAGATGGTGCAGTGTCTAATCTATGATTAATCACTCAGTATATGCTTCATCTCTTTATTGTTATTTTTATCTCTACAAATTTGACTTGGGCCCTTTTTGTATATCTGCTGTGTTGCTCCTTAACTTTTTGAACAAGTAGAATAAAGTTATAAAACCGGTTTTACTTTCTTTTCTGCTAATTCTGACATCTGTGTCAGTTCTTGGCCCGTGTCCATCCACTGATTATTTTTCTCTTTGTGGCTTGTGTTTATGTTCCCACTTCTTTGTGTGCCTGGTAATTGATTGAATGCCAGACACTTAGCACCTTAGCTTAGTGGGGTCTGGATATTTCTAGAGTCCTTGAAACGTTTCTTAGCATGTTCTAGGATGCAGGTAAGAGATAATTTGATCCTTTTGGGTCTTCTGCTTAAGATTTGTTAGGTAGGTCTGGCCCTAATCTAAGTTTAATTATTCTCAACTACCGGGGCCTGACTTTCCTTAATATTTAGCCAATGCCCAGGAGTTTTGTGTTTCCTCCAGGCCGTCTCTGGGGAACAGGCCATCCCAGCCCTGTATAAGTGGTCTCCTCTCATCTTTCTGGGTGGTTCTTTTCTGGCCTCGGCTAGTCTCACACACATGCACTGACCAGATGTCTGGGGCTCTCTGGCAGCTCTCTCCTCTCTGGTCCTCTGTCCCAGGGCCTCTGGCCACCTCGATCTCCCCAGACTCTCCGCCTCTGTCCTCAGCCAGGCTGTCCCCGGGCCTGCCCGGCCTTCCCTGTGCCATGTCCTGGGGACTCTCCAGTCCTGGGGCTCATCTCGTTTGTTTCCCATCTTTTAGGAATTGTCCTCTGTTTCCTGATGTTCAGTTTCATGAAACCATAATTTCACATAGTTTGTCTGGATTTTGGGTAGTTTTGGGTGGGAGGGTAATTGGTCCCTGTTGTTCCATCATGGTCAGACGTGGGAGTTTAGACACTGGTATGCAGAGCTTTCAGA
>JAQQAC010011420.1:1983076-2115333 GCA_029783875.1 Phataginus tricuspis
AGGGGCCTACCCATCACTCCAGGCAGCCGTGGGGTGCCGTCATTGGGCACGGCGTCCCCAGGGAGGGGCCTACCCATCACTCCAGGCAGCCGTGGGGTGCCGTCATTGGGCACGGCGTCCCCAGGGAGGGGCTCTCGGCACCAGGCAAGTTCGAGCAAAGTCAAAGGCAGACAGGCACTGAGCGGCGTCTTCCAGGGCCTCCAGCCAGGCCTGGCAATGGCTGCCATTGGGGAAGGAGCTACAACCCGGGTCTGGCTCTTCTGTCCGGTACACTCGTTCTGTCAAGGCAGCCGCTGAGCTGGAGGATGGCCTAGATCAAGTTAAACTCTACAAAACTCATCTTTTTTACCAAGTGTCAGCTATTTTTTTTTATTAAAAATGTGTTGATTTACTTATTTTTAATGTGGTAAAATACACAAAACACAAAATTTGCCATCTTAACCATTTCTAAGCATGTAGTTCAGTGGCATTAAGTACATTCACACTTATGCGCAACCATCTAGATGGCTTTTTCATTATTAAGGTACCACTGATACACACTCTTATGCAGGTTTCACAAGAAAAGCAATGTGGTTGCTAAATTAACCGATATTATGAGTCCCCCCCCACACCCCATTGCAGTCACTGCCCGTCAGTGTAGTAAGATGCCACAGTCACTACTTGTCTTCTCTGTGTTGTACAGCCCTCCCCGTGTCCACCCCCTATATTGTGTCTGCTAATCGTAATGCCCCTTTTTCCCTCTTATCCCTCCCTTCCCACCCACCCTCCCCAGTCCCTTTCCCTTTGGGAACTGTCAGTCCATTCTTGGGTTCGGTGACTCTGCTGCTGTTTTGTTCCTTCAGTTTTTTCTTTGTTCTTATACTCCACAGATGAGTGAAATCATTTGGTACTTGTCTTTCTCCGCCTGGCTTATTTCACTGAGCATAATACCCTCTAGCTCCATCCATGTTGTTGCAAATGGTAGGATTTGTTTCCTTCTTATGGCTGAATAATATTCCATCCTGTACATGTACCACACCTTCCTTATCCATTCATCTACTGATGGGACACTTAGGTTGCTTCCATTTCTTGGCTATTGTAAATAGTGCTGCGATAAACATAGGGGTGCATCTGTCTTCTTCAAACTGCGCTGTTGCATTCTTAGGGTAAATTCCTAGGAGTAGAATTCCTGGGTCAAATGGTATTTCTATTTTGAGTTTTTTGAGGAACCTCCATACTGCTTTCCACAATGGTTGAACTAATTTGCATTCGCACCAGCAGTGTAGGAGGGTTCCCTTTTCTCCACATCCTCGCCAACATTTGTTGTTGTTTGTGTTTTGGATGTTGGCCATCCTCACTGGTGTGAGGTGATATCTCATTGTGGTTTTAATCTGCATTTCTCTGATGACCAGCGATGTGGAGCATCTTTTCATGTGCCTTTTGGCCATCTGAATTTCTTCTTTGGAGAAGTGTCTGTTCAGCTCCTCTGCCCATTTTTTAATTGGATTATTTGCTTTTTGTTTGTTGAGGTGCGTGAGCTCTTTATATATTTGGATGTCAACCCCTTATCGGATACGTCATTTATGAATATATTCTCCCATACTGTAGGATCTCTTTTTGTTCTACTGATGGTGTCCTCTGCTGTTCAGAAGCTTTTTAGTTTGATGTAGTCCCACTTGTTCATTTTTGCTTTTGTTTCCCTTGCCTGGGGAGATATGTTCATGAAGACATTGCTCATGTTTATGTCCAAGAGATTTTTGCCTGTTTTTTCTAAGAGTTTTATGGTTTTATGACTTACATTCAGGTCTTTGATCCACCTTGAGTTTACCTTTGTGTATGGGGCTAGACAGTAGTCCAGTTTCATTCTCTTACATGTAGCTGTCCAGTTTTACCAACACCAGATGTTGAAGAGGCTGTCATTTCCCCATTGTATGTCCATGGCTCCTTTCTCATATATTAATTGACCATATATGTTTGGGTTAATATCTGGACTCTCTATTCTCTTCCACTGGTCTATGGGTCTGTTCTTGTACCAGTACCAAATTGTCTTGATTACTGTGGCTTTGTAGTAGAGCTTGAAGTCAGGGAGTGTAATTCCCCCCCACTTTATTCTTCCTTCTCAGGATTGCTTTAGCTATTCAGGGTCTTTTGTGGTTCCATATGAATTTTAGAACTGTTTGTTCCAGTTCATTGAAGAATGCTGTTGGTATTTTGATTGGGATTGCATTGAATCTGTAGATTGCTTTAGGCAGGATGGCCATTTTGACAAGATTAATTCTTCCTAGCCAAGAGCATGGGATGCATTTCCATTTATTAGTGTCCTCTTTAATTTCTCTCAAGAGTGTCTTGTAGTTTTCAGGGTATAGGTCTTTCACTTCCTTGGTTAGGTTTATTCCTAGGTATTTTATTCTTTTTGATGCAACTGTGAATGGGATTGTTTTCCTGATTTCTCTTTCTTCTAGTTCATTAGTGTATAGGAATGCAACAGACTTCTGTGTATTAATTTTGTATCCTGCAACTTTGCTGAATTCAGACATTAGTTCTAGTACTTTTGGAGTGGATTCTTTAGGGTTTTTTATGTACAATATCATGTCATTTGCAAACAGGGACAGTTTGACTTCTTTCTTGCCAATCTGGATGCCTTTTATTTCTTTGTGTTGTCTGATTGCCGTGGCTACGACCTCCAGAACTATGTTGAATAAAAGTTGGGAGAGTGGACATCCTTGTCTTGTTCCCGATCTTAGGTGAAAAGCTTTCAGCTTCTCACTGTTAAGTATGATGTTAGCTGTGGGTTTGTCATATATGGCCTTTATTATGTTGAGGTACTTGCCCTCTGTACCCATTTTGTTGAGAGTTTTTATCATGAATGGATGTTGAATTTTGTCAAATGCTTTTTCAGCATCTATGGAGATGATCATGTGGTTTTTGTTCTTTTTGTTGATGTGGTGGATGATGTTGATAGATTTTTGAATGTTGTACCATCCTTGCATCCCTGGGATGAATCCCACTTGATCATGGTGTATGATCCTCTTGATGTATTTTTGAATTTGGTTTGCTAATATTTTGTTGAGTATTTTTGCATCTACGTTCATCAGGGATATTGGTCTGTAATTTTATTTTTTTGTGGTGTCTTTGCCTGGTTTTGGTATTAGTGATCCTGGTTTCATAGAATGAGTTTGAAAGTATTCCCTCCTTTTCTATTTTTTGGAAAACTTTAAGGAGGATGGGTATTATTTCTTCTCTAAATGTCTGATAAAATTCAGCAGTGAATCCATCTGGTCTGGGGATTTGTTCTTGGGTGGTTTTTTGATTACCGATTCAATTTCGTTGCTGGTAATCTGGTAATTGGTCTATTCAGATTTTCTTTTTCTTCCTTGGTCAGTGTTGGAACGTTGTATTTTTCTATAAAGTTGTCCATTTCTTCTAGGTAATCCAGCTTGTTAGCATACAGGTTTTCTTTTTTTTTTTTTTTTACAATTTATTTTATTTTAGTATCATTAACCTACAATTACATAAGCAATATTGTGATGATTAAACCACCCCCTTCATCTGGTCCCCCCCACCAACCCTATTACAGTCATTGTCCATCAGTGTAGTGAGATGAGAATCACTACTTGTCTTCTCTGAGCTGTACAGTCCTCCCCTTGACCCCCACCTTACATCTGCTAATCGTAATGCCCCTTTTTCCCCCTTATCCCTCCCTTCCCACCCATTTTCCCCAGTCCCTTTCCCTTTGGTAACTATTAGTCCGTTCTTGGGTTCTGTGAGTCTGCTGCTGTTTTGTTCCTTCAGTTTTTTTTTTTTCTTTGTTCTTATACTCCACATATGAGTGAGATCATTTGATATTTGTCTTTCTCAGCCTGGCTTATTTCACTGAGCATAATACCCTCCAGCTCCATCCATGTTGTTGCAAATGGTAGGATTTGTTTTTTTCTTATGGCTGAGTAATATTCCATTGTGTATATGTACCACATCTTCTTAATCCATTCATCTACTGATGGACACTTAGGTTGCTTCCATTTCTTGGCTATTGTAAATAGTGCTGCAATAAACATAAGGGTGCATCTGTCTTTCTGAAACTGGGCTGCTGCATTCTTGGGGTAAATTCCTAGGAGTGGGATTCCTGGGTCAAATGGTATTTCTATTTTGAGTTTTTTGAGGAACCTCCATACTGCTTTCCACAATGGTTGAACCAATTTGCATTCCCACCAGCAGTGTAGGAGGGTTCCCCTCTCTCCACATCCTCGCCAACATTTGTTGTTGTTTGTGTTTTGGATGTTGGCCATCCTCACTGGTGTGAGGTGATATCTCATTGTGGTTTTAATCTGCATTTCTCTGATGATTAGCGATGTGGAGCATTTTTTAATGTGGCTGTTGGCCATCTGAATTTCTTCTTTAGAGAAGTGTCTATTCTTAATTGGATTATTTGCTTTTTGTTTGTTAAGGGGCGTGAGTTCTTTGTATATTTTTGATGTCAACTCCTTATCAGATACATCATTTATGAATATATTTTCCCATATTGTAGGATGTCTTTTTGTTCTACTGATGGTGTCCTTTGCTGTACAGAAGCTTTTCAACTTGATACAGTCCCATTTGTTCATTTTTGCTTTTGTTTCCCTTGCCCGAGGGGATATGTTCATGAAGAAGTCGCTCATGTTTATGTCCAAGAGATTTTTGCCTATGTTTTTTTCTAAGAGTTTTATGGTTTCATGACTTACATTCAGGTCTTTGATCCACCTTGAGTTTACCTTTGTGTATGGGGTTAGACAGTAGTCCAGTTTCATTCTCTTACATGTAGCTGTCCAGTTTTTCCAACACCAGCTGCTAAAGAGGCTGTCATCTCCCCGTTGTATATCCAAGGCTCCTTTATCAAATATTAATTGACTGTAGGTGTTTGGGTTAATGTTTGGATTTTCTATTCTGTTCTACTGGTCTGTGGGTCTGTTTTTGTGCCAGTACCAAATTGTCTTGATTACTGTGGCTTTGTAGTAGAGCTTGAAGTCAGGGAGCGTAATTCCCCCTGTTTGATACCTCCTTCTCAGGATTGCTTTGGTTATTCGGGGTCTTTTGTGGTTCCATATGAATTTTAGAATTATTTGTTCCAGTTCATTGAAGAAAGCTGTTGGTAGTTTGATAGGGATTGTGTTGAATCTGTAGATTGCTTTAGGTAGTATAGCCGTTTTGACAATATTTATTCTTCCTAGCCAAGAGCATGGGATGCATTTCCATTTCTTAGTGTCTTCCTTAATTTCTCCTAGGAGTGTCTTGTAGTTTTCAGAGTACAGGTCTTTCACTTCCTTCGTTAGGTTTATTCCTAGGTATTTTATTCTTTTAGATGCAATTGTGAATGGAATTGTTTTTCTGATTTCTCTTTCTGTTAGCTCATCATTAGTGTATAGGAAAGCAACAGATTTCTGTGTGTTAATTTTATATCCTGCAACTTTGCTGAATTCAGATATTAGTTCTAGTTATTTTGGAGTGGAGTCTTTAGGGTTTTTTATATACAGTATCATGTCATCTGCAAATAGTGACAATTTGACTTCTTCTTTACCAATCTGGATGCCTTGTATGTCTTTGCTTTGTCTGATTGCCGTGGCTAGGACCTCCAGTACTATGTTGAATAACAGTGGAGAGAGTGGGCATCCCTGTCTTGTTCCCGATCTTAGATGAAAAGCTTTCAGCTTCTCGCTGTTAAGTATGATGTTAGCTGTGGGTTTGTCATATATGGCCTTTATGATGTTGAGGTACTTGCCCTCTATACCCATTCTGTTGAGAGTTTTAATCATGAATGGATGCTGAATTTTGTCAAATGCTTTTTCAGCATCTATGGAGATGATCATGTGGTTTTTGTTCTTCTTTTTGTTGATGTGGTGGATGATGTTGATGGATTTTCGAATGTTGTACCATCCTTGCATCCCTGGGATGAATCACACTTGATCATGGTGTATGATCCTCTTGATGTATTTTTGAATTCAGTTTGCTAATATTTTTTTGAGTGTTTTTGCATCTACGTTCATCAGGGATATTGGTCTGTAATTTTCTTTTTTAGTGAGGTCTTTGCCCGGTTTTGGTATTAGAGTGATGCTGGCTTCATAGAAAGAGTTTGGAAGTATTCCCTCCTCTTCTATTTTTTGGAAAACTTTAAGGAGAATGGGTGTTATTTCTTCTCTATATGTCTGGTAGAATTCAGTGGTGAATCCATCAGATCCGGGGCTTTTGTTCTTGGGTAGGTTTTTGATTACCGATTCAATTTCGATGCTGGTGGTTGGTCTGTTTAGTTTTTCTGTTTCCTGCTTGGTGAGTCTTGGAAGGCTGTATTTTTCTAAGAAGTTGTCCATTTCTTCTAGGTTTTGCAGCTTGTTAGCATACAGATGTTCATAATATTCTCTTATAATTCTTTGTATTTCTGTGTGGTCCGTCGTTATTTTTCCTTTCTCATTTGTGATTCTGTTTATGTGTGTAGATTCTCTTTTTCTCTTAATGAGTCTGGCTAGGGGTTTATCTATTTTATTTATTTTTTCAAAGAACCAGCTTTTGGTTTCATTGATTTTTTTCTATTGTTTTATTCTTCTCAATTTTATTTATTTCTTCTCTGATCTTTATTATGTCTCTCCTTCTGGTGACTTTCGGCCTCATTTGTTCTTCTTTTTCCAATTTCAATAATTGTGTCTTTAGACTGTTCATTTGGGAATGCTCTTCCTTCTTTAAATAAGCCTGGATTGCAATGTACTTTCCTCTTAAAACTGCCTTTGCTGCATCCCACAGAAGTTGTGGCTTTGTGTTGTTGTTGTCATTAGTCTCCATGTATTCTTTGATTTCTGTTTTGATTTGGTCGTTAACCCATTGATTCATTAGGAGAATGTTGTTAAGTCTCCATGTATTTGTGAGCCTTTTTGATTTCTTTCTGAAATTTATTTCTAGTTTTATACCTTTGTGATCTGAGAAGTTGGTTGGTAGGATTTCAATATTTTTGAATTTACTGAGGTACTTTTTGTGGCCTAGTATGTGGTCTATTCTGGAAAATGTTCCATGTGCACTTGAGAAGAATGTGTATTCTGCTGCTTTTGGGTGCAGAGTTCTGTAGATATCTGTTAGGTCCATCTGTTCTAGTGTGTTGTTCAGTGCCTCTGTGTCTTTACTTATCCTCTGCCTGGTTGATCTATCCTTTGGAGTGAGTGGCGTGTTAAAGTCTCCTAAGATAATTGCATTGCTGTCTGTTTCCTCCTTCACTTCTGTTAGTATTTGTTTCACATATGCTGACGCTCCTGTGTTGGGTGCATATATATTTATAATGGTTATATCTTCTTGTTGGACTGACCCCTTTATCATTATGTAATGTCCGTCTTTATCTCTTGCTGCTTTCTTCGTTTTGAAGTCTATTTTATCTGATACAAGTACTGCAACACCTGCTTTTTTCTCTTTGTTGTTTGCTTGAAATATCTTTTTCCATCCCTTCACTTTTAGTCTGTGTATATCTTTGGGTTTGAGGTGAGTCTCTTGTAAGCAGCATATAGATGGGTCTTGCTTTTTTATCCACTGTTACTCTGTGTCTTTTGATTGGTGCATTCAGTCCATTTACATTTAGGGTGATTATTGATAGATATGTACTTATTGCCATTGCTGGCTTTAGATTCGTGGTTACCAAAGGTTCAAGGGTTGCTTCTTTCCTATCTGAGAATCTAACTTAACTTTCTTGTTAAGTTATTGTGAACGCCGTCTGATGTTTCTTTATCTCTCCCTTCCTATTCTTCCTTCTCCTTTCTTTATATATTAGGTGTTTTATTCTTTGCCTTTAGTTGGTATTTGGATGGTCTGCTTTCTTTGCTATGATTTTATTTTCTCTGGTGACATCTTTTTAGCCTTAGGGGTGTTTCCCTCTAGAGCAGTCCATTTAAGATATCCTGTAGTGGTGGTTTATGGGAGGCAAACTCTCTCAACTTTCTTTTGTCTTGAAATTGTTTAATCCCTCTGTCATATTTAAATGATAATCGTGCTGGATACAATATTCTTGGTTCGAGGCACTTCTGTTTCATTACGTTAAATATATCATGCCATTCTCTTCTGGCCTGTAAGGTTTCTGTTGAGAAGTCTTATGACAGTCTGATGGGTTTTCCTTTGTAGGTGATCTTTTTTCTCTCTCTAGCTGCCTTTAATACTCTGTCTTTATCTTTGACCGTTGCCATCTTAATTAGTATGTGTCTTGGTGTTGTCTTCCTTGGGTCCATTGTGTTGGGAGATCTGTGGGCTTCCGTCGACTGTGAGACTATTTCCTTCCCCAGCATGGGGAAGTTTTCAGCAATTATTTCTTCAAAGACACTTTCTATCCCTTTTTCTCTCTCTTCTTCCTCTGGTACTCCTATAATGCGAATATTGCTCTGTTTGGATTGGTCACACAGTTCTCTTAATATTCTTTCATTCTTAGAGATCCTTTTATCTCTCTCTGCCTCAGCTTCTTTGTATTCCTGGTCCCTGTCTTGCAATTCCTTGATCGTGTCTTTAACCTGATTCAGTCTGCTGTTGAGCCCGTCAATGGCTTGTCTCATTTCTGCATTGTCTTTCCTCACTTCCCTCACTTCCTCCCTCAGCTCTTGCACATTTTTCTGTAGATTCGTCAGCATGGCTATGACTTTTATTCTGAATTCTTTTTCCGGAAGACTATGCATGTCCATTCCTTCAGATTCTCTCTCTGGGGTGGTGTTTGTCTGAAGCTTTGTCTGTATCATATTCTTCTGTCTTCTCATGACTATAGAATTAGTTGTTGGTAGTTGTCACATATGTCCGCTGGGCTCTTTATGACTTTAAAAAGGAAAGAGAAGAAAGGAGAGAAAAAAAAAAAGAAAACAGAGAAAAAAAAACTACTACTAATTAAAAAAGTAAAAAGAGAGAGAGAAAAAGGAAAAGAAAGGAAAGAAAAAGAAAAAGCAGCAACATGTAAAAAAAAAAATGTCCACCAGGGCTGGTTTCTGTGTGAATGCTGTAGGTGGCGCTATTGCTCCACTATTCCAGAGTCGTGGCCACGTTGCTCCACATGGCCCTTTAAAGCTGTGGCCGGGGTAAGAATGAATGGGAGGCTGTTGAGCTCTGTGGGAGCCCTAAATATGGCTACCCTTTCCCAGTCGCCCGCTATGGGGTCCGAGGCTCCCCAGGACTCCCAGCCTGCTGGGTTGAGTGTGCCAAGGCGATGAGGTTCTCTGCTGGACTCCCGTCTCTTTAAGGCCACTGAGAAACTAAGTGCGCGCTTTTCTCATTTTTTTCCCCCTTTTCTTTCTTTCATCTCTCTTAAGCTGGGCTGTTTATGACTTTAAAAAGGAGAAAGGAAAAAAAAAGGAAGAAGAACAGAAAAAAAGAAAGGAAATAATAATGGAAAGAAAGGGAAAGAAAAAAAGGAAAAGAAAGGGGAGAAAAACAATAACTAAAAAAAAAAAAAACGCCACTGAGAGTTGGTTCTGTGTGAATGCTGTAGGTGACGCTGTTGCTCCACTATTCCAGATCCATGGCCGCGCCGCTCCGCAAGGCCCTTTATAGCTCTGGCAGGGTTGGGAACGAATGGGAAGCTGTTGATCTCTGTGGGGGTCTTAAGAGCAGCCACTCTTTCCCAGTTGCCAGCTAAGGGGTCCAAAGCTCCCCTGGACTCCCAGCCTGCTGGGCTCAGTTTGCGGGGCTATCCGGCCCCTCTACTGAGCTCCTGTCTCTTTAAGACCGCTGAGGTAGAGCACGCCCTTTTCTTCCCTTTTTTCTCCTTTCTCTTTCCTTCCTGGAGGCTGCTGCGGGCAACTTGCACGTTCCCGGCTGGGACCCTGTGCCCTCTGTCTCTCCTATCTCTGCTACACTGCAGGCTGTGTATCGGCGCTCCCGGCGCAGACTTCCACTCCCTCCCGGCTCTGAATCCTCTCCTCCCGCTGGAGCGCTGGGGGGGAGGAGCGCTCGGTCCCGCCGGCTCGCGGCTCCGTATCTTACCCGCCTTGCCGGCACTCCCGCCGGAGTGCTGGGGTGGAGGAGCGCTCGGGTCTCGCTGAGTCGCGGCTCCATATCTTACCCGCCTTGCCGGGTGCCGAGTCCTCTCTCCGAAGTGTCTGACCGCCGGAGCTCTGGTGGGGAGGAGCGCTCGGTCCCGCCGGGTCGCGGCTCCGTATCCCGTCCGCGTCACCGGCTGCCGAGTCCTCTCTCAGGTGTACCTGTACGCTGTGCACTTTCCTGTGTATTCTGGTCTCTCTTTTAGGGATAGTTGTATTTGCTGTGTTTTTGTGAATAAATATAATGTTGGGAGGAATTTTTCTGCCGGTCTGTTCACATCGCCATCTTCCCGGAAGTCAGCATATAGGTTTTCACAGTATTCTCTAATAATTCTTTGTATTTCTGTGGTGTCCATTGTGATTTTTCCTTTCTCATTTCTGAATCTCTTTATGTGTGTAGATTCTCTTTTTCTCTTAATAAGTCTGGCTGGGGGTTTATCTATTTGGTTTATTTTCTCAAAGAACCAGCTCTTGGTTTCATTGATTTTTTTCTATTGTTTTATTGTTCTCAATTTTATTTATTTATTCTCTGATTCAGCCATTTTTCTTGACTAAATATTCCGTGTTCCTACAAGTCCTTGGTTAGTTTCCAGAATTCTGAAAAAGTTGAATCTGACCGTTTGACCAGGGTTTTTTTGCCAGGTTTTATTGAGGGGTGAACTTTGGGAGGTGCTCCCTCCACCATTTTCTGTGATGTCACCTCCTGGTTGGTCTTCTCTGGGGGGCTTCTTGGCCCTCACTCCACCGGGAATGTGGACCTGAGGAAGGGCCCAGAGTCGGGGCAGGGGAGAGGGATTGGGGAGTAGGAAGGGGAAACAGAGGGTCTGATTCTCGCCGATGCCCCAGGGCCCGGCGCCTCCTGCGGGGCTGCAGCCAAGTGCATGAGGCCCCCGAGCCCCGGGGGCCTGGAGGTCACACCTGCCTCCTGCTCAGCCCAGGGGCGAGGATGGACCGAGGGCGGGGGGTGCTGTTTCTTCTTAGATGCCTAGACCCTGAACCTCCACTGTTCTGTGCTTTCTCTGGAGTTGGGGAGCAGAGGGGACACCGAGGAAAATACGTACCTCCAGCTCTCAGAGGGCCACCAGCCTCCCCTCCAGACCTCCAGGGCAGCAGGGGCTGCCTCTAGCGGGGACCAGCAGCGTATTCCAGGGGTGGACCACGGGCAGGCTGCATGGCTCTGTAGGACAGTAGGGTGCTGTTGTTCACGGTGGCTGCAGTAGACAGGAGCAGAGTGGGCGACCCCTGATGAGCCCTCACCCAGATCCAGGCCCACACTGGTTGATTCTGCTTCAAACCCCTGCAAGCCATGCTGAGTGCCTGGGCCGGTGGGCGTCTCAGGCAGACCACCGTTGCCTGCGCCAGGGCAGCCTGCTGTGGGGACCGGCCTGGCTCACCGTGCTGGACTTTGGCTGGGCAGCTGCGATGCCTCCACTCACAGCGAGGGCGGGAGAGGCAGGGGCTGTCTGGTCCTGGGGGAGGCAGCCCCATAACCACTATGCTCTCCCACCGCCCTGCCCTGCATGACCCAACATCCACCCGCTGCACAGCCGAGCCCCCACCCCACCCCACCTGCCACGCCTCCCTGAGCGCCTGCCAGGACTTGCTCATGTTTTAGTCCCTTTGATTTTCAGATCTTTTAGTTTTCTTGGAGCAAACCTGAGAATGCCTGACTTTATTTTTCTTGCCAGTTGGAACCGTAAACTGTTTGCAGTCCATTTCCTCTCCACCAATACATCTCTCTCCTGGGCCACTGGGAGGGCACTTGTCCCTGTGTCTCCCCCACCTGCTTAGCAGCTCCTCCTCGGTCCTGCTGGGAGCAGGGTGATTTGTGCCCGTGCTGTCTCTTGAGGATGCCGGTGGCGTCCAGCCTGCGCCCGGGTGCCCCTGGAGCCAGCCAGCCCCTCCACGCCTGGCCTTACTCTGCTCTCCACGTTCCCTTCCCTCATCCTGGGTCTGGGTCTAGGGGAGGGCCCTGGGAGCAAGGAGGGAAGAGCCCCTGGCTGTACCCGGGGCCCCTGGCCACCTCACCAGCCAGGGAGTGTGTGCTGCCTTGCTGGGCAGGTGGCACACCCAGTTAGACGCAGCCAGCTCACCTGTCCTCAGAGGCCCCAGCGTGTAGAAGTCTGTGGAGCAGGGAGCACGCCCACGGGTGGGCTGGGGGCTCTGGCAGAGCCATGTCCATACACAGGAAGGGGCGTCCCCTTTGGGAAGGCTCCGGACAGGTCAGGTGACCCTCTTCACATATTTATCCCTTTTTCCTGGTAGGTTGAAGGTGCTTTGGAATATGGAATTACAAGTGACGACCTCTTCTGGCTGAAGGAATCCCCTGGAAAAACGTAAGACCTGCCTTGTGTCCCCGTGGGACCCTCCTTTTGTTCGCAGCTGTAAATGTCAGCTGCTTAGAGCCGTGTGTTGGCCTCCCTCCCTGAGGCATCCTTTCCTGGCAAGCCCGGTGCCTGTGCCCCGTGGCTGACACCGGCAACCTGCGACTGTCCAGGAAGTGACGGCAGGGGTGCCCAAGGGAATCAGCTGTTATCCAGGGCAGTGGTTTTCAAAGTGTTCCCAGAGCCCCAGGGCTCCACAGGTCCTGGCGGGGACCTCGTGGGGGGAGGAGAAAGGGGAAAGCCCTCAGCCCCTCCCCCAGCCACTCAAAGGTTCCTCTTCATCTGGTTTGTGCCTTGGGCTTCCCTGAGATTTACCCAAGGCTCCAAAGGCCTCAGAAACCACAGCCCAGGTGTGGGAACGAGAGCTTCAGCGGGAGTAGTTTCACACTCTCCAAGCAGGCGAGAAAGCTGAGTGCGTCCCCTGCACCCACAGAGTGGTTAGAGGGGTGCAGGCCAGACAGCTCCTGCCTGCAGGGAGTTCATCTCGCGGGGCCCAGGAGGGCCAGCAGAGGGCGACAAAAGCTCGCTTGTCAGCGGTGCCTGGCTGCCTTGGGACCTGCCTGCGAGAAAACTGCCCCGTGGTGGACACGCGTGTGCGTGCAAGCATATGTATGTGGGAGCATGTTTGCGAGCTTGTATGTGTACACGTCATGTGCTCTGCTTGTCATCACATGAGGCACCTTTGTTCAGGGCTGTGGCTTCCCTTGATTGGATGGAGTGTAGTTTATCTTTCCACCATTCAGGAGCATCTCAGTATTTTCTCTTTTTCATCGTGATGAAATGCTGCAACGAAAACCTCTGGTGTGCATCTTACGTACCGCCGTAATGCTTCTTACATGTCATATGCGCTGTCGGGGTGTTTCATACGAGCAGAAGCCCTGGTGCAGGGGTAGGTGTCATGCACACCTACACGCATTTCGCTGGCAGTTGCGCCTGCCTAGCAAGCTGTGCCCCACTGCAGGCGCTTCTGCCTCTGGCCCCTCGTCCCAGCTTGGGCATCAGCCTTCTCATGGGGCATCCAACAGAAAGGAGCCTCTGCTGTGTCCGCAGGTGGGCCCCGCAGGTTGCTTTTGCTGAGGCACATGTGGTGCCTTCGGGCTGCTGTGGCCGAGCTCATGCACGTTTTGGTGACGCTCTGTCCACTGCCTTCCACTGGTTCCCAAGTCTTCTTACCTAGCACTGTTTTTTCACGCAAGTCTTAGATTTTTATGTTTGCCATGTTTATCACTCTTTTCCTTTGTGCTGAAATTTTAGGGTTATCTGTTCTTTTATCTTTGTCCAACAGGTTAAACAAACTGGGTCCTACTTACATTTGGCATCTTTCCGTGTATTTATTGGTCATCTAAAGCGAGTGTGTCTGAGTGTGTGTGTGTGAGCACACACGCGGGTCTGTGACTCGTCAGGTTGGTCCTTTCTCTTACCGTTTCCTTATCTTCCAGCTGGCTTGCATATTAGGCTGTGATCCCATGTCGTTGATGTTGGAGATTTTCTCGGCTTGTCATGTCATTTAACTTGTGCAATATACAAATGGTTTTTTTCTTTTTTTAAATGTAACTTAGATCTCACTTTACACTTAATGGCTTTTAGATTTATTGCATGTTCAGTAAGGCCTGCCCCACCCCCAGGATTGTTTCTGGAAAAGAACCTCAGTGTGTTCCTTTAGGGCTCTTAAACACCGCGGATTGTCCTTCGCGTCTGTGGTGTTTGTGAGTCCCCTGTGGGGGGTGCGCAGGAGACCCGCTGCTGGGGCCCACACGCTGCGGCTGCCCAGCCCCTTGTGCCCATCTGAAGGTGCTGTCCCCTGCTGGAGGCCAGTCCTGCTCTTGGCTGACTCACCTGTGCTGTGTTCTCATCTTCTTAGTCCTTCACGTGGATTTCCCGGGTCGAAAAAAGGCGCCCTTTGCCAGCGTCTCCTCTGAGGTCTGCTGGGCCGTGCCTCACGGCACTGCGGCTGCCTGGGAGGCCGGCTCCCTGCACAGGGCCTCTGTCCTGACGCAGGCCGCCTGTGTGCCCTGGTTGTCCTGGCCTATCGCCCAAGACCAGCATTTTCTCAATCTTCCTGTTGGATTAGTTCCTGGGTGTTTATTGTTTTCTTTTTTTTTTCTATTGTCCTGTTAGGTCTTAAAAGCAGCACCTCCAGAAGGCTCGGCTCCTGAGGTTTCTTTATCAACCCACTGCTCATCAGAGACTGGGTGTGCGGAGAGGCGGGACCAAGCCGTCACCCAGGGAGGTGATGGCTGGGAGCAGTGGGTGCTGGAGGTGCTCAGCGAGGTGGCCCAAGGCGCAGGCCCCTCTGTGTCCGTGCGCTGGGGCAGCCGCCTGCTTAGCCGGGAAGACACAGCCCCAGATATTTTGGTCAGGAAAGAAACTGCAGTGTTTATTTTCTTCAGAAAAAAACATTTAGAAGATTTTTTTTAAAAAAAGCTCTTTCGTTTAGAAGGAATCTAGGTATGTTATTGTTTGAGAAAAAACGTGTTTGCAATGTATCAGTCACCCGTTTCATTCTGAGCATGATTTATGTGAGGAAATGGTTTTTTTAAAAATTAAGCTGCAGATATATCCCCGTACGATGCCTCTGTGAAAATGCGGCTTTTGTCCGGTGCTGTTAATGCAAGTTGTAACAGTGTGATATGGGAGTCAGTGTTTACATGTTACATTCCTCTGCCGCAGTCAAAATAAGCCCGGAGGGTCTACAGTAGCATTTCTGTATTTTATCAGCTTGGGCTGGGGCTGAGGGGGAGGCCTCTGCTCACACTTGGAGGGGCTGTTTCTGCCAGATTTATTTGCCTTATAAATATTCCCCATGTTTATTTTAACTCGCCTTTAAAATGGAGCTGAAATTAATATGGACCTGAGGGCTGCCCTCCTGGCCCTGGAGCGCCTCCCTCAGCCGGGCAGAGACCTCTCGCCTTGGCCCATCCGGTGGCCAGGGGTGCCCCGGGTGCCTGGTCCCCGCCTGCAGCCATGCTGTCTGCCGTGGCCAGCTCCCCTAGGCTGCCGCAGGCTTCAGGTGGGCATGCCATGGACCCTGGGGCATCCCACAGCATGCCTGGGGCTCCCTCCCTCCGCCTCCCCACCCCCGTGACGGGCTGGGCAGTAGCCGGTATGTCTGAGCAGGACAGTGACTGGTGGCTTCTGGTCTGGCTAGTGAAGCCCACAGTGGGGCCTGTGGCCTTCCAGCTGCCCACGGCCATTCCAGGCCACCATTGTTCCCAGAAGTCATGGGGCCACAGAGTTACCTGGCCTCCCAGACATGTGAGGAGCCTGTCTCCTTTGTTGGCATCCACCTCTGGGGAGCTCGGGGCTGGGCAGGTGGCACAAAGGGGTGAGGAAGCCTTGGAGCAGCCTATGGAAGAATCGTACAGCATCCTTCACCCGGCGGGTGCCTGGTTTGGAGGTGATGGAGCAGGTGCAGAAACTCCGGCAAATGCCAGCCTGAGTGCCCAAGTCCATGAGCAGAGCCCTCTGAGGCCAGGCAGGCGAGGGGCTACACTGTGGCTGCTCAGACCCGGGGCCACACCCTCAGTGTGGGCTGGGGCCTGGGCAGCATGACAAGACCTGTAGGTGGGCATCCACTTGGCCTTGGCCACGTCAATGCCAGCCATGTGTCTGGCTTCTTTGCCTTTTCTATCAGTCTTGTTTCTTCACTTTTCTGTGGAAATTCAGGACAGGTTGAGGAAATGAGTTGGATTCTGGGGGAAGGACAGGATCCCCTGGGAAGGTACCTAGAGCCGCTGTGGAAGGATGGTCAGGGGGATAATGGCCACTTCAAGAAACTGTTCACCATCAGTGGAAGACATGGGGGTGCACAGTCCCGCACAGGAAGGCCGAGAAACGGCATGCAGCCTGTCCAGGCCCGGCCCAGCGACCTCTGGAAGGTGTACGTGGAAGGGAGAAAGGCAGGCGCGCTCCACACAGCCCCTTTTGGGAGACGGGCACTGGGGTGTCAGGACCTGAGTGTGCCCACAACCCTGTGCTCTTGGCTTGCTCACCGGGGCGACCACCTCTGCAGTGAGGCCCTCTGGCTCTGGGCAGCCTGGCTGGGAATTGGGCCCGACCACCCGGCCTGCCCAGGCCAGGATCAGTCATCACGTCCCCACCTCCTGCAGCTGTTCAGGTGCTTTGACCATGGGGAGTCGAGGGCCACTGCTCCAGACCCCCCCGGCTCCTTGGCCTGGCCAGCCAGGGCTGCTGCCTGGGTCTGCTGCGTGTCCAAGGGCCAGCTCTCTGCAGAGCTGGGCTCTGGGCTGCCAGCTTCCCTGTGACTCAATGTCATCTCCTTTCTCTGACGGCCAAGAGGACTTGAATGAGACCAGAGCCACCCAGAGGCAGTCTTTGCCCCACGTTGGCCCTGCAGGCCACTAAATTGCCATTTCCAGATAGTTCGCAGGACCATGTTGTTCTCAGATGCCCACTTGGATAGCCTAAGCCCCCCTGAGGGTCTGCAGAGTGAGGGGCTCTCTCGCACAGCTGCCCAGCCCAGGCTTGCCCACTCTGCCCGCCACCCACCGCCCTTGGATCCAGGGCCCTGTGAAGCAGGAGTATTTTTGTGACGCGGGCTGAGTCGGCACTGCCCGTCGGAGCCAGCCCTGGAGAGAGCTTTTGTTTGACGCTTAGTACTAAGTCTGGAAGCTGAGCAGGCACCATGATCCCTTCTCTCTCTCCCTAAGCCCAGGAGGGAAGCATGTGCATTTATTTGCAAAGAACCACAGCCGTTCAGTTAGGAAAATTCATTGCTGCTAATTTTCTCATTTTCTGCTTAACCTCCATGTTCATGTGGGGTGACATCTTGCGTCCCACAAAAGGGAGACCAGCCATCTGCCTAGGCCTTGGCCGCCAGCCCATAATGCCCTGCTGACTCACTGAGCAGGCTAGTGAGATTTCACTAAGATGGCAGAGCCCAGGGGCTGAGGGAGGCCCCTCCTCTGGGCAGCATTAGTTAACCTGGCCAGACCCTCAGGGGGCATCCACTATGGGACCAGAATGTAGAGGCCCCAGCAGGGCGGAGGTGGGCCCAGGCTCAGGCCCTGAAGGGTGGGACGGGGCTGGCAGGTCGCAGGCAAGCCCAGAGCCGGCCCCCACTGGGGGCATCTCGGCACCCCTGCCCCCATGCTGCCTCCCTGGGGCACCAGAGCTCAGCAGCCCATTTGGCATTTATTGCGCTGGCGGGACTGCCAAGGGGCCAGGTTCCTGCCGGGAAGCCCCCACTTGGTGTAAGAGCACCCCTTGGGGGACGATCGGGGCGCCCAGACTCGAGTGGTAGGTAGACAGCTCTCTCTAAGCCAGGGCTTCATGGGTCTGAATCAAGGCTTTAGTTTCTGCCTCCTCCCCGTGTTCAGATTCTGAATGAGAAAGCTGCCCTTTGATCAGGCTGACCCCACAGCAGCTGATAACTTCGCGTGAGATGTTTGCACACCGACGGGCAGAGAGCGAGCTGCCCAGAACACACGTGAAATTGGATCAGGGAGCAGGGTGCTGGCTCCCCATGTGGGCCAGTGTCCTTGCCTCTGCGTCCCCTGAGGCTCACTCAGACCCCCACAGGGCCGACAGGCTGCTCCCCGGCCGGCCGGGCCCCGAACTGGGCGCTGCACCTCGGCAGCCGCCTCAACCCCTGTGTCCCCAGGCCCCCATCCAGGCCGAGGTCTCTTCAGTGTCAGCAGAAGCTGATCTGCATTTTCAAACCCACCAAAAAAACACAGCGCGTCCCCATCCTCTGGTGCTCTGCACGCCTCGTGATCTGGGGGCTCCAGGTCCGTCTCCGTTCTTGTTCCGGCGTTTTCTTACTTCAGCCCATTTGAAGGGAGTTGCCTGGTTGAGTCCTCAGGCCCTGAATTCTTCAAAAAATAATAATTACTTGATAAATTGTGGGCAGGGGTGGGGAGACCAGTGAAGCAAGAAGAAGAATCACCCTAAGACAAATGCCACGCCTGCTTGTTTATGAGATTTCAGTTGCACACATCCAGTCAAGGACACTTGGTCGGGAGTGGCCTGGCTGGCGCCTCTCCTCCCCAGTGTGTCCTGTGCTGCTGGCCTGAAGGGTGGGGCACCCGTGGCTTTGGGGTAGAAGTGGGAGGCCCAGGGCGCCTGGAGGGGCCTCCAAGGGAGGAGCTGGGGTTCAGCCCCTGCCTGCCCTGCCCACCCCCAGCATTGTATGTACAGGAGGCTGGGGAGGTACCTAGCGGTTGCAGAAATAAAATGTCTCTGCCGAACTCAGAAGACCACCGTGCTGCATCTCAGCCACGTGGTACGAGGGCCTCCGGCTGCCCTGTGGGCTGAGGGCTGCAGCCAGCCCTCCCCTGCTTGGGGTGCAGCCTCTGCAGGCAGGAGGGCTTCGAGATGAGCAGGGGCAGCAGCCCCTGGGGCTGACGGCTGGCTCCCCCGGGGTGCCAGCACAGCGCACCGGACAGGAGGTGGTCGGTCCTCATCATGGCCACCCCTGGACACAGGCGGCAAGGAGGAACCCTGTGTGTTCTGCGCTGATGTTCTTAATGCAACTCTTGTTCTTGCATTTAGGGCAGGATAGTCAAAGCAATGGCATTCCTTTTGTATTTTAAGTAACTCATGATTTCACATCTTAAAAGCTTCTACCTTTCATCATACATATCAAGTACAAAAAAGTAAGGTTTTGTAATTTTGCAAATGCATCTGCACATAGGTACACATCATACCTGAACTTGTATGTGGCTACACATACACACCCATGTGTGTATTTCCTCGGCCCTGTCAGCCTTGTTTGGGGCCCTGAATGCATCTCCATGCTCCTGGGCAGCTGGGGCGCCTGGTGTCCCCTTTAACTTCTTCACATCCTGAGCTCTGTCCTTTCACCCCGCATGCGACGCCAGCGTGGTTTTGTCCCCAGCCCCGGAGAGGAAGCCGCATGCCGGCGGCTTCCCTCAGGGCACCTGTGAAGTACCCCACAGGATACACTGCCTTTTGAAATCAGTACCTGCTGGGCTGATCCGTCCTTACATCACCTCCTTGTTCGAAGGCTGTAGGGTGACCTGACACGCCCGCCCGCTGGGAGTTTTCCTTCTGTGTTGGGTTCTGTGCACATGCATGAGTGTACATGCATGAGAGTTGTGCACGCATGAGTGTGTGCCTGTGTACATGTGTGCGTGCAGGGTGTGGAGCTGGAGAACAGGAGAGGATTTATACTGCTAGAGCAAATATTTTAAAGGACTGCTGGGCCCCAGAGTCCTGCGCCCCTGTCCCCCACCCAGGCGCCCTCATCCCTGCTCCGGGGAGCTGGCAGTCCTGGCCCCGGGGCTGTGTGTGCAGGGCTGGACAGGCAGCTGTGGGTCCAAGAATGGCCTGCCCTTTGTCTCCGCCCTGGCTGCAGGAGGCCCAGAGAGCTGTCCTCGGGACCGAGGGAGACCGGGCTTCTCTCAGCGTGTCCGAGGAGTCCATGTCAGTCCCGCTCCCAGGGCCTCTCATGGGGCCTGTGCTGTTTGGTCCCGGGCCACTCATGTCCTTCACCGCCAGGCAATTTCCTGATTCAATGACACTGTTTGTCACTTTGTATTTCGCAGCTGGGGCCTTTGGGAAGTGGGTTCTGAGCCTCGGGACGACCTGTTTGAACAGCCCCCTCAGCTGGCTCAGCAGCAGTGATGGGTCAGCTGACCAAATAGCACAACGGCTGACGGGCCCTGTGCCCACGGCAGAGCCCCACTGGGGACACGTTCACGCTTCCTGCTGGCCACGTGTGGGACTCACTAGTGACTCTCTGTCCCTTCCTCTCACAGGTTGGTGGTCGGGGCCAGCTGTATCCTTTGCCAGTGTGCAGGCCCCCCCGGGGCTGTGCTCCCGTCCATCCCGAGCCCTCCTCCGTGGCGCCCCCTTGTGTCCGCGAGTGCTCTCTGCCTCCCGGAACCAGGCGCTCAGAGGGGCAGGGCAGCTGACCGGCCAGTGGGGAACAATCTGAGGCTGACCTTTGAGGCTGGGGCCTCCTGGAGTGTTTTCCTGAGCCACACACTGTGGTAGCGGAGCCACCGGGGCAGCTGGACTCAGCCGTGAGGCTGCAGCGCTCCCTCAAGAGCGGCCCCACTCCAGGCCTGTTCCTTCAGAGGGAGCAGTGACCAGGGAGGGTCCAGAGGGGAGCCAGAGGAGGATTCAGGGTCAGGAGAGGGGACATCCGAGGCAGACGAGAGCGCCAGGGCGGCTGGCCAAGAGCACGGGTCCCAGGCGGCTGCCCCGTGCCTTTCACGGAGGATTTCCCTCTCTGTCACTCCTCCGACCCCTTGGGGAGCAGGCCAGGCCCTGAGGTCTGAGATTAAACTCCGGGGAGCCTGGACAGATGGCCCACAATGCTGCGGCTGTGAAAGCCCCCACCTCGCCCTGGATATGCAGCTGGGATAGGCTTGGGGGGGGCCTCCTCTGGACAGGCAGGGGGTGTGCGCTGGCACGGGCACCGGGGGTCTCGCCCTTTGGCTCCTGGCACCAAGGCCCATCAGCATTCCTTAGCCCGCCTCTGGCAGACGTGGCCCTGGAGTGTGCCGGCTTCCTCACTGGGCTCGGGCTGGACACCACCGTCATGATGCGCAGCATCCCCCTCCGGGGCTTCGACCAGGTATCCCCGTGTCTGCCCCAGGGGGGTGCACACTCTCTCCGCCTAGGCAGGCGCAGGTGCGGGCTGGGCGGGAGGACTCCGTCCTTACAAATGGGGCAGGAATTAAATGAGGAGGTTGTTTGTGAAATACAGACACCTGCCTGAGTGTGGCATCAAGGATTGGCCCATAGAGTGTGTGGCGGGTTCCCACTGGACCGGGGGGCGCCGTGGATCATTGGGTCAGCCTCATGGACCCAAGGCTGGATCGCCTCTCCTGTTTGTCCCATTAGTTAGTGGCGGGCACGTTGGCAGAAGCGCTGCTGTCTCCGCTGTTGAGCCCCCCTGGGGTCTGAGGTGGGTGCCGCCTCACCAAGGGAGCACCAGCTGAGGGAGCAGGTGGTAGACTGGCAAGGCCTCGTGTGGACACCGAGGAGACAGCAGCCCTAGCCACAGTGCCAACCACCTGCCGCAGACTGAAAAGATGGGTGAGCTGGGACAAGCACTGGGCTCCCCCAGCGGGCCGTCCACTCTGAGATCACGGCCTTGGGGGCTCCTCCAGCCCCATGGCCACCATGCAGGGGCAGCGCCCACTCGCAGCAGCTCTGGGCCGCCTTGGGGTCTGCAGCATGCGGGTCGTCCCCATCCACCTGCCAGATGCAGGCCCACACAGACGGCGGACGTGCCTACAGGAGTAGCACATGGAGTATTTTTATGACCAAAAGCTCTTTGGCAAACAGTCCTGTTAACATCTGGGGTTGTCACTGTCGAGGTGGAGCCCCTCTGTGCCCACACGAAGGAGATGGACCGCCGTCCAGCTGCATGGCCCCGCGGTCCACCCTCGGCTCCCAGGCTGCACGAGCAACTCTGTCCATTGCTGGCGGGACACGTTATCTCACTCTCTGGCTGTCACACTCTGTCACTTCACTCGGCACCTGAGTGCTGACCACCCGCCATGGGGACACAGCGTCCAGGGAAGGCCTCTGAGCCTCGAGCTGTGGGGAGGGTGTGCAGGCAACGACAGGGACTCTGAGGAGACCACAAAGCGACACACCCAAGAGGCCCTTGAGGCAGAGGGGCCTGCAGGGAGGAGGGCCGCTGGGGACCAGTGGGAGGGGGCACAGTTCCCAGCAAGGGGCCATGAGAGAGGCGGGCTGAAGGGCCAGGTCAGTGGGACGAGTGCCTGGCAGGCATTGGTTGGGGTGATGAGGCATGGGTCTGCTGCCTAGGTAGACTTTGGGTGTCGTCGGCACTCACAGATGGTGGGGCCACCTGAGCAAGAGGGGAGGAAGGCGTAGGTGCAGGTGTGAGTGGGTGGGGTGCAGCGATGAGGCCCAGGCACCCAGGCCCTGCCTCAGGGGCACAATGGGCAGCTCTGCCGGCAGGCCTGGGGACCACGGGTTGGCCGTGCAGCTCCAGCAGACCCAGAAGTTCCCCTCGGACTGTGACAGCCTGATGCCCCTTAGAATTTCTCAGGCGTCCAGAGGGGCTGGCAGCCCACGCACCTGTTCCTGCAGCCAGGGTGACCATCCCAGACGGCAGGGCTCCTTAGGGCATGTGGTCCCTAAATGAGCTTCTCACCTGAGTGACATCAGAGGATTTAAACATGACTTTTATTTTTCCCTGAAAGAAAGGCTGAGGCCAGCTGCACCCCTACGGTGGACCCAGGAGCTGGGCCCCATCTGCAGCCTGGGGGGTGCAGAACCTCTTGGGCTGGGAGACCTCATGGCCACGTCTTCCCTGCCACTGCTGCCCCGCTGTGCCGTGGTGGGGAGCAGGGCGCCCGCCTACTGTCCCAGCTCCCCAGTGGCAGAGGAGCTAACAGCTCTCGGTGGGAGGAGAGATGGCAGGCCAAGTCGGGGGCTGCACACTGTCTGGTTCAGCCAGGGCAGAGCCCCAGGTGGGAGTGCTTCTCTGTCGTTGCTTTGGAAGGGACTGAGTTAATTAGCGTCTAGAGAAGAGCCCAGGGGCCTCAGGTTTGTAGCCGGGAGGATAGGGGGAGGAGATGCCAAGCATTTTCCCAGCTCAGCTCTTAGCCCTGCAGAGAACAGAAGGCCCTGGAGACGGGGGCCCTGAGACTCCTCTCGCCGTCCCCACACCTGCCGGGCTTTCCGGGGGCTTTTTCCTCCGGCATTGGTGGTGATGGTCTCGCTGCCACCTGGTCCTCACACTTGGTCCTTGTGCTTCTGCAGCAGATGTCATCTTTGGTCACAGAGCACATGGCATCTCATGGCACCCAATTCCTGAGGGGCTGCACCCCCTTGAGAGTGGGGAGGCTCCCGCACGGCCAGCTGCAGGTCACCTGGGAGAACCTCGCTTCCGGCAAGAAGAACACGGGCCCCTTCGACACTGTGCTGTGGGCCGTAGGTAAGGGTGCGCCGCTCTGCCCTGTGACCCGCACACCTCCGCACACAGACCAGCAGCGCCACCGCCCTCTCCCCTGCCCCCAGGAGCTCCCCTCACCCTGCTGGCTCTCCGGCGGGTCAGCCGCCACACAGCACCCCTCTTGGGCTGCCGTGAAGGCCCGTGGCATTTCTGCCAGTACTTCCCGGCGGGCTGCTTTGAGCTCCGCGGCTCATCATGTGCTAGGAGTGGGCATTGTACAGGCCTTCCCAGAAGTCACGCTTCTCAGATTCCTAGAGACAGAGCCCAGTGATAAGTCAGAGGCCTCGGGCCTTTCCCAGCCAGGCCTGAAGAATGCGATTGTGGTAGGGGGACCCGTGCCCAGTGCCTGGGGTGGCCTGACGGAGGGGAAATGGGCTGTGAGGAAAGGTGCCCTGGCCAGGACCCAGACAGGTGGAGCAGAGCCCAGACACCCTGCCTGCCGTGAGCCTGCTTGCAGCTGGGGCAGGGTGGCGCTGGGGGCTCTGCAGCGGCCAGCAGGTCGTCGTCAGGCTGTGTGGGCGCCAGCCCCGCCCCTGCTCGGACACCCCAGCACCGTGATGCTGTGGCCCCCAGGGCTGGATTCGTCGTCCTAGCCGCCCTGTCAGCCGTGCCCTAAAAGCAGGAGGAGTGACCAAGGCCTTGGTTTCTCCTGGTATTTCCCGGTCTCAGGGGCCTCCCTGCCCTGAGCCTGGCCAGTGGCCGCCCCTCTATGAGCCTGGGCTCAGAATCCGTGAGGCCGTCAGCACCATCACCTGCTCGGTGTCAGCTAACTGCGTGCCTGCCGGGTGCTCGGAGGACTGTCCCGGCAGCATGTCAGGACCCGGTCGCAGGGTCTCATCATTCCCTGAGGCTGCGTAACAGAGCCGTGTCCTTCTGAAGGCCTGTTTGTGTTTGCTGCGTTGCTCGGAGTGGTTGGAGATCAGAAAATGAAGTGCACCCCAGAGGGGTGGGGGGTCTTTACTTGCGGGCTGTAGACGAGCTGATCGAGGAATAAGATCTCCAGTGGCCTGGCGTGAACTTGCTGCCTCCCGACCAACATTTGGTGAATTCCAAAATGAAATGTTCTTACTCAAATTGTAAAAGTGAATTTTAAGTAGGTTTGTTTGTTTTGACAAACATTATGAAAGATTATATGACTGTTCAGGTGCAGAAGAAACTGCTGTTTATCTTAAGCTCTATTCTAGACAGTGTGGTGGCAGGTCTCTCCCCTCCCTTCCACACGCCGTCCCCTGGTGTCTCTGCAGGGCCCGAGCACGCACGTGCCCTTCTCTGGCGTCTGGACGAAGGCACACCCCTAAGCCAGTGCCGGAGCCGCGCTGACGCGGGGCTGGAGGGTGAGGGGCGCGCCCTTGGGGACCTTCAGGGTCCTCCCAGCCTCTAAGTGGGGCCCTGGTTGGCGACAAGCAAGCCCCTTGGAGTCGTGCCCACCCTCCCCAACCAGGAGTACGTTTTAGTTTTTGTGTTTTCAAAAAGAGCCTCCCCCAGACAGCCTGCCCGGCGGGATCGATGCTGGGGGCGGAAGCTTCGCAGTCCTTGGCCTTTGACCTTGCTTCCCGGCTGCGTGGGCCTGTGCTCACTTTGCTGCCGGTCCTGGGCCAGGTTTTGTCAACAGTCAAGAGCCACTTCCCGGTTTAACAACCAGGAGTGTTTTCTGCCAGTTTGGCCCAATAAGCCTTTAACGAGCATCATTTCTACATGTCATAAAGGGCTATCCAGTTCGGGAGGTTAGAATAAAATGCTCTGGGGACTGCGTGGCTGGTATGGCAGCCAGCTCCCGGCCACGGTCCTGCCCGAGCAGCAAGGCTGTGTGCGTACAAGCTGAGCTTTGGTGTGTCAGACACGCCCCGTGGATGCATACAGGGGCCCCAAGAAGCACCCGTGAGACTGAGCGCCTGACTGTCATGGCCGCCCGTGTGCCCAGCGCCTTGACCCCAGCCAAGGACAGTGGGCACAGGGACTGCGAGGTTGGCCTTGCAGTCTGGAAGCCAAGGACTCAGCCTCCTCCTCAGCCCTGCCTTGATCTCCACGTGGTGGATTAAACACATTAGCAGTTAAAGCAGTTAATTGCTGTGCAGGAGGCCAGCTCATTGTTTGTCTGGAATCACCCGCCCACACCAGTTGTCTCAGATAATAGGCCGGGAGCTTGCAGCGCGGAGGATTTCCTGTCTGCAGATGTGCTGATCGCCCTGCTGAGTGAAGACAGTCAGCCTGTGCGCGGGCTCCAGCTCAGCGTGCAGTTAACCAGTTGTGGCCTGAATCCCCAGCTGCCTGGGGGAGCAGAGCAGGGTGGGCATCCGAGGGACACCTCCCGGTGCAAAGGCTTCCGGCCTGGAGCGCAGCTCTAGTTTAACTTAGGTTTTGTTAAAGGATGGACAGAGGGCCTCTGGGTCTTGGGAAAACCAGAAGCTAAAGTGTTGTGTGCCTCAGCGTCCCCGGCCTCTCAGAAGGTTCTCCGTCTTGTTTCTCCAGGGCAGGACCGGGGCTCTGCTGCATCTGTTCCTGGGCCTCTGAGTCCTGCCTGTGACTGGCGGGGCCATGGCAGCCCCCGCTCCTGTCTTCCAGGTGTCAGGAGGTCTGGCCTGGCCTTGCCTTGGGAGCCCCTTCCGTCCCACAAGCGAGACACGGAAAATCAGCCATTTCTTCTCCTTCAGGCCCTGAATTAGCAGAAGAGCTGGTGTCATCCACGTGTGTGCAAAACCCATGGTTAGATTATTTCTGAGCCTCTAAAAGGGTGTAAAGGGAGCCAGTGAGCCCTGGAACCCTGGAGGCCTGGCTTTCCAAATTCCACGCGCCCACCGCACTGAGGCCCCCGCCACAAGGCCAGCTACACAGCGTCTGTGCACGGACCCCAGCCAGGGGCCAAGGCGCCCAGGGAGGGGAGCATCGCCTGCCCCCTGCCTCAGGGACCGCTTACTCTGTTTAGGTGGTGGCCATCCTTGCTCAGCTGCATTCAGCTGATGGTTCCCCCACATCACAGACATAGCTGGTGCAAATCCTTGGGGAATTTCCCTACTGAGTACTGCACACTAGGACTGGGGGCAGAAGGCAAAACAGAACCAAACCCCTGAGCCTGGAATTCATGGGTGTGAATGCTTTAGTCCCTGTAAGAAGGACAAGCAGTCAGGCCCAGCATGTCCTGTGAACTGTGAGGGGCCCGGCTCTCGCCGGCTGGCGTTCGGAAGCTGGGGAGGAGCTGGCCAGTGAGCATGGAAGCAGCCCAGTTGGGAGGGGCCCTGGGCCAAGGCCGCCGGGCCTGCATTTTGCAGTGGCTGTAGGGAACTGTCCTGGTGGGGACTCTGCAGGGCCAGATTGTGACGGGTGTCCTGTGCAGACAGCTCACCCAGCACCAGCCCTTCTTTGCTTTCAAGGTGGAGCAGTTGGCCTTAGGGGAGCGCTGGTCCAACTGTGAGCCTCTGCTATTCTAATGCCTTTTTATTTTAGTGTTAATGTGAAGGCTGCAGTTACTGACTTCAGGAGACACCCAGATCTGCTTCTGTGTGTAGTTTGTCTTTTTGGAGGCGAGGAAGACAGGGATTTAAGAAGCTCTTCCTGTAGGCACCTCCCACAGCCCCAAGGAGGCCACGGGTGAGGCCACAGCCTTCCCTGCCCTGTGGCCCACACACAGCACTGCCCTCCTGAAGCAGCACCACTGCTCAGTGACCGCCATTTACCGTGGGCCTGCTTGCAGAGGCTGGGCGAGGGCTGCGGGAAAGCAGCGTATGTGTGCACAGACTGGCCGGCCGCCCTGGCCTGGGTGCCCCGCACAGCCAGGGGCTGAGGGCTGTGCTGGGCCAGTGAGCCAGCTCCCCGGTGTCCGGGTCACGGTGACCCCTACTGCCACCAACCTGCAGGCTCGTGGGTGTCAACCGGGGCTTCTTACCAAGTCCAATTCCACATTTATGTTTAGAAATCAGCAGAACCACTTTCTAAAAAGAAAATAAGAAAACGCCTTTCTGACAGTGCATCTTAGAGGTAAGTGGGCACTGTTCCTGCAGTCATGTGCACCGTCTGAGGCCTGCCGGTGCTGCTGGCGCAGAGGACCAGCGGGAAAGCTATGTTTATGATCGTTGAACAATTACCACCTGCCAAGGAGCATATTCCTTCCTGGGGGCTCCGTGGGCAGCTGCGTCTGAGCTGGGAGCCCCACCGAGCCCAAGGACTGACTGTCGGGTTTTAGGAGCCAACAAGGGCTTATTTCATGTGCTGTGACGTGACTGCACACGGGCTCGAACAGGAAAGGCCCATGGGGGCCCCGGGCTCAGCTCTCCCAGTTCCAAGAAGGTCATCAGGACTACATGGAGGGCAGAGTGGGTGCTGGTGGTCACAGAGAGCAGCCAGCCTTAGGTCACGCTGAGGTACCGGGGCTCACTCATTCATTCAACAAACACCAGACCTGCCTGGGACCCGAGGCCAGCAGGACAGGTGCTCTCCTCTGCCCTAGGGGGCTCGAAGCCATGGATAGGGGCCTGGGGCTCATTTGGGGTTGGGGGCATCCAAGAGAATTAAAGAGGCCCTCCGCTGTTATCACTTCCTCTTGAGTCTCAGAGATGACAAGAGGCACGATAAACTTGTGAAAAGGCAGGACTCCAAGGGACCTGGCTGGAGGTGCCAAGGGTGGGTCCCCCTCCGCCTGGTCCAAGGCTCAGGGCAGGCCTGGCCTGGCTGGCTCCGGGGGCCTCCGTGCCCCTCAGGGGGGTCGCCTGGGGAGGGTCCTCTGCTAGCCTGCGTGGGAACAGCCTCCAGGCCCCAGCCTCCTGGCACTGGGCTTCGGGCTACTTCCTTCACACCCTCGCTGTGCCCATCCGGTCCCAGCCCCTCACTCTCTCTGTCATACTCCTGCGGGCCCTTAAATCTTACCTCATTACATGGATTGCCGTTCACTCGTCAGAACGTGTGCTCCAAGCAGGCGTGAAATTGGAGGGAAGGCCCGTTTTCCCGTACAGGATGAAAGGGGCATGTGAAATGGCATGTGTCCCGGCGTCTGCATTCCTTTGCCCAGCAGAGCAGGTAGTGATGACTTCCGGCCACCGTGGGGGGGGCTCTCAGCCTCCAGCCTTCTCAGGCCTGCTCCAGCTGGCTGGGGGAGCATGTCGGCTGGGATTACAGTGTGAGCGGGGGAGGGCTGGCCTGCTCCAGCTGTGCAGAGAGCTCCCCGGCTAAATGCTGTCTACCACCACCGCGGGGCCTGGGGGTGCCCAGGATGGGGGCGCTGGGAGAGAGGGGGCTTCTGGCCAGCAGGCCGGGCTGGGCCTGCTGAGGGCTCTGCTCCCTGGCAGCGGTGCCGTGGGCCCATCCACACGTTTACGTAGATGTTGCCTCGTAAGGAAGTAACATGCTTGCACCTGGAGTTTTACTGCCCTAGATTGTGGTAAACACATCAGCCTCATACGTGTATTACACAAGAGGCTCTTATAGGGCAGGAAAGTCGCAATGTGTAAATGAATGAAAAAAGACAGGAATTGGCAATTCACAAGAGGAAATACACGAATAAACCTGTAGCCAAAAAATACTTAATTTTATTGGTGATCAGAGTGAAAATTTAAACAGCACCAAGAGAGATGGCTGAGCCATGTGTTCTCCCAAGGAGGAGCAGAGCCTGAGAAGAGCCGACTGGCGTGTGGCCCCCGCCCTGCACTGCAGCCCACCTGGCGGCCTGGCCCTCCTTTGAGGATCTGCCCCAAGGAACTGACAGGCACACGGACAAATTGCCGTCTCCACCCCACCAGGCGTCCAGGGAGCAGAGAGGCGGGAGCCCTGGGGGAGGCATTGCCCCAGCACCTGGCAGACGCCAGGCTGGGTGCTGAGGAGCCGAGGCTTCAGGGAGCAGGGGGTGCTGGGCCGTGCAGCAGGCGGCCTGTGGTGCTGTGGCTGGGAGAGCTCTGTGGGTGACGCAGGGTGCCACAGGGGCGCTCCTCTTCCCGGACATCACCTGAGGAGCGCTGCCTTTATCTTTGCATAAGGTGGGAGGAAAGTGGGCAGGGCCCTGGCTGGGCAGCGCATGTGGGTTTCCGCCTGTTTAAGTCCAGCTGGGCCTGAGCTGCCGTGCTTGCATGGCCAGCCCCTGGGCCCCCTCTGTGGCCTGTTTCCCACCTTCCTTGGGCCCCAGGCATGTGCTCTGAGCACAAGGGAACGGAACCTCAGAGGCTCACGGGGTGTGTCCCCCTCCTCCGTGACCACGGCCCACTTGGTTTGGTCAGTGAGATGCGTGGTGGGGGCTTGGTCCCCACGTCCTGGCTATGGCCTGTGGGACTGCAGGGCCAGCCACAGTTCTGGGGTGTGGCCCCCCGGCATGGGGCGCCCTGGTGGAGCTGGGCCCCCTGCGCACCCAGGCCTCGCCTCACACGGGCCCTCCTGGCAGCTCCTAGGCCTGAGTCCTCGCGCCCGCGGCCGCCCTTCTTAGGCCGTCTTTGACGGTTTGGTGTGGTCTCCCTCTGCCTCCGCTGTCAGCTCCAGAAGCGCCGGAGGAGTGCGTGCTGCATGCCAGGCCTGCTCTGTGCTGTGCTGTGGGCCCCCCCAGCCCCAGCTGGTCCTCCCGGCCATGCCCTCATTCCTCCGTCAGTGGCCGACTCACACATTCCCATGGACGTCCTAAGTTTATGTACATACCGTGTCCTAGAAGTTCCTGGCTTCAAAATGGACTATGGAGGCTACCTAATTCATGCATATATTTTTGTCTCCTCTTGCTACTTTTAAGTTTATTTTCTTTGGAACCTTGGATGTGGTTTGGCAGCATCTACAAGGATATAGTTACCATGGTTACACAAGGCACCTGCGGTGGTCGTCACAGTTGGGGAGGAGTGCAGAGGAGAGCCGTGCGGCACGGCTGCTGTCAGAGCAGAGAGGTCTCGGCCCCCAGCTCTGCCCTCAGACCCCCCAGCCCAGCCCAGCCCAGAGTGACTGCCAGGAGGTGGTGGGCCTGGTGAGCCTTGCTTCCCAGAACCAGGGGCTGGAGAGGAGCCGAGGGGCCGAGCTGTGACACTCCCACCTGCAGGAGCCTCCAGCCCTGCCCGCCGGGCCCAGCTCCTTCCTCGCTGAGGGACAGCGCCTTCCAGTCCCTTCCCAGACGCACGAGGGCTCCTGGTACCCGCTGGGTCCGGACGTCCGGTGCCGCAGCCAGGGGTCAGGCCTGGGCCCAGGGCAGGACAGTGGCCGGGCTGGCAGGCCCCACTCTGCACGTGTATGGCTGTAGTTCCCACCCTGGTACCATCAGAAGGCGGAGACTCCGGGACCTCGTGTGGCCCTGTATCTGGTCTGACCGGCAGGGAGTGCCAGCCCATGCAGCACCGATTCCTGTGGCCAGTCGAGGGAAGAGGCTGGAGCCAGCTCCCTATGAACTTGAGAAGCATGGCTTAGCTGAGTCCTTGTGTTTTGACTTCCCACTCTGGGAGAGCAGCTGGAGACTTAAGGTCTCCCTCTCACAGAGCTCGGCCCTCCAGATGTTCAGCTTGGCACCACCCGCTGCCTGACCTCTTGTGGAGCCTGAGCCCCCTCCAGCTGTGGGAACCGTGCCTCCAAACCACCCACCTTTGCCATCGGGGGTCCACCCTGAGCCTCTTGGAGCCCTGAGGGGGCCGGGCACGCACAGTTGTCTTGCTGCCCAAGGCTTGGTGAGGCCATGTCGAAGTAGGAGAGAAAGGGCCTTTGCTGGCAGCTCGGCTTTAGCTAGGCCGAGGGCAAGCATACAGAGGCTGGAAGGGGGCGGCTGTGCCCACATCCCCGGGCAGCCACCCCCTTCCCCTCTGGGCCTCTGCTCCCGAGAGCAGGATCAGGCTCCTGGCTCGGTCCAGAGGTCTCGCAGCTGGGGCTGTCTGCTGGGCGGGGGCCGAGGACCTGAGGGGCACAGAGCTGCCGCAGGGCCTGGCCTCAGGCACCCCTCGCCCAGGGCCTGCACATGCTGCCCAAAGAGGGGATTGTGGGCCTGCCGTGAGGCCTGAGCAGGGCATGGGCTGTGCATCCTCCTGCCTGCTCTGGGTCAGCTTGCCCCTCTGTGCAGCACCCGGAGGACAGTCCACTCCCAGTCTGTAGGGGCACCAGGCCGCAGCTTATCTGGCGAACGCTGTCTGGTGGCAGGACAGAAGCATGGAGCACCCGCCATGGAGCGCTGTCCTGGAGCCTGTGTGTTGTGGCGGTGGGGAGCCCTGGGGTCACCAAGAGAGTGGGTGGGAGGGTGCCCCACCTATGTGGAGACTCACAAGGCTATCAGCTCACCTGGGGCTGACAGGCGGACTCCACAGAGACCAAGACACCCCCTGCAGGGAAATTCCTGAACAAGGTGGGAACAGGCGCTTCTGGGAGAGGCCTGGGCTGTGTACAGTCTGATTCGTCCCCTCAGGGCACAGCACCTATAGAGCCGGTGTGGCCCTGTCACCTGTGCCTGGTAGCTCTTTGCTCGTACCGTCTGGTGTCCACAGGCACTGAGGCCTGGGGCAGGCCGGCCCCTCAGAGCCTGGCCCGTGCAGTGAGGCAGGGCTTAGGGGTCACGGTTGGGGGCTGGGGTGTGCCTCACTTTTGAGGCATTGCCGCTTCTAAATCTTCTCTGTGGCCAGAGCCAGGGATTTGGTACTGAAGAAAATTATGAATTTCTAAATTCAAATTTGACATTACAGGGTTTTAACTATTTTCTTTGAATGTACATAAGATCTGTTTGAGGCTTTATTTATTGTTAAGAAATAATCCTCTGAGGATGTACGGTTAAAATACAGCTTCTTCCAGTCTCTCGAACGAATTGTATTTCCGTGTGCTCTGCACCAATGTCATGTCACAATTAGGCGCTTCATTTCAGGTTGTTTATAGGTCATGAGAAAGTTTTCTATTTTTGATTTAATTTTTGTTGTTTGAATATGTAAATTACATGTATGATACAAAAAACAAAGTTCTATCGCAGAGCGTGTTTAGGGAGTCTTGTTCCCATCTCTGCCCCCTTCACCGTCTCCTCCCTTTCTGGAGCTTTCAGTTTCGACTCACCTTGTTGCATCCTTTCCTTGATTCTTTGTGCAAATGTGGAGGGGGGAGGGAGTGTGTGTGTGTGTGTGTGTGTGTGTGTGTGTGTCCCACAGAGGCCAGGAGACCCTCACACTGTCTGTGGTTTGTGTGTGTGTGTGTGTCCCACAGAGGCCAGGAGACCCTCACACTGTCTGTGGTTTGTGTCTGATGTTTCACTGATTCTAAGTGGGCAGTCTGAGAGGTGCTTTAAATCAAAGTCTCCCTCAATGCCGCTAAAGGAGACCTTTCAGCCTTTCTCTCTGTCCCTCAGGCCGGGCTCCAGAAACCGGAGGTCTGGCTTTGGAGAAGGCCGGAGTAAGCACCCATCCCAGCAGCCGGAAGATCCTGGTGAACGCCCAGGAAGCCACCTCCGTCCCTCACATCTACGCCATTGGAGACGTGGCAGAGGTACGGCCCACAGCCACTGCCTGAGTCCCCGACCCCGTCCTCCTGTCCTGCTGGGCCTCTGGGACACACCCGGCTCACGGAGGCCCCGGGACAAGCCCCGGTGCTGTGAGACTCAATCAGCATCAGCCTCTGCCCTCTTGAATGCTCTTTGCGCGGAGGGACGGAGCAGAAACTTACAAATGGCTGAAGGCCCTTAGCAAAGGCCTGTGTGCGCAGCATGCTCCGCGTCAGTCTTGAGGCACAGACGCCTGTTCGCGCATCTCAGCGTCGGCCTTGATCTCCCCGAGGTGGGCAGCCTGCGCAGAACCTTAGAAGTGCTGCTGCTGGGCACTGCCTGGCCCATGGCACCAGGCCTGACCTCCTCGCCTCAGTTTCCCCTCCGATCTGTGGGTGGGCCTGTCAGGTGGAGTCCAGGCATGAGGTGCTGGGGCCTGACATGAAGTGGGCTCAGCCCCACTCACTGGGCCTGGGTGGCATCCAGTCAGTGCCCCTGCCCCCTGCAGCAGGTCAGTTGTGGGGCCGCCATGGCCCCAAAGCCTCAGGAGCGGTTGCCTGTCCTGCCCGTGTACAGGACACCCTGAGGAAGGTGGCTCGGAGGGTCCCTGGTATGGGGGCCTGAGAGGCGGGCCGGGCCCCAGGCCCCAGCAGGCCTGGTGGCCAGACGTGCCAGCTTTGCTGAGGTGTGTGCTGTTTTCCTGGGGCTGCCATCACAGATCACCGTAAACTGGGTGCTTAGAACGGCAAAGATGCATTCTCCCACATTCGGAGGCCAGAAGCCTGAAGTGAGCGTGTCGGCGGGGCTCCCTCGCCCCCTGCAGCTCCCGACGGCCCGTGGGCTGGCACTGCCGCACCTGGTCTCCGCCAGTGTTCAGGCGGCCGCCCCTCCCGCGTCTGTGTGTCCCCATCTGTCCCTTAGCAGAACCCTCTCGCTGGGTTTGGGGCCCACCTTAATCCAGTGCAACCTCATCACAGTCCTTACATTAATTATATTTGTGAAGACCCCTATTTCCAAATAAGGTTTCATTCTGAGGTCTAGGCAGGCGAGAGGCGGGGATGCGGCTGAACCTGCCGGGATGTGTTAGTTTACATCCATTCGTCACCTATGGACTGAGCACCCACTTTTCTGGGTTCTGGGGCCATTGTGGGAAGAGACAGAAGCCCTGGCCCTCACAGAGGTGACATTCTGGTAGGGTTACAGGCAACAAAGAGGTAAACTGTTTCAGATGTCAGGAGATGCTTTGTGCCGTCAGGAGAGGGAGACCTCAGAGGGTGGAGAGGGGCCCCCAGCCAGAGCAGAGAGCAAAGGGCGCAGCGAGCTCGGGAAGGATACCTGCGCCCCTGGCGGGTGCAGATGCCGCCCTGCCCACGTGCCTGGAGATGGCAGGGGCCGAGAGCGCAGGTGCCAGCTGCCACCCATGCTGCGGGGTGTCTCTCCCTCAGCCTCACCCGCCGGCTTCTGCCAGGGGTCCTGGCGGGTGGGGGGCCTCACGAGAGCTTGGCACACATGCAGAGACGGACTGGGGCAGGGGGCCGTGCAAGCTGGGCCTTCCTTGGTTCCTGAAGGGGACGCCCACCAGCCATGGCCAGTGCTCAGATGTGAGTCAAGCAGCTGCTGCTTGAGTGCCTCAGGCCCCTTTACGCGCAGGCTCCTGAAATGGCCCACGGGGCGCAGGCCACGGGACTGTGGGGATGGCTTGGTTGGGGTGCGCACCCAGAGTCATCTCTGACCGCCTAGGTGGCCTGCTGGTGTGGGCGGAAGCAGGTGGCTTCGTGTGTCCTCAGCCTGTCCCGTGACACAGAGGTGTTCCTTACTGCAGCATTAAAACCACTCACAGAAGTGTCAACGCCAGTGGCTGACGAGCGACAGGGAAGAGTCCTGGTGGGGAGGCGGCCACTGTTTGGCGAGACATTGTGTGCTATGCGCACGGCCGTTTCCGCAGTTAGGCAGGCCCGCTGGAATGCACAGGCTGCTTTCGCGAGTTTATCTCTGCGGATCTCTATTCATTTCTGGAATGTTGAGCAACATCTGCCTTTCCTGCCGCTGCAGAGGTGATTGGCAGCTGGTCCCAGGTGGCCACGTGCAGGAACACCGGGGCTGTGCCAGTGCCTGCTCTGAGAGGCACTGTGCTGGGCCTCGTGATGGGCTGTGCCGGGCGGGGCGGCGGGGGACGCTGCGCGTCAGGCACGGGCTGCTTCCAGGGCCTGTTTCACCCAAGTCCCAGCCAAACGCTGGAGGTGGCAGGATCTCTCTTGGGTTTTGTTGTGGGGGCTGCCGCTCCAAGGTCACCGACCCGGGGAAGGGGTTCAGACAGAAGCAAGTGAGTGTGGAGGGTGCGGCCGGTGTAGCGGCCCCCTTGTCGTGGCAGGGCCGAGGGAAGCAGACGGCAGAAGGAGCCACCCGCCAAGGGCCCTGGTGCCGCCCTGCGCCATGCAGGCTCAGAGGGAAACCACATTACAGGGTTTCTGGGCAGAAGTCCCCTCACCAGGACGGCGATGGGTGGAGGCAGCCACAGGCCCCTTTAGACATTGTACCCAAGCCACCTGGTGCTCCCTCCCGTCAGGGGCGGCCCGAGCTGACGCCCACGGCTGTAGCAGCAGGAAAGCTCCTAGCCCGGAGGCTCTGCAGTCTGTCCTCGGACGTGATGGACTACGACAACGTGAGTGCTCGCCGCCCTTCAGAGCCCTGCGTCCAGCCTGGAGAAGGCCGCAGCCCCACTGGGGGGTGGGGGGGCTTGCGGCTGCGTGTGCAAGCGTGTGCGAGCACGCGCACGTATGAGGTGTGACTGTGGGCGCGGCCCAGGAGTAAGGCTGCCTGCTGCCTGGGGGCCTGCCGGCCAGCACATCTGGGGGCCTGGTCTACGAATTCTGCTTTGTGTCCTGGGGTGGGGATCTTCCATTTTGGGTCCCCAGGGGCTTGCGTGACTCGGGACCTGCTTTCCAGGTCCCCACGACAGTCTTCACCCCACTGGAGTACGGCTGCGTGGGGCTGTCGGAGGAGGAGGCTGTGGCCCGGCATGGGGAAGAGCGTGTGGAGGTGGGTCGGGGCCCCTGGGCGGCCCCGCCCCGACGCAGGCCTGGCGGGCAAGCAGCAGCGTGGGCATCTCTGCCTCTCAGGGTCTGCAGTCCGGCCGGGTGGGGTGTGGGGGCCCAGAACAAAGGCCGTGACGTGGCGGGGAGGGACGCGGGCAGTGGGAGGGCTGCGGGGCAGCCCCGCAGGGAGGACGGCACTGAGGCGCGGCCCGCCTCTCAGGTCTCCCTCTGCAGGGGGTACCCTCTGCCCCCGTCCACCGCCCAGCCTGCCTCCGGCTTTCCTGGAACACTGACCCCGCCCCTGCCCCAGCCTGAGGCCAGTCCTTGCCCCTCTCCTCTTCTGAGATTCATCCAGTCCCCTCAGGTCCCCTGAATCCCAGATGTGGGCACTCACCCCCAAGGAAGGGAGGCGTCCCCAGACAGCTGCTGCTTGGCCACAGAGCATGCCCCAGGTGGCCCTGCAGCGTGCTGCGCGGCTTTGGAACCTGCCAGGCTGTAAGTGCTGGAGGCCTTCAGTGTGGCTCCATCTCAACGCCACCCAGCTTGCAGCAGCCCCAGAGAAGCCAGGCCCCGTGTGGCTGCCACTGCAGGGCCTGGTGCCCCTTGGGGACGAGACATTGGGTTCCAGGGAATACCCCTTGCCCCAGTGCCCCGGTCCCCTCTGTCAACAGGCCAAGCCTGACAGGCCGGCCTTCTCCCCGGCACTTTATTTGCTGTTTTTGTTTGATTCATCGCAAGTACACGGGGACATATGTTCGTGGCATTCTGTAATGTTGTTTTATGTTTCACAATGTTGAATGGCCAAATACCACTTGTTTGTTTTCTTTTCCATTCTGTCTTAGTTAGAACAATATTGGCTGAAGCTCCATTAATTAATAATGGCTGTGCCGCACACATGAGGGCCCTGCTCATTTTTTACCCGGCCGCGGCCCCGAACATGCTGCTGAGCTTTGCTCGGGTGCTGAGAGCCTTTGTCCGACAGCTCCAGCGCGGGCCCCAAGCCGGCCCCTCCTCCTTGCTCAAGCGCCAGGGTGCCCGGGGAGGACCAGGCGGCCACCGCCGTCCCTCTCCTGCCCCGAGCCGAGCAGGCCGGTGAGACGCCCACCCCGGGCTGAGTCACCCTGTGTGCTCCACAGGCCCCCGGGGGGCGCCGGGGCTCCTCCTTGAGCCCGGGACTGTGACAAGCCACAGAGGTGGCAGCCTGGGGGCCACTCTGCTGCTGCTCTGCTCTGTGGGGGTCTCGGGGCCTGGGCTGTGGAGGGTCTGTCCTGCAGAGAGCATGGCTCTGGCCACAGGCTGCTGTGCCCGGGAAAGAGATGCTCTCCACAGCCAGCCGAGCCGTATCCTCACCCCAGGCCACAGCCTGCAGTCCCAGTCCGTGGCTTTCAGCCCCTGTGTGGCCCGCACAGCCTGCTGGGCCTGTAATGTGCCCGTGGATTCGCTGTAGCCGCCAACTCCAGGAATTGGTATCTTGTTGCTCAGGTTTATCACGCATATTATAAACCCCTGGAGTTCACAGTGGCTGAACGGGACGCATCACAGTGTTACATAAAGGTGAGTCTCCTCCTGGACCAGGACTGGGGTGTGCCAGGAGGCGAGAGGGAGGGAAAGAGCTGGCCCCTGGGGGTGGTGAGCCCCATGTGGCCACGGATGCCCTCCGGCCAGGCCAGCAGCTGACAGTGTGGTTTCAGATGGTGTGTCTGCGGGAGCCCCCACAGCTGGTGCTGGGTCTGCACTTCCTTGGCCCCAATGCAGGCGAAGTTACTCAAGGATTTGCTCTGGGGATCAAGTAAGTCCAGAGGAATGTCAGCCATTCCGGGTGCTCAGGCTGGAGTCCCTCTGAATGTTGGCAGCGCCACGGTTGGGAGCCCTGCAGCCACGCTGCCCTGGTGGGGTGCACGTTTCCAGCAGGGCGTCTCCTTGGACGTGGCAGGTCCAGGCAAGAGGTAGTTTCTCCTCCAGCCACACAGTCTGTGTGTGGCTGGGCCAGCTGGGGGACGAGGGGTGAGGCTCATGTCCCCAGCCAGCCCTGGAGGTCACTGTTTGAGTCTTTTCTACTCAGAATGAGCAGAGTTGAGGCCCCTGGTGATCATGGGCGAGGTCTCAGCGTCAGGTACCCTGGGCAGGCATGCCTCTCCGGAGCTGGGGATAGGGCACAGGCTGTGTGTTGCGGGGCCCCAGGGCCCTGATGGGGGCTCTGGGTGGGAGTGAGTGGTCTGGGGCAGTTAAGGGTGGGCAGTGGGCGCAGGGCCATCAGAAGCAGGAGGGATGGCATGAAGCAACAGGGGACAGGGTGGTGCGTGGCCACCGGGAGCCCCGTGTGGCTTGGGTGAGCGGGTGCAGCTGAGGGGCGGCCTTTGGGGCAGACAGAGGCGCGAGGTTCAAGGACAGGGCAGGGGCTCGAGGGGCAGAGCCAATACTGGGAAGGCCCAGGGTGTGGTCCGGACACCCAGGGTCCTCGCCAGCCGCACCCTGGCCTCCCCCACAGACAGCGGGAATAATTACAGGACTAATCTAATAAAACGAGAACATGAACTGGCAATTTGCAGGAAAATTAAGCAGTAGAAAGTTGCTGCCTCATTTTGGAATTTTAAAATGTAATTAAAACACCAAGAAGCCATTTTGGTCAGTGAGGGTTGAAAGGCTTGATCTTGTCTGGTAGGTAGGTTTCTAGTATCCGCCCAGGGATGATGCGGAAGGTTTGAGCAGGTCAGTGGGTTGATGACACCATGTCTCAGACACAGGAGGAGGGTGTGTGAACAGACCTGCCCACTGGGGGCCATCCGTCCACATCTGAAATACACACGTTCACTGTTGATGCTGGGAGTTTACCACCGGCTATTCCGTCAGCGGGCACACAGACGCAAGCAGCTGCCCATTGCAGCGCTGTCTGCAAACAACAAGTGCCCAGCAGGCCATCTACATTGCCTCTGCCTCCCAGGGGGCAAACAGTGTGAGGGGGTGGTCGGTTCTGAGGGTCCAGGGGGCGCGTGTGTGGGAAGTTCCTGGGTGCTGGGCAGGGGGCAGAGGGCTAGGCCGGGGCGGTAGGCACAGGCAGCAGTGCAAAGACTGGGCTGGGCTCACTGAGGCAGGTGAGCCTCGCCTCGCCTTGGTGGGGAGGGGGACGGGCTGCAGAAGGGCCCGTGGAGCACCACCCGAGGGAGCTGTGCCTGAGGGGCCGGGGCAGCAGGAGGGAGGGGGCGGGCGGGGGGGGGGGCACCGCTTAGCCCCTGCAGCCCCAGGTATTTGCTCGGGGGGGAGGTGAGGCAGGTGTTGGCTGGAGAAGAGAGGCCAGGGCCCAGGGCTGGGGGGGTGGGGGCTTCCGAGGCCCTCCCCTGGGCCACATCCCGAGGAGGGGTCAGTGTGAATGTGCCTCCCTGTGCTGACCTGCCACCGGACGCCCCCTGTCCTCCTGCCTGCAGGTGTGGGGCCTCCTACCAGCAGCTGATGCGCACAGTGGGCATCCACCCCACCTGTGCCGAGGAGGTGGCTAAGCTGCGCATCTCCAAGCGCTCGGGCCTGGACCCCACCGTGACGGGCTGCTGAGGGTAAGCCGCCATCCCTGCCGGGCCCAGGCACACGGCGCGCCTGCCACCCCACACCAGGTTCTCCGGAGGCTCAGATCCAGGTACGCCCGTGGGATGGGCTCCATGTTCAAGGACGGAGCCGTGGTGGGAGGGAGGGGCTCTCCCCTGCCGCGCTGCCTCTGCCCAGGCCGCGATGGCCGAGGACACGGAGCTGGGAAGGGAGGCCACAGAGGCCCCGCCTTGCCGAGGGCATCCCCAGACCCTGGCCCCCGGGCCGCTGCTCCCCACGCACAGGAAGGGTTTTGAGGCCGGGCTCACACCACAGAGGCTCCCCGGGAGCGCGGCAGCTGGGAGGGCTCAGTGGCCACCGGCCCTCCCTCACTCCCTGGGCAGCACGTTCCTGTCCTGCCCAGAAGGTGGAGGCGCTGCCTGGTGCACGGCCACTGCTGCGCATCTGGTCCTGCTGACGTTTGCGCGCAGGCTGGGCAGGCAGTGGCTGGAAGCCGCAGGGAGTGCTGTTCATCCTGACCCTCTTCTGAGGAGGAAGAGATTAGCAAGTCCCTCCCTGACCCTTGCCCGAGGGGTGCATGCAGCTTTTCAGCTGGCGGTTTGAGAACCCCTCTCGGCTTCAGCAGCCCAGCCTGGGGTATCCCCAGGGCTATCAGCCCTTCCAGGGCTTGGGGTCCCGGGGGCCGAGGTGGGCTGTCGGCCAAGCAGAGAGTGCCCTGAAAGATGCCTGCAGGCAGGTGCAAGGGGCCAGGCCGGGGTCTGTCCTGGGGCTCCCGGCCCCTGCTCTGCTTCAGCCCCCCAGCAGGGCTGCTTAGATATGACAAACAAAAGGCATCCTGGGGAAACGCTTATCAGGATAGGAATGCCCACCAGAGCTGTTTTGTTAAAAGCCTGCTGTAAATTTTTGTCATTTCAAGATATTTCTCATAGTTCCCGGTTCCCCGTGACGCGTTGGCCCGCTGGGGAAGGGAGCTCTTGGGGCTTGTTTCTCATCTGCCGCTGCCCCTGTGTGTGGGCGCGGGAGACATGCAGGCAGAGCTGGGGACGACGTGGCCTCCCTGTGCTGACCCTGTATCCTTGGCAGGACCCTGGAGGCTGAGGCCCTGCCTGGGGAGCCCCAAGGTGGTCACCGGGAGGCGGCGTCTGGACCAGTGCCCCGTGTACCCTGCAGGGATGGCTCGGGGGGTTGTCAGCCCCCATACCTGCACCTCGCACCCACTCCTGCCTGACAGGCCCCACCAGGCCCCCGATGCCAGAAAATGACGACCTGCGCAGAAACCCACCCCGTGGGCTGCCCATGTCCGAGCCCCACTGGCATTCTCAAGTGTAAATAAAGAGGGGATCTTCCTGAAGCATGCCCTGCCTGTGTGGTCCCACCGTGCCGCCCAGGATGGCCTGTGTGGGGAGCGGGTCTGGTCACCGACCTGTCAGCCATACCCCTTGGGCCCCCGTTGTCCCCTGCTGTCATATGGGAGCAGCTAAGCCGTGCTGAGGCAGGAGCCGTGGCTGTCGTCCCCTGCCGCACAGCAGCTGTGCCCTGGAAGACTGACCCTCCCCCCAGGCACTGGGAGCCGGGCCTTCCTCGCCCTCCTCGCCCTTCTCACCTGCCCTCTGCCCAGGTGTGCACCGGGTGTGCCCCTCACAGCAAAAGGGCGCTGAGCTCCCGGCAGGCGCCCACGAGAGGTGAGAAGCCAGCAGCTTTATTCCAGGACAACCTGTCAGTGGTGTGGCCCAGTGACAGCGGTCGGCAGGGGTCTTGGAGGCTTTCTGTCTCCTGAACGTCAGACACCTTGTCATGTCTCCACAGTGGCGCTCCAAGCCCGCCTGCTGCTGCGCGCAGGCTAATCCCGCACATTGAGGCTCTGACGGCTGAGGGAGCGCCTGTCAGTCACTGCAAGGAGGCGGGTGACAGTGACGGGCGGGGCGCTCATTGTGCTGGGGCTTTAGCGGCAGTTAATCGCGTGTCTTTCTTAAGAAAACATCACTTAGTCTGCCCGCCTGGGAGCCCTGGATGGGACCCTGCTTGTCAGCCAACAAAGGAATGTCTTTGCACCTTAATGGGCCTGCAGGAGCCTCAGACGCTGGCTTGCTTGGAGTGAAGCGCATGCAGGAGCTCAGACGCCAAGCGCTGGGCTGGGCCGGGCCCTCCCGACAAGTGCAGTGTGAGACCAGCCGTGTCCCGTTTTACACCTGGCTGGCAGCGCGCCCTGGCCCCCAGTCCTGTGGGAGGGCTCCCCTCTACCCCGGGGGTGAGGTGCCCCCCTACCCCGGAGGCAGAGGCCGAGCTGCGGAGGGGGCGGGAGGGGCCCGTCTGTGATGACAGAAATGCTGCCGCCTTGGGAGCCCTCTGTGCACACCAGGCAGCTCTCTGGGCTGAGGGCTGTCGGCCTTACTGCCCGGCCCGCCGGGGGCGGCCACGTGTCCGTGTCGCTGCAGGCCCCAGGCGGTGCCCTGCGCCCCGGAGCAGACTCGCTCCTGCACACTAGCTGTGTCTGTAATGTCTGCTCCCCACGCTGTCTGGCCAGCTGCCCCGGCCTGTGCTGCCCCCTTGGACAGAACGCACAGCCATGGTGCCAGCACCGCCAGCCTGCCATCCAGAGCCCTGAAGCTCCACAGCTCCCCTCCTGGGGCTCCCCCTGCATGAGGGCTCACACCCTCCTGCTAAACAGCAGGCTGGGCAGGGGCCAGGTGCAGTTCCCCAGCGGTGGGCACTCCAGGCGAAAGCCCGCCCCCGAAGGCCCAGCCCCGGGGACCGCCGTCTCCTGGGCCCCTTCAGGGCCACGTGCTGTGTCAGTACGAGCACGCCTGGCCGTGGGGCCCAGCGCCTGGAGGTCCCGCGTGCCTCCACTGCTCCGGCGGGGCCCGGGGACGGCCGCTGCTCGCTCGCCCAGGACCCCTGCTCCGCACTCGGCGGCTGTGTGCTTGGGTCTCGAGTCTGAGTGAGAAGCGTGCGGGCAGATGGGTGTGCTGGGCGGCAGCGCTTCTGCCCCATGTGTCCCCTCGGGACTGCCCGAGGCCCCTCTCCGGGCCCACCCCAGCCTGCCCCTCTCCCGGGGAGCCGAGGGGGGGCCCGAGCACCGCAGGCCAGGTGCTCTCCACCTGCCCCAGGGCCGCCTTGCTGCCGCCTTCACATGTTTTTATGGTACAATGAAAATATGATTTTAATTCCTCAGATTGTTCTGTGTAACCTGCAATTAGCCCCGCGATGTCTCGCACACTTCTGCTTATGGCTTCAGGTTGCGCAATGACACGGGGGGGCTACTCGGGACCCAACCCGCCGCCGCTTGGGCTCAGCCTCTGCCGGGAAACGCAGCGGGTCGCCCCCTGGCCCCGCGAGGTGCCGTCCCCCAAGGGCCGAGTGCTCCCTGGGAGGAGGGGTGACAGCAGTTATCGAGGGCTGGACGGGGACTGGAGGAGCTCAGCACGGGAGGGGCGGCACAGAGGGACGTCAGCGTGCCGGAGGCAGGGTGCTCAGCCCACACACGCCCCACCATGCTCTCCCATGGCTGGGGACGCTTGGCCGAGGAAGTGACCCCTGTGCCCAGCCAGGGGCCCTCGAGGGCACAGTTGCCCCAAGAGAAACAGCTTGGCATCGGGCAGTACCTGCAGTTCAGGGCCTCCGCGCCTGTGGCCTCAGGTTTGGGCTCACCCCACACCTCAGCCCCACACTTCCCCTCTCCTGGTCGGGCAGCACTCGGAGGTGTGGCCTCCCTGGGACCTGGCCTGCTGCCCGGCGTGAAGCAGGCCCCGGGTGGGCCAGGGACCCTCAGCCATGGCCCATTGCTGGACGCAGAGCTACCCTGAGCTGCCACACTGCAGGAGGGATGCCTGAGTCCGCGAGGCGGTCTGGGCAGTGCGCCCCATCCAGGGACCGCGGGCTTCCAGGCCATGTCACTGAGCCCTCTGGACCCCGCTGAGGCTCCAAACGCCCAGCCCATCCTGCACGCACATTGTCACGAGAGGCTTCTCTGCGCCAGGCTGGTGGCCAGGGTCTGGGCCAGGCCACAGGAGCTGCTTCTGCCTCTCAAAGCCTGTACGCTCAGAGCCAGCCCCTCCTCCCGGACCCAGGCTGCCCGCGATGCCCATGTCCCTCGGGAGCAACGTCCCCTCCCCTCCCCAGCCCAGGGGATGGGGTGCCGGTCATCTGGGTCAGGCCTCTAAGCCTGCCCTGGCCTCCACCCACCCATCTCCTCCCTGGTCTGTGCCCACTGGTCCTGCTTGGGCCACGCTTGGATCGTGAGTGCACACGAGGGACACTGGGCCAGTAACTGCCGGAGACAGGCTGGGGGTCCCCGTGCCTCAGGTGAGCAAGCAGCAGCAGTGACAGGTGGCAGGGCGCAGGGGACAGAAGGCCCAGCCCCACGGTGATGCCAAGGCCTGTCCCCACCCTTGGGCCAAGGTCCGGATGGGGCCCACCAAGGCCGAGGCCCACTTCTCCACAGTCCCAGCCCCGCCAGGAAGCATCTCCATTTGAACTGATTCTCCATCCAAATGGCAAGGATGCTAGCACAGCTTGGGACCTCTTGGGGGCAGCCCCTGGCCTCAGAGGAAGATGCCCCCTTCTGCCCCAAACTCAGGCTGTGGTCCTCTGGTATGGGGTGGGGGTCATGGCCCAGCCTCACCTCTGGTCAAGCCAAGCTGGGGCCGAGATGAGAATCAGGGACAGAGCAGAGGACAGGACCAGGTGTCCTGCCACCGGAAGGCCTGAGCTCTGCCAGCCTTTGACCCTGAGGCACTGGGACCCCGCTTTGCCTCTGACCGCCTGTCTTGGTGTAGGGAGCTGGCTGACAGCCACCAGAGGTTTTCCCCAGACCCCCAAGCAGCAGCCCTAGGCCTGCCTGGCAGGGGCCTCAAACCGAAGACTCTCTTGAGGACCCCTGGCTGGGAGGGCAGCCCCACCACCTTCGGGCCGGCTGGCCTGCTCCCTTCTCCCCTCCCCTCCTCGTCAGGCCCCCTCTGCTGGTGCCAGCGGCCGCCTTGGCGAGGAGGCCCAGAGCCAGACGGGCTCACAGGGGCAGCGCTTCATGCCCCACCCTTGCTCCTTCCTCTGCTGCCATCTTAGCTCTGGGCTCGCGCTGAGTAACCCTGAGAGCCGCCTTGGGGCCTTCCTGTGCCGGGCAGGGGCATAAACAGAGGTACGCCCTGGCGCCGTCCCCGGGAGCGGGGGGAGAGGTGCTCTAGACACCAGCTCTGTGCACACCCAGGCCGAGGCGGGTGCCCGACACTCCACCCGAGTGGCTTCTCTGCTGGGCTTTTTCCATGGGGGTGGGGGCCCAGAGCTGTGCCGCCCACCACCCAGGCAGGGACCCAGTTCCAGGGGGCTGGACCACGGGGGAGCTGAGCCGCTAGCCCCCCGACAAGATGGGCTGGTGAAGGAAGTACCTTTGAGGCAGCCGTGAGTGTTCTAGCTTTGGAGATGACGAGACCATTCTTTCGAGACTCTTGGCCAGACCTGTCAGGAGGCTGGTGACTGGGAGGACCAGGAGAGATGCCACTTCTGCGTACAGGCCAGGTCACAGGTGTGAGTGTGGAGGGCTGTGCTTGTGCCCAAGTTTGGAGGCCCCAGAGCAGAGGCAGGGCTGAGTGATGCAGAGAGGGGCAACCCAGGGCCCCGTGCCCAGTGCTCCCCGGGCCTCTCCGGCCTCGGGCCCCAGAGCCTACCTCCCCGCCCAGCAGACAGGGTCCGCCACTTCCTGTCTGAGGGCCAATCACATGCAAGTGCCGCAGACCCGCTGCAGCCTGCAGACAGCACCCGCCTGGGGCTGGCACCACGGTGCTCAGGTAGTGAGTGACAGTAGTGGGGCCGCCCACCTCCGAGTCACCAGGCTCCACCAGGAGGCAGACACTGACTCTGGTTCATGCTCTAGGTCTTCGGGGCAACCTTGGAAGGGAGGAGTTGGGGCTCTGGGCCTGATCCGAAGGAGTGGCTGCAGGACAGCCTGGCCATGGCCTCCAGACCTGAGTCTGACATCTGGGGGGACAGCACAGCTGGTTCACTTTCCTGCAGAGCTGCTCCCCGCAGGCCTGACCTGCCACCCGTCCCTGCGCCCACTCCTCCCCCAACTGCTGGTGCTACACAGCCCAGCTCCCAGCAAACTCTTGGGTTTCTTGTCCTGCTCCCCTAGGGCGCCAGGAGCCCTGCACGTCCTGGTCTCTGGCCAGGGCCACAAAGAGGCCATTGCATCAGCCTGCAGGCCCAGCACCTGCCTAATCCCGGCCCCGACGTGGTTAGGTACTCGGGTTTCCCTAATCCCGAAATGCAAGCAGCTGGCCCAGCAGCATCCGAGTGGGCGCCGAGCAGGCCTCCTCCTGTGCCTGTTGTGTTCAGAACTGAGCCCCACTGCCTTTGGGCAGAGAGTTGGGCACCCGTGGGTAAAAATCCAGCCCTGACAAATCCAGGTGAGTTCAAGGAACAGCCAAGCCCTCTGCTGCCTGGTTGGCTCCGCTCCCGCCTCTTCCCAGGCAGGAGACTCCAAGCCGGCAGCCGTGGCGGAAATGGCCGCAGGGGCAGGCCCCGCTCGAGCCGGCTGGATCCGTGCCTCTGGGCTTCACAGGACAGCCGCCCAGCCTTGCGGTTCCACGAAATTAAGTTGTTGTTTTTCTCCCTAATAAAATCAGGATATCTTGGGCTTATAACTGATGATCAAATAACACCAAATGCTTGGAAATAAAATGGGACCATAAATAAGCGACAGTGTGACCTTGTTACATAGCACCAGCTGGGCCCAGCTCCCTGCCCCGACCGCTGGCCACTGGCCCAGGCCCATGTGTGTGAGCACCCCAGCACGGGGACCCACAGGTTTATATCAGCAAGGCACACAGGCCACGCGTACTGAGAACGGCTACTGGTGCCTTGTGGTCTTTAGCATCTTTAAATTTTCATTCCCATAAATTTCCGCAAAACAGATGTTCTTAGCTCCTGAGCTACTAGGGCCAAGATACCGGACAGAATGTGAGGAGATTGAAGCAACGTCCGGGTGTGTTTTCTTAGGGCCTCCTCCTTGAAGAGCGAGACAGACGCTTGGACCCTCCAGCAGTCCTCAAGGATGCGATGGTGTAGCCAGGGTGCAGGCACGCTGCCACCCTCCCCCTGAGGCCTCAGCTCCAGGTCCCTGCCTGCAGGAGAGGGTGGATAGGAGGCGAGACCTCTGCACAGCTTCAGTGGCTCATTGTTCTGCCCTTGGTGGCTGGAATTGGGCCGGGTGATTATAATAATGAAGTCCTAACAATCAGCCAGTGGTTGGGTTTCCACAGCTTGGGGAATATTTTATATTCAAAGTCTTTGGCTGGGGAGGCAGTATAAATGGAGTGCGTTGTTCACATCAGCCTGTTCTTTTCAAGTCAGCGTCCCATCCAGCACCTTACTTCTGTCAAAGGTGTTGTGCCTGTTAGCTCCCTGGTGCGCAGGCATGTCAGGGCGGGTGGGAGGCTGCAGCAGGGGTCACCCAGTGTGAGTGAGTGCTGCCCTCAGCAGCTCAGACAAGCCCTGACCCCCAGCCCGCTCTCTGAGGGCCACCGTGAGGACCAGGTGTCTGCCATGGAGGCACTGTGAGTGGGGCCGGGCCTCGTGCTTTCCCCACAGCACACACCTGACCCACGTGCCTTTGCCCAGAGCTGTGCCTCCAGCCTCCTGCCCCAGCCAGCTCCCCAACTTGGCTAAGATTCAGTGCAGGATCCCCCTCTGGGAAGCCTTGCCTGACACCTGGCAAGGGGCCTGCTCGTGGCCCCCACAGGATGGTGTTTCTCTCTTGTCCTAAGGGAGGCTGTCTTCTTCATGTCCTTGTCCCCAATCATGGTGCCTGGTTCCCAGTAGGTGCTGAAAAGTATGGCTGTCAAATGAACATTGATGTGAAGTCTTTGTTTTCTATTCTGATATGTCCATGGTGCCCTGCTCTGAAGATCTGAGGCCTTGCGCTCCACACAACACTTTGTGGGAAAAGGTTGTGGCTTAGAACCTAACCCAACCTCTTCCAGCTCACCCCCTGCCAGTGCCGACAGAGCTGCGCAAAGTGAGCGGGACGCCAGGTCTTCTCCAAGCAGTCATCGGTACCATGTGCCCTGACCCAGAGGCAGGCAGAGCTGGATTGCTGCTTACAAAACAGAGGTAAGGAGGGGCTGCTCTGAGTACTGACTGAGCAGCTCGGGTAGGGGCTAAGTTTTCCACAATTAGTAAAGATCAACTCGAGACAAAAATAGAAAAGGTAGCTGTTTGAAGGCACTGAAATTCAACTTGAAGACACCAGGAGCCAGAGGGAGCCCGGCCACTGGAAGAAGAGAAAGGCACAGACAGCCATGTTTCTGCTGCTTTTCCCTTGAGGGCCATGTCCAGGGCACAGCATGGGTGACTGAAACGTGAACAGACAGCAATAGTCCTGTTGGCTTGAGGTGCTAGAAATGACAGAGAAGATCCCTGAAAATGTACATATAAACTCCCTCAGATCCTTGGCTGACCTGTGAACTGCATGTGTGTGAGCAAGACCCAGGTTACCCAGGGGAAGGCAGCCGTTGAGCAAAGATCACAGTGATCGCCCACCGCAGAGGGGGCGGAGTTTGCATCTCAAGTCTTGCCGAGTCATAGGGCCGTGCAACCCCTGTGGGCTCCCCACTGAGAGCAGGGGGTCCGTGCCTTAGGAGGAAAAGTATGTTCCAAGACTAAAGGGTTAGCGTTAAGACAAAAGGCAAAAAAACTACAACAGAGCCATCCTAATAAATATAAAACTAAGCCTCCAAAAGTTCAAAATAGAAGGGCTGCTAAAAGTCAGCACATTTAAGAAGAAAACAGAGTCCAACCTCTACAAAGTGCCATTACAATGTCCAGAATGCAGTAAAAAATTACTACACATGTAAGGAATATGGAAATGATACCAGACAAGAAAATAAAGCAGTTAATAGAAGACAAGCAAAAGATGATTCAGATGTTTGAATGAAACTTTAAAATAGCCATAAACATGTTTATGTACTCAAAGGAAGAAAACGATCATGATGAATGAACAGAGGGAATTTCAACAGAGAAATAGAAAGTGTAAAAGAGAACCAAGTGGAAATTCTAAAGCTGAAAAGTATAAGAAATGAAAATGTGGACTTTGATCTTAACATATGGGAGCAGGAGAAAGGATCAGTGAACTTGAAGACAGATTTTTTTTTAATTCTCTAATCAAAAGAACAGAGTAACAATAGAGGTGATATGGACCCAAGAGGCCGTATTAGAGACCAATACAGCCATGCCTCAGAAGGAGAAAAAAGAGAATAAGGCAGGAAAAAAATATTTGAAGAAACAATGACCTAATATTTAATGAATTTTGTGTCAACTTGCAGATTCAAGAACCTCAGCAAATCCCAAGCATAAGCATGAAGAAAACACACTCAGGCACATTCACAAACTCTTGAAAACTAAAGATAAAGAGAAAATCTTGGAAGCAGCCAGAGAACTAAGGACATGTTATACATCAGAAAAAACGTATATCAGAAGCAACAGAACAAAATGTATGTGCAGAGAAAAAGCCAACCCAGAAATCTGTGTGCGGTAAAAAAATTGTTCCAAAATGAGGGAGAAATGAGGCCCTTAAAGGACAGCTTGACGGGAAATGACTGGAAGAAGTCATTTCCATAGAAACTTAGATAGACAGAAAGCAATGCTGAGTACCAGAAATGGTGAATATTTAGGTAAATTTTTTAAATGCTGGTTTTTTTCCTTCTCTTTTTTTCAAAAGACACTGATGACTTACGCAAGAATTATAACAATGTACAACTACGCTTAGGTGAATGAGAAGCGAATGACACCTGCGAGAAGAGGGTCGCGAATGGAATTCTGCAGGTGTGAGGTTCTCACACCTGAAACGGAGGGCAACAATATTACCTCTAAGTAGATTGTGGTAAATTAAAAACGCATGTTGTAAATCCCTGGAGCAACCACTAAATGAAATACAAAGAGGTCTGACTAAAAAGCCAATAGAGGAATTAAAATGAAATACAAAAAGAATTTTGGTGGCCTAAATGAAGGGAGAAAAGAGGAAGGAAGGAAGGAAAGGAAAGAAAAAAGAGAAAAGAAGAAACAAAACCAAATAGCAAAATGCTAGGCCTGAACCTAGTCATAGCAATAATTACATAACTAAATGGACTAAATTCTCCCAATTAAAAGGCAGAGATGATCCTACTTGATTTAAAAAAACAAAACCAACTATGTGTTTTCTGCAAGACATGCCTTTACATACAAAGACACACCTGGCCGAAAGTAAACAGATGGAAAAAGATACACAACCTGAAAGATAAGCATTAGAAAGCTGATGTGGCTACATTAATACCAAAATACAGACTGCAAGAGAGGGAGTTTTATCAAAGATAGGCTGGGACATTTCACAATGATAAGAGGCTTGGTTCATCTGGGGCGTGTAACGGCCGTACATGTGTAGGCACCTAATAACAGAATCGCAAAACAAATGAGAAACGGGGAAATCCATAATCATGATTAGAGATTTTTAACACCTGTTTCTCAGCAAGTGCTGTAACTAGGAATATTTAAGATGAATTGAACGTTACTGGCCACTTAAACATAATTGCCATTTATAGAACACAACCGAACAACAGAATAGACAGTCCTGGGTTGGTGGTGGCATTTTCCAACAGAAAGCCATTTTTTTTTCCTGTACTTTAATGAGTAGCTTTTCCGTTAGAGCTTTATTAAATTTTTTAATAACATTTTTGAGGTTTCATTTATATATGATAAATTGCACCCACTTAAATGGTATAATTTTTATATATATTCGATACATTTTTATATATGTATATATGCTAAGGAATCCACCCCAACAATCAAGATATAGAAACTTCCACATCCCTCCTCCCAGAATTTCCTTGTGTCCCTTTGCAGTCCTTCTGCCCCACAACTTCCTGCTCCAGGCGACCACTGATCAGCTTTCTGTCACTATTGGTTAGTTTGCATTTTCTAGCATTTCATATAAATGGGTTCACACGGTGTGTGCTCTTGCGTGTCTGATCTCTTTCACTTGGCTGTATATCAGCGGCTGACCCTCTTTCTGTTGCGCGTGCTCCACCGTACAGAGGCAGCACCTTTTGTTTACTGTTCACCTGTCAGTGGGCGTGGGGATTGTTCTGTCTCTTATCCTGGAGCTGCAATGAATGTTAATGTACAGTTGTTTGTGTGGATATATGTGTTCATTTCTCTTGGATACATAACTAGGCCGTACGGTAGGTGTATGTGTAACGTTAATTGTAAGAATGGCAAAGAGTTTTTCCAAAGTTGATTGTACCAGATTCCTACCATTATTCCCACCATCATAAAACATTTGTTTTATTCTTCACATTCTTTTCAAGAACACATGGAACTTTCACCCAGATGACCCTATCTTGAGACACTATGACAATAAAAATAACAAAAAAGAGATCTTGAAAATCCCTTAAATATTTAGAAATTAGACAACTTCTAAATAATTCAGGGATCAAATAACTCACAAAGAATTTTGGAAAATATTTTGACCTGAATGATAATAAAAACACAACACATCCTTGCTTCTGGTATGTAGCTGCAGAAGTGATTAGAGGGAAATGTGTCTCTTTAAAATGCTGTTTGAAAGAAAAAAGGTTTATAATCCATGACTCAAGCAACATCCTAAAGAACCAGCCAGCAAATAGAAGGATGGAAATAATAAATATCAAAGTGCAGATCAATAAAATAGAAAACAAATGATAGAGAAAAGCATTAAAATAAAATGTTGATTATTTGAAAAAAATTACCAATATCAGGGATAAAAGAAGAAACATTGTGACAGAGGCTATGGGCATTACAAAGATAAGGCAATATTATAAGCAAATTTAATTCAGTAAATTTGACAATTTAGAAATGGATATGTCCCTTCAACAGGAAGAAGTAGAAAATATGAATAGCCTGGTATCTATTAAAGGAATTGAATCCTTCATTAAATGAAAACTCCAAGCCCCAACGGTTTCACTAATAAATTTTATCAAACATTTAAGAAAGAAATAATACCAATTTCACACCAATTATCTTAGAAAATAGAGGAAGAGCACTTCCCAAGTCATGTTATGAGGCCAGCATTACACTGATATCAAAACCAGATAAAGAGATTACAGGAAAAGATGTTTACAAAGCAATATCCCTCAAGAACATAGATGCAAAGATCCTTCAACAAAATACACACAAAAATTCATTATGGCCCACTGGGATTTATTCTAGGAATATGAAGTGGCTTTGCATTCAACAATCAGTGTAATTTATCATATTAACAGAATGAAAAAGAAAAGTACTGCAATCATAGCAGTACATGGACTAAAGGCACCTGACCAGACTCAACACTCACACATGAAAAATATCTGCAAACTTGTACTAGAAGGAAATTTCGTCAGCCTGATAGAAGGGCGTCTAAGAAAATATCTACAGCTAACACCAGACTTAATGGTGAGAGACCACTCTCCTTCTAAGGTTAGGAATAGGTCCGGGATGCCTACTCCTATCATTTCTATTGAACTTTATGAATGAAAGTCCTGGTCACAGCAGTAAGGCAAAAAAAATCATATATGTACATATATGTGTGTGTATATATACATTAGATATAGATATACAAATGTCATATACATATATAAGTAAAAATGTCTTTATAGTTGACATGGTCATGTACATAGAAAATCCTCAGGAATCTATAAAACAACTACCAGAACTAATAAGTGAATTTAGCAGGAACTCAGCTAACATGTCAATTCCATTTTCATATACTTGCAAAGAAAAACTGGAAAATGAAAAAAATTTAAAGACTATTTACAACAGCATCAAAAACCCTAAAATGCTTAGTGATAAATATAACAAAATACATGCAAACCCGTGCACTGAAAACTATGACAATTCCTGAAAGAAATTAATGAAGATCTAAATAAATGAACAGAAATAATCTGTTCATGAACTGGAAAACTTGATAACATTAAGATGTTCCCTGTCCTCAAGTTTATTCAGAGATTGAACACAATCCCAGTAAAACCTCATTAGAAATTGAAAAGCTGAGATATTTTAGAAATTGGCAAGTTGATTCTAAAACTTATGGAAGTGTATGAAAAACTAGAAGAGCCAAAGTAACTGGAAAGGAAAACCACACTCCAGAGGGCTCACTGATGGCAAGTCTTACTATAAAGCTACAGGAAAGAAATGGTGTTTTTGGCACAAGGACAAACATCAGTGGAATATACTAGAGGGCCCAGAAGCAGACCCTACATATATAATAACTGGATTTTAGGAAGTGCGCTAAGGTAATGCTGTAGGAAAAAGATGGTTTTTTTTAAAAAAAAAATTGTGCTAGAACAATGGGATATCCATATGGATAAAAATGAACTTCCATCCATAATTTAGACACAAAAGTTATTTCAAAATATACCATAGACCTGCATGTAAAAGCTAACCGAAATGATAGAACTCCCAAAGGTAAACATAGGAGAAAGATGCTCATGACATTGGGGAAGAAAAGTTTTGTAGGGTGCAAAAAGCACTAGCCGTCAAAATGTAAAACTTCTGCGCATCAAAGGATCCAATTCAGAAAATGAATAGGCAAGCGGCAGACTGAGAATGTGTTTGCAATACATATATCTGACAAATACTTTTTAATTCAGAATATTTTGAAAAAAGCTCTTACAAATTAATAAGAGATGACTAGCCACCATGTAAACTCATGGACGTCATTAGTTCTCAGGGAAATGGAAATTGAAACCACAATAAGTTACCACTCCATCCCTACCAGAATGATTAAAATTCAAAAGATTGACACTACCAAGTGTTGGTGAGGATGTGGAGGAACTGGAATCATACACTGCTAGAGGAAGTGTGAGGGTTCCAGCTGCTTCGGAAGACTCTTGGCAGATTCTTATAAAGTTAAAAATATGCACCTACTCCATGACTCAGCAAGTCCACTCCTAGATATTAACCCAAAAGAAATGAAACTTTATGTGCACACAAAAAATCTTGTTCAAGAATGGTCATGGCAACTTTGCTCATAATGGCTCCAGACTAGAAACCATCTGAATGCCCATCAACAAGAGAATGATAAACAAACTGTATAGCCATGTAGTGGGGTGCCACCCAGCAAGGCAAACAAACGAGACACGCAACCATAACACAGATGACCCCTACAAGTACAAGGTCAGACACGAAGGGTTCACGCTACAGGCATCCATGTGCAGTCAGAGCAATGTGTGTGAGCAATGGGAGCATATTCTGAGTAATGCAACGTTCTATAGCGTAACTTTGTGCGGTGGTGGTTTACCATGCAAACTCATGGACTTACGCTATTAAAATCTGTGCTTTCATTGAAGTAAATTTTACCTTAATTAAAAACAAAACAAGACCATGGAAGGAAACCCACAAAGACAACACTGGTTTCTACAAGCTTGTCTTAGTTCAGGCTGCTATAATAGAATACCACAAACTGGGTGGTTTATAAACAAAAGAAATTTATTCGGGCAGTTCTGGAGGCTGGAAGTCCGAGATCAAGGTACCAGCAGATTGGTGTGTGGTGAGGGCCCGCTTCCTGGTTTGCAGATGGCCACCTTCTCCCTGGGTTGCCCCGCGGTGGAAGGGTCTCTCTGAGACCTCTTTCTATAAGGGCACTGGTCCCATTCATGAGGGATTCATGCACCCTCACGACCTAGTCACTTCTCTGAGGTCCCACCTCCTAATACTGTCACGCTGAGGTTAGGATTTCAACATATGAATTCTGGGGGGACACAAATATTCAGTCCATAAAAAAGCTGAAACACAAGGAACCCTGGGGGCACTGCCCCTGGCTAAGTTGGAAGAGTCTCTGAGGCACCCATACTAATCATGTAGGGCACGGTTTCACCAGCAGGACACGAAAGACATCTCTGTCTGTAAAAGGACACTGGGGCCTCTGACAAGGCACCAAAGGATCCAGCTCTACATTTGTAGGGAAACTTCCAGTGGAGTGAGAAGGGGTCTGGTTGGATAGAGGGACCCTGCCACCCCTCATCCTGGGCTCAGACATCCACGGTGTAGCTCCAGGGAGGGGGCCTGATGAAGGCCTAGTCACAGGGAGCACAGGCAGCTTGAGAGGCCGGCACTCCTTGGACAGCGGGTGTCACCTCTCTTGGGCTGCATGTCCCCGCTTCCTTACCGGTTTAGGGGGCGGGAGGTGGGCAGCGGTGCTGACACCAACTCCAAAGAATTGAGAAACAAAGTCCTTGTTCCATGGTCCCTTGCTGACCACTGCCTCTGGGTGCAGTCAGACTCCTGATATCCAGCTACAGGCTGGGTAGGGACGCTCAAGTTTCCCGTTCTTCAGGCAAGTCTTTGCCTTCACAAAACCTAGCATTTCCATCTGTGAAATGGGCAGTGAGACACCTTGAGGTGCATGTTGGGTACTTGGTGGGCTCTCAACAAAGTTAGTTCACCCTACTGTGTGGATGAAAAGGCAGCAGGGTCCTGTTAGAATCAAGCCCAAGTTAACATTTTTTTTTGCTATTATTAATATACAATTACATGAGCAACATTATGGTTACTAGACTCCCCCTATTATCAAGTCTCCACCACATACCCCATTACAGTCACTGTCCATCAGCATACTAAGATGCTATAGAATCACTACGTCTCTTCTCTGTGTTGTACTGGCTTCCCCGTATCCCCCCACCCCACCCCACCCCCGCGCTACATTATGTGTGCTAATTGTAAGAGCCCGCTTGCTTTCCCCCTTATCCCTCCTTTCCCACCCATCCTCCCCCGTCCCTTTCCCTTTGGGAACTGTTAGTCCGTTCTTGGGTTCTGTGAGTCTGCTGCTGTTTTGTTCCTTCAGTTTTTTCTTTGTTCTTATACTCCAAAGATGAGTGAAATCATTTGATACTTGTCTTTTTCGGCTTGGCTTATTTCACTGAGCATAATACCCTCTAGCTCCATCCATGTTGTTGCAAATGGTAGGATTTGTTTTCTTCTTATGGCTGAATAATATTCCATTGTGTATATGTACCACACCTTCCTTATCCATTCATCTACTGATGGACACTTAGGTTGCTTCCATTTCTTGGCTATTGTAAATAGTGCTGTGATAAACATAGGGGTGCATATGTCTTTCTCAAACTGGGCTGCTGCATTCTTAGGGTAAATTCCTAGGAGTGGAATTCCTGGGTCAAAGGGTATTTCTATTTTGAGATTTTTGAGGAACCTCCATACTGCTTTCCACAATGGGTGAACTAATTTGCATTCCCACCAGCAGTGTAGGAGGGCTCCCTTTTCTCCACATCCTCGCCAACATTTGTTGTTTGTCCTTTGGATGTTGGCCATCCTCACTGGTGTGAGGTGATATCTCATTGTGGTTTTAATTTGCATTTCCCTGATGGCCATCTGAATTTCTTCTTTGGAGAAGTATCTATTCGTGTCCTCTGCCCATTTCTTAATTGGATTATTTGCTTTTTGTTTGTTGAGGTGTGTGAGCTCTTTATATATATTGGATGTCAACCCCTTATCGGATACGTCATTTATGAATATATTCTCCCATACTGTAGGATTTCTTTTTGTTCTACTGATGGTGTCCTTTGCTGTACAGAAGCTTTTCAGCTTGATATAGTCCCACTTGTTCATTTTTGCTTTTGTTTCCCTTGCCTGGGGAGTAATGTTCATGAAGAAGTTGCTCATGTTTATGTCCAAGAGATTTTTGCCTATGTTTTTTCCTAAGAGTTGTATGGTTTCATGATTTACGTTCAGGACTTTGATCCATTTTGAGTTGACTTTTGTGAATGGGGTTAGACAGTAATCCAGTTTCATTGTCTTACATGTAGCTGTTCAGTTTTGCCAACACCAGCTGTTGAAGAGGCTGTCATATCCTCATTGTATATCCATGGCTCCTTTATCGTATATTAATTGACCATATATGTTTGGGTTTATATCTGGGCTCTCTATTTTGTTCCACTGGTCTTTGGGTCTGTTCTTGTGCCAGTACCAAATTGTCTTGATTACTGTAGCTTTGTAATAGAGCTTGAAGTCAGGGAGTGTAATTCCCCCTGCTTTATTCCTCCTTCTCAGGATTGCTTTGGCTATTCAAGGTCTTTTGTGGTTCCATATAAATTTTAGAACTATCTGTTCCAGTTCATTGAACAATGCTGCAGGTATTTTGATAAGGACTGCATTGAATCTGTAGATTGCTTTAGGCAGGATGGCCATTTTGAAAATATTAATTCTTCCTAGCCAAGAGCATGGGATGAATTTCTGTTTATTAGTGTCCTCTTTAATTTCTCTTAAGAGTGTCTTGTAGTTTTCAGGGTATAGGTCTTTCACTTCCTTGGTTAGGTTTATTCCTAGGTATTTTATTCATTTGGATGCGATTGTGAATGGAACATTATTTTTTTAAAAGATGTCAAAATCAATGCAATACCCCGTATCAATAGAAAAAAGGGGGAAACCCCCACATGATCATATCAATTGATACAGAAAAAGCATTTGACGAAATGAAACACTTTTTCATGATAAAACACTCAATAAGCTAAGAACAGAAAAACACTTCCTCAATGTGATTTATGAGGTCATTTATGAAAAACCCAAGGTTAACATCATAATGATGAAAAACTGAAAGCTTTTCCTCTAAGATTAGGAACAAGGCAAGGATGCCTACTCTTGACACTTCCACTCAATTTAGTGCTAGAAGTCCTAGTCAGAGCAATATGGTAAGAAAAAGTAATAAAGGCATTTAAATTGAAAAGGGAGAAGTAAAATTATCTCTGTTCACAGACAACATGATCTTCTACAAAGAAAATCGTAAAGATTCCACAAAAACACTGCTAGAGCTAATAATGCATTCGGCAAAGTTGCAGGATTCAAAATCAACACACAAAAATCAGTTGCATCTCTATGCAGTCACAATGAACAAAAATAAAGTAAGAAAATCTAGTTACAATAACATCAAAGAAAATAAAATATATAGAAATACATTTAACTAAAGGGGCAAAAGACTTGTGCATTAAAAACTACAAGCCATCATTCAAAGAAATTAAAGACCTAAATAAAGGGAAAGACATCCCATACTCATGGATTGGAAGACTTACGATTGTTAAAACAGGCTTACCCCACAGAGTGATGTACAGACTAAATGCAATCCCGACGTGTTTTTGCAAAAATAGAAAAACTCACCTTAAAATTCGTAATAGGATCTGAAGGCTCCTCAATAGCCAAAAGAGTCTTGGGAAAAAAGCCTGAGGACTCACACCTCCTGATCACAGGACTCACACCTCCCGATCGCAGGACTCACACCTCCCGATCGCAGGACTCAGTAGAGAGCTACAGGGATCAAGACTGTCTTGCATAAGGACGAACATAGAAGCCCATGTATTAAATAGAGGTCCTAGAAAGAAGCCCTTGCATATACTGTTAATTGATTTTTGAAAAGGTGCCAAGACCATTCAGTGGGGAAAGGATAGTCTTTTTAATAAATGGTACTGGGAAAAAAAACACACACAAAAGAATGAAACTGTACCCTTCCATCAAGCTATACAAAAATAATTCAAAATGGATCAAAGACCCAAATGTAAAACCTAACACTATAAAATTCTAAGAAAAAAACAGGAAAATCTCCACAATATTCGAGTTTGGCAATGATTTATTTTGATATGACACTGAAACAACAGAAGAAAAAATTAGTGATTTGACTTTATTAAAATTAAAGTTTTGTGCATCAATAGAGTAAAAAGACAACTCACAGAATGGGAGAAAATATCTGCAAATCATATATGTGATAATGTCCAAAATATACAAAGAACTCCTGTAACTCAGCAACAACAAAACAATCCAATAAGAAAAAGTGGATAAAGGACTTGGAATAGTCATTTCTCCAAAGAAGATATACAAAGACCAGTAAGCACAGGAAGACGGTGAGTATCACTAGTCACTATAGAAATGCAAATCAAAACCATGAGATACCACTTCACCCACCTTAGGATGGCTATTTTCTAAAAAGCAGAAAAGAAATGTTTATGAGGATGGGGAGAAAGTGGAAACTGCATTGCTGGTGGGACTGTAAAATGATGCAACCACTGTGAAAAAGTTTGGTAGTTCCTCAAAAAATTAAACATAGGATCACCATATGACTCAGCAGTTCCACTCCTAGGTATATACCTAAAAGAATTGAAAGCAGGGGATCGAATGGATACTTGTACACCCATGTTCATAGTGCATTAGTCAGAATAACCAAAAGATGGAAGTGACCCAATGTCCATCAGCAGACGAATGGATAAACAGTGTGACATATGCATATAATGGATTATTATTCAGCCTTAAAAAGGAACACAAATTCCGATAGATGTTACTTTAAAACATTGTTCTAAGTGAAATGACAAATAATGTATGGTTCTGCTTATACCTAGAATAGACAAATTATATAGGCAAAGTAGACTAGAGGTTACCAGGGGCTGGGGAAAGGGATGGTGGTGAGTCACTGTTAAGGGGTACAGAGGTTTTTTTTATGGTGATGAAAAAGTTCTGGAGCTGGATGGTGGCGATGGTTGCACAACATGAATGTACTTAGTGCCACTGAATGTATGCCTAAAAATGGTTAAGAGAATTTTCTGTTCTGTGTGTGTTACCACAACTAAAAATACATATACACAGAAGATGGCCTGAATGAAAAAAAGCAATATGGACCAAAAAAGTCACTTTCTGGTAGCTTGGCCCAGTTGGATTCGTCTTTTGCACAAGTCTGCCTGCAGTCTGTCGACAGCCCTGAGTCGACCTTGATCTAAGCAGAATTGAGAGGAACTCCCCTCTCCTCTGGGGCAGGAAGTTTAAATTATCAGGTCAATTAGGAAAGATACAACCGAAATATACAAGTTTCATTCACACTTCAAGGAGGTGTTTCCTGGCTGAGTGCCACTTTTATTATTTTTGGCGGAGGCGGCTGAAACCCCCCCAGACCCAGGGAAGGTACAATGTGCTCTTTGATTCGTGTTTCAGAGATCAAAGAGGGTTAGTTTGGGTGTAAATGCAGATAACATTTCAGAGATCCTCTCATGAAAGGAGTCACTAGACCAAGGGCAGAAAGGGAGCTGGTGTGGTATGTGCGTTCGCCTCCAGAGACATTTTCCAGTGACTCCTGGCCTGCAGCCAGGTCCTTGACCTGCGCGCCATTAGGTCCTTGTACCGGGGCGGGGTAGGGGGTGGAGGGGGCTGGCACCTCCCTGGAGGGCATGCAGGAGGCCTTGGGGCAGTGCACCTGACAGGCACGCAAGCTCATCCTCCACTCGCCGACTGGGCACCCCGCTCCCGGGCGGCAGGGCAGGCCTTGGCGGCCGGCCTTCATTGCCCCGCGTCCAGTCTCGTTGGGAGACGGGCAGCACCCACGCACCCACGACGAGAAGGCCCCTGGCCCGCAGGTGGCGGGTCCGCGCTGCCAGCCCTGCCCTCTCAGGGCTCCTGGGCTGGAGGCGGGTAGAAGCAGGCCCTAACGAAGCCTGGAGCACGCGGCACCGCGTGGGCAGTGGCATTTTTCGGGGGAACGCTGCATCCCTCTGTCCCGAGCGCCCTCCAGGAGCTCAGTGCCTCCCAGTGCCCGGCCGACCCGCGGGCTGCGGCAGCATCGGGGGAGCGCCAGGGGCGCGGCCTCTCCGGCCAGGCATTCGTTCCTCAGCCCCCGCGCTTTCCCTGCCCACTGCCGCCGCCCCGCACGCCTGCGCGCACGGTCAGGTCCGTTCTCCCGGCGCAGCGCGGGGCCGGGCGCGCTCCCGTCATCCCCCGCGCCGCGCGGCCTAGCTGGCAGGGTCCGGAGGCGCCTGCGCGGCCTCGGCCCCGCGGACCAGGGCGCAGGCGCAGCCGGCTGGGAGGCCGTCGTGGGGCGCGCGGGGAGCCGACGCAGGGCGTACGGCGCGGCCGCGCGCACGCAGGGAGCGTGGCTGCGCGACAAGGTCGCGTTCGGACCGCTCCGCTCCTCTACACGGGAGTAGCCTGACTTGGGCTGAAGGGTCAGTGGGGCGGCGGAAACCCGGGCGCCCGCGGGGGTTCCCAACTCCCCGGTGCGGAGAGGCGCTCGCAGCCCCGGACTGCGTTACAGCTGCCCTTCCGGCCGGGGCGCCTCTGTGTCTCGGTCCGCGCCGCGGCTGGGGGCACCTGGAGTCTCCGGGGGTCGCGCCGCGCCCACCCTCACGGCGGCCGTTCTCTCCGCTTTCCAGGTGACACCTGGGACTCCCGCCCTGGGAGGGAGACGCGTCCGCACAGTCTCTCATCGCAGATCCGTGGACGTCCCCCGCTGATACTCGCGGAGCCGCAGGTAGGTCGGCTTCTGACGGCGGCCGGGCGCTACGGGCATGTCCCCACGGTTCCCTGCATGGCGGTCGCGGGAGGGGGCTGCGTGGTCTTCCTGCCACTTACTGTGGGCTTCGGGCAAGTCGCTCTACTCCCGGGGCCCGCGGCTCGCCCACGTCCCAGCGGCCGCCTTGGACTTTGTGGAGGCCAACGCGCGTGCGCCACGGTGTCTGGTCCTCCTGGAGAGCGCTGTCCAGCCCTGGAGGAGGTCCCACATCCCCAATGCCAGGCAGAATAGGGGGAGAAGCGAAGTGATCAGCCGAGGGAACGGCTCAGGAGGGCCACAGTTCTTAAAAGTGGTGAGAGACCCAGTTCAGGCCCAAGCAGGGCTGACTGGGTGACGCAGGACAGCGGTTTCCCCGAGGCTGCAGGGGGCACACAGGCATTCTGATGGGCGGCAAGGTGACAGCTAGGGTCCTTGTTAGCGGTGGGAGGTTGGGACTGGGAGGAAATGGGGGCTTTCTGGGCACAGTATAGGGTCTTTTCAGGCAGCCTGGCACTTGACATCAGATTGGTGGTAGGAACTGGAGTGGAGTTCATGGTCACTGGTTTTCCAGAGCTGGGCGAGAGATTGGACTGTAGTCAGGAGTGCGCTGCGTTCATGCACTGCCTCCTGGGCCACTGTGGCCAGCAGGTCCCAGAGAACTCTTTTCTTGCGTTAGGATGGGAAGGGCTTTCAGGTGAAGGCCTCCCAGAGCAGGGGTGTGGGACGTACCTGAGAGGTTGCAGAATGCTTGGATGGTTGGGTAGGTGCTGGTGTCCTTGGCCTTTAGTGCTGCAGGCTACCCGGAGGTGCTGGGAGGGAATACCAGCAGAGCTGTGCCTTGCTGGACGAGCTCACCCTGAGGGGCAGCAGGTGACCCCAGGAAGCTGCAGGAAGGGTGTGCAGGGCGCAGTGCCCCTACACGTGAGCCTGGGGGAGCACTGGGATGTGTGGAGGGAGCTAGGAAGGTGGCACAAGGAGGCTGAAGCAGGAAGTATCCCACAGAGACCACGAGTGGACCGCCCTTTGCAGGGAGACTGAGGAGGCGGCCACCTTTGGGCCGGGCAGTGTGAGAGCCCCGGGAAGGGCTCCTTGCTTCGGAAGGGAGTTGTGCCTTCTGGTGGGTGTAGCCTCCTTTCCCGCTTCGGGGCTTTTGGGGCCACTCAGGGTTGGTCAGGTCTCTTGCAGGGGTGACTTTGGGCTTGTGAGAGAAGACACAGAAAGTGTTAACTTTGGGGGATTGGATGCTGGACTCTTGATGGGGTTGAGGATGCAGGGAGGTGGTGTTTGGGTGGGGACGGCGATAGCCCGGCCTGCAGGCTACGCTGAGTGGCGAGGTGAGTCTGTGAAGCACCTGGGGCAGGTTGGGGGCTGCAGAATAGTGGGGCTCCAGGCTTTGTTGGGTATGCAGGGAGCATCTACCGTGCTTCTAGAGCGGTGATGTGAAAGGATCCTCCAACATGGTCTGTGTACCTAATGGTCACAGTGCTCGGGGCGGCCAGGAACCCCCTCAGTGGGCTTTGAAGGGTGGCTTGCAGCCGGCATGGTGATCTGTGGTGATGAAGCGTGCGGTCTCTGTTGCCGGGTTCACTGCCTCTGCCCCTTGCTGGCTGATGTGTGGCTGCAGACAAGGGCCTTCACTCACCATCTGCCTCGGGGATGATAAGAGTATCACCGCATCAGGAGGCCAGTGTTTGCGTGGATAGAACACCCAGTGGAAGGTCGCTGCCATCCTGACAGGCAGCCAGGCTGTAGAGGGAAGCCTAGGGGGTTCCGGCCTGGCCCCCTGCCCCTGTCCTGGTGGGGCTGACAGCATCCGCCATCACACGCTGCCGTGGAGACATCCCAGGTGGCACCTGCCTTGCTCACCGTCTCAGACCTCCCAGGCCAGACTCCTGGGCCTTCAGGCTCAGAGCTCCTAGCAGGGCACTGGGGTTTGTCTGCTTGTCTGCTTGTTGCCTCCTGCGTCCCGTTGGTGATGGTTGAGCCTAGTTCCTGCTGTTCTCCACCTTGTTTTTGGACAGATTGCCGTGGATGGTGGCCTGCGTCCAACAGTCCCACAGCTCCTCTCAGCTCTCCTGAGGCCGCAGCGGTCAGCTCCCCTGACTGTCAGCGCTTGCCTGGACCGCCTGGGTCTGCCACGCCCCTGTGCAGCCCACCTCTGTCCTGTCGCGTCCTCCGTGCGGCCTTGGCTCACCCTCGCCCCTGCGCCAGCTCTTTCTTCCCTCTTGCTTGTAATTGGTTGGGCAGCTCCACTCCGCCCCCAGCATGCCTCGTGGCCAACGCCTTCAGCAGGGCCCTTGCAATCCCATCCAGGCAGCAGCAAATTACGCCAACACACACCCTTGGCATCAGATGGACTGGGCCTCTCCTGAGGTCACATATGCGCTCCTAGTGGACCGCTGGATTGAGCAACCCTGCTGTGGCGACCCTGCGTGTGTGTGTGTAGGCTCATGGAGCAGAGGAGCAGGGTGGCGGGGCTTCCGGCAGTAAGCCCACAGAGAGGGGACTGATGGCTGTGTGCCATTCTGCCCACAGCCCCTTGGGGTGATTACTATTGGGCACCAGGCTTGGACCCAGGCACCTTCGATGGCTCCCCATGGATGCTGGGCTGCTTTTTGGTCCACTTATTACATGTCCTTCCACTTTGAATACTACCGGGACAACCTCAGCCGCATCTATGAGATCCTCGGGTGCCTGATGGGCCGCACCCAGGTGTGGGCAGCCCCAACCTTGACAGGCACCTTGGAGCACTGTGTCTGACAATTATGAGCTCTTTTGCCAGGATGTTGAGGAAGTTAGTCAAGACCTGAGCAGTTATGTTGAGTACCACGCGCAGTACCCTGCTCCCTCACCCAGCCTCCAACCAGCCAACTGTGGCGAGCCAGTACTTAGCTGGGTTCCTGGAGGCCCTGGCACTCAACATGGGTACACCCCCAGGCCTGTCCCAGCTGCTCTGGCCACCATCCTCGTTGTTTCTAGTTTCAGCTCTACAGCCAGAAAGGCTCTGCCTGAGCAGCAGCTGGCCACAGAGAGTATCCACTGGCCCACAGAGCCCACAGCCTTGTCCATGCCTGCATGTAGCGCTGATTCTGGTCCTGTGGGGCCTGCCTCCTCCAAGCAAGGAGAAGAGCAAGGAGAAATCTGTTCCTGTGCTTTCACAGTCTGCTGGACCCCTGCCCAGAAAGATCCAGCTTGTCCAGGGCATCCAGAACCCCAGAAGACAAAGAAGGAGGTTTCTGAGACAGAGGGAGACAGGCGGCATCCCTAGACAGCTCACAGGGCAGCAGATACCTGGAAGCCCCAGGAGAGCCACCATCCCCCACTCCCCACCCCACAGCCCTGAATTCCGAGCACAGCCCAGGCAGAGGCGGCAGCACCCTGGGATGAAGGAGTCTGCTTAGCCAGGGAGCCCCACGGCCCCCTCCCAGGACTGAGTGGCGTTGCTGGGTGACTGTGGATAGAGCATGCCAGGTATTGCCCTGTACACTTGCCCCATTGCTGGACAGGAGGTGCCCTTGTTTGGGCTCCACCCCATCTGAGCACAAGTAGCCCTCTTGCCCCCTCCCTGCAGCCACAGCAGGACATTGGCCTCTTCCCTGTGCCCCTCATCCTCCAATTGCCCCCATGGCCAAGGGGCTATCTCCCACTGGCCCTCAGCTGGTTGGCCACCGTGCTATATCTCAGTCCCCATCAGATATTTGTATGTCTCTGTAAGCCCCGAAATCACCCCCATTCATTGTTGGCTAGACTGGACTTGGTGTGCCACGTCAGCCCTGTCGGGCTCTGGTACCTGAATGGTGTCTCTGCCTTGGCCCCCTTGTCCATCTTGTGCCCTGTGACCTCTGTCCTCTGGCCTGGAATTTAAGGAAGGCTACAGGAAGGAAACAGCCACTTCATCATTCAGGGTGACTGGGATGGCATCTCGAGAGAGAAGGGCCCTTCGCTGGGAGTCAGCCAGCAGCCTGGCCATCTGGGGAGTTGGGGTGTAAGCTTAGCCAGTCCCCGCTGTGCTGCAGGCATTTTCCCATTCTGTGTGTGTGCATTTAGTCACACCTGTTTTCTTCAGCAGTTGGCACGAATCCCTGTGTCCCAGTGCCTATGCCTGCCAGCTTTGTGCTCTTCGTCAGTCCCCGCCTTCCCACCCACTTGTGCACAGTGCTGATTCAGCACCTCAACTCCAGTCCTGTGAACGACTGTGAGCCTCTAGGGCAGGACCTCCCTTCCTGGTCCGCTTTAGGAAAATGGTACACAGTCAGTGCTCATTAAGTGTGTGTTGGATCCACAGCTGAGCCTGCAGTGTGATGGCCACCAACAAGCAGAGCCTTTATTTTATTGGCTAGAGCACTGCCTGTGTCAGGAGCAAAGGCTAGTTCCCAGCCGAGCACCCCGTCAGTGTTGCAGGTGTGGTTGTTTTCAGTGGGGTCTTTGAGGACCTGGCAGAGGTGTTCGGCTGAATGGGTGGGAATGGGAGGCTTGGTGGGCAGAGTGTGGCCTTGAGAACTGACTTCCAAGAGCCTCCAGAGGTGACAGGCAGCCAGAGCAGAGCTGCCAGGCCCCAGGGGCCAGAGGGTTGGAATGAAGAAAGACCTGTTCTGCACAAGGATGGGGTTCCCAATATGAGTACTGAACTCAGAAGTTCTTCAGTCCAGGTTTAACACAGGATGCGTACCGTCACCACTCAGAGGGGCAAGAATTTCAGGCCTCTACAGTTTTAGAGACGTGGAAACAAAACAGAAGAATACTTTCCTGGAAAGTAGAAAGAAAAAATAAGTAGAAATGTGAACTGCAACTAAAACTGTTTTAGGAAAAACAGTTAAAAACAAACATCTGGTAAAAATGTTTAAGTAAAATAAACGGGATTATTTTAGCTAGTAACTCACTTAAAAAGGCTCTGGGTTCAGATGGTTTTATGTGTGAGTCGTTTTAAGGTACAGATACCTTGTATGTAAAACAGCTGCCAAACTTGGAAATAGGTGGGAAGCTGATGTGCTCCTTAAAGTGGAGCAAGCTGACAAGTCACTGTGCTATCCTGATTCTGACTGAATGTGGAAACCCCTGTGTTCCAGCCCCGCCCCGCCCCAGTCAAAGTGCTGCCCTTTCACACTATTGCTCAGGTCCCAGCACTCTTACAGACCCGGTTGGGCTGCTCCCTGTCCTGACGCTCCCCCTCAGCTAAGGCCTGGCCTGCCTGTGGATCTGGTACTGGTGACCAGAAGGGCGCTTGTTTCAGATGGCAGGATGACTGGCAGTGGAACATGTTGCCGCTCTCTGGGACAGATGCCCGGTCACCTCTGACACCCCCACTGTGTTGCCGGCCTTTGCACAGGATGCCTTTCCTGTTTCCATTTCATAGACATGCAGTGAATCCCTGCATCTCAAGATTGTCGTCTTCTCTTCCGGACCCCTGTCCCGTTGGGGCCTTTCTTCCGTCAGCTCCTGCAAGCTCAGGTTGTAATCTGGTATACGTCTCCTGAGAGCAAGCTCTGCTACAACAGGGCCGGAGGGATTGGGGAGAGACCAGATGACCTTAATTAGGGAAATGTGTCCTGTTGTGGTTGGCCTCCTGCCATGAAGCAGGGCCTCTGGTGCTGGCAGGGCTGCTCATTCCTGGGTGCCCACATGGGTGGGAAGGCTCTGGCCTGGCCTTCCTGCAGGCAGTGGGTATGGTGTTGCACAGTGACAGCTTCCTCTCCAGCCAGCACTGTGCCCTGCCTTTGAGTAGATGAGATGACCTAGCTGCTTCCCCCTCTGCTGGGACTAAGGAACACAGAGGGCCAGGAGAGGAAGCCATGCCCTGCGGTGGGCCGAGGGCTCTTGGGTCATGCTCCACACGGGCAGGCTGAAGGTCAGCGGCCCTGGGAGGGGTGTGTGCTCAGAGCAGGCTGAGGTGCTGGGCCCCCCCAGGCCATCGTGTCTGCCCCTCACTTCCCTTGGAAATACCGGGAGATATTATTTCCTGAAGACAGGACACAGTGGTCACTATGGGAGGGTTTTTAAAATACTTGTCTCCAAGGAAAATTCCAACACTGGAAGTATTGAGGGTGAGGTCCCATGAGATACTGAACATCTTAAAAAGCTGCAGTAGCAAAGGCGCTTGGACATCAGTGCGGACAGATGAGCAAAGAATAGAGAACTTTGAAATAAAGCCAGATGAGTACAGGAATTTAGTTCATGCTAAAGGCATTGTTTCAAAATAATGGTGGAAAGCAGATTATTCAGTAAAAGGAGTTGGAACAACTGCTTAGCCATCTGGTAGATAGTAAAACCAGACACGCACCTCACTGTATACCCGTCTATACTCCAGATGGATTAGATTTCAGCATTTCAAAGAAAATCCTAGAAGTACCACAGGGAAATAGTGTGGATGTCTTTTTCTGCCCGTGATCCCTAGGACTTTAAAAGTCTGAGCTCTCCAGAATTGCTAAAGGCGTGGAGAACCAGGCTTTGTCATGCTCTTGGTGAGGGTATCAGATACGACAGTTCACACACACAGCGTCTCTAGGTGCACACATGCTGACCACTGGCCAACGTGCAGACGGCCGTTGCTCGTCCGCAGTGGGGGTTTTCAGAGCATAGGTAGGCTTGGTCGCCCATCGCCGCCTCCACTTCAGGCTGAGGGTCCTCAGTGTCCCCTGACCTCTCTGGGTGGTTTGTGTGCAATACTTCGTCCTCATGCCAGTGGGATGGTTGAATGAGATAACTGAGCCCTAGTGACTGCCTAGTGGGCGTCACTGCATTATTAACAGCAAAACTGCAAACAGCCCATGGGTCCAGCAGGAAGGAGTGAGGAAACTAAAGCTGTCACCCCGTCGAATTGGTCGGGGTGAGCCTGGTTGTGCTGCAGTTACGGGCCGCCACCATCTCAGCCCCTTGACCATCACAGATCAACTGGGGTATGCTCTGCCCATGGCAGTCGCTCAGGGGCCAGGCCAGAGGAACCCCACTGGACGTGTTTCTCCAGAGCCATGGAGGCAGGGCCTGGGGAACCATGAGGGATGCGTGCCACTCCCTCCCATTTCTGTGGCCGAAGGAAGCTGAGTTCTGAGGCATGGGAGTGTCTGCGCTCCCATGGGGTGGGGCGCTCAGCATTGAGGAGAAGCATGCCCGACACCTGATGGTGCAGCCCTCGGGGGAGGAGCGGCAGGCCTGTGTCCACGGCCATGGGCCGAAGTCTGCGTGTGTTTGCTGGGGCTCTGCCGCTCAAACAGCAGACGTGTGTTGTCCCACAGTTTGGAGGCTGGAAGTCCGAGAGCGAGGCGTTGGCGGGGTTGGCTTTTCCACGGCGGGCCTCTCCCCGTGGCCTGTGATGGCCCCCATCACCCCGTGTCCTCACACAGTCATCCCTCTATGCTGTCCGTCCTGATCTCACAAGGACACCAGCCATTGGGCTGGGGCCTACCCACAGGACCTCATTTAGCCTTAATTACCCCTGGAAAGGCCCCATCTCCAAATACAGGCACATTCTGAGGTCCTGGGGTTGGAGCTTCAATAGGAATTTGGGGAGGGCACAGTTCACCCCATAATAACACCCAAGGTGGGTTTCTCTGTTCTCCTGACCCTGGAGTAGGAGCTGCTCAGTTCTGTATGGTGGTGGGGGGAGAGCTTTTTCTTTGTACATAAATGTTTCCTCCTTCTGAGGGTATTACCCCATGTCCCCAGGCTTTAATATTTTGCCTTAACCTTGACTCTCAGGTCCACCTGCCTGTAACTGTAATGCAGTGGCGTGCAGAAGTGTCTGCTGTTCTCATTTGAGAGTCTGCAATGAGCAGGGCCCCTTCCCCCACCTGCACTGGGCGTGTAGCAGGAGCGGGAATCCGTGTTGGCGTGTGAAGCTGCTGAGTCTGGGCCTTGTGTTTTCACAGCCTGACCTGTTCCATCCTGACTGACAGAGGACCTGTCTCCCCTTTCCTAGCGGGCACGTGACTGCCAGTATCAAGTGCTGGGTGCCCTGCTCTAGATGGGTGACATCTCTGTTAAGGGGAAACGGTGGGGTTGGGAGGAGCCCCTGGCCTGCAGGTGCCCTGGGCAGCCATTTCTTCTCTCCTGGCCTTGGGGCACACAGCCAGGGCTATGGCCTGGAGCGGGTGGTGCCCCTCCACTAGGCAGGTGCTTCTGTCTCCCCACTGGCAGAGAGGAGCAACCTGGGCTGCTCTCCACCCGAGCCTAGGCTGGCTTGGGGAGTGACCGGCGCTCAGCCACTCGGGTGCTGACACCCAGATGTCACCGGGTGGGCATGTGTGCTGCCTGTCTCCAGGAGTGCCACGTCTCCATCATGTCCTGTTCCCCTTGGTGTTCCTGCACTGCAGCCCAAGTTCTCTGTTGGGCAGCCTGTGGGGCTGGCCAGGAGCCCAACCCAGTGGGCTGCCCTCTGGGGCACGGTGGCCTCCCCCTGAGACCCTATGTTCTGCCCCTAAAATCAGAGCAAATGGCCTTCGGTCGTGGTGGCTAAGAGGGGAACCCCAGCCAGAGCAGTTCTGCCCCATACTTCCGCCCCACCCAGGGCCCTCCATGATGCCCCCGCAGCCTCCTGGTCCCTTCATCGGCCCCCCCCACCCCTGGTGGGTTGCTGAATTTGAGGTCTCACTCTTGCCATCTGTGAAGTGGAGAGGATCTCTGCCTTGAACACGCCAGAAGGCCGCAGGCCCTTGGCCGTGATCGCTGTTCCCGACCGTGCCCTCCCTGGGCTTCCGCCAAGTGCTGCCAGCCGCTATTAGCGTAAGTGCACACGTGTGGCTGTGTGCACCCAGATAGGTGTGTGCACAGGCCCCCAGCCCTTTGTGAGCTGGTGGTGCATCTGTAGGGGCATGATCTGCATGTCTGTGAATGTGGGCCGGACCTGGCAGAAGTGGGCCCCAGAGGCTGGCATTGGCGCATGGGACTGGTCGCACTTCCTGTGAAACTTAACAAGGTTTTCTGGGTGTCCAGCAGGGACAGAAAAGGCCCACAGCCCTTTGCTGGCCAGGTTCCCACCCCTGCTTGTGCGTGCCAGGGGCAGGCAGACAGAAACCGCCCAGACTTGGGCTTCCTTCCTGCCATCTTGCTGGGCTCCTTGGACCTGCTTGTGGCTTGACAGTCGTCTCAGCTGCAGCTTGAGATGCCTGTCCATGGAGAGACCCCTGAGGTCAGCGGCCCCTCCCCTAATGTTTCCTCTCGACCATCAGGGCGGCCTGTCCCCAAGCCCAGAGGAGTCTGCGATCTGCACCTCAGTTCCCACAGCTTGGAAGGCCCTGCTGGCTTCGGGCAGACTGGTGGTTCACACCTGACACGCTCCGGCTGGGAGGCTACCAGACACCACCTGACCTTTGTCTCCACCGGACTCACTCCTGCTGCCCCCCGGCCCGGTCCTGCCAGCTTCGGCGCATGTGCAGAGTACCCAGCAGGGGCTTGGCTATGGTGCACCAGGGGCCTTGGGGTGCCGGCGGAAGGACGGTGCTTGCCTCTGCTGGGAACCCATCAAAGCACTGGGCCTTGACCCCAGCAGAGGATCTGGGTCCCGGGTGCGGCCTCTGCTGCCCCTTCTCCTAAACAGGTGGGGCCTGCCTGGAAGGGGAGCTAACAGACCTGGGGTGGCCGTCCAGGCGCTATGCGGGCACTCACTGCAGACGAGGGGCTTCACACTGGGCCGCCCAGGAAGTGCTGGCAGCCAGCCACCAGGTACATGGACTCTGCCCCTGGGAGTGAATCCTGCTGAGGAGGCAGCTTCCATGGAGAAGCCGGGTGTGGCTGAGTGTCTGGGAGCAGAAGGGGTCTGCTTCGCAAAGCAAGTGATGGCTTCTCTGGGCTGCAGGGGAGGCTTCAGGCCAAGGGCAGAGGTAGGCGGCCATCCTTCCCCAGGGCCTCAGGGCTGCAGCTCCAGCGCCGAAACCCGGGTCCGCAGCCGTCCTGAGTTCCGCTTGGGGGGCTCACTGGCTGTCAGGAAGAGGCCCCGCCTGAGGGCTGCCTTGGCCATGCAAGAGGCTCAGGGGGTTCCTGGCAGCCAGGCTCCGGTGCCCCCAGGCAGTCGCCCGCCAGCCAGCATGGGGCCTCGCTGAGCAGTCAGTCGAGGTGGTGGCTCCCGTGACACCACTGGGCCTTTGGGGGCGGCCTTGTCGCCCTTCCCACACAACATAGTTCCGTCCGTCTCTGGGGAGGTGGGGATGGCCACGCACCCTTGCTGCCCTGGGGAGGCAGGTGCAGGACAGCGCCAACCTCCCCACTGGGCTCCGAGGCCTTCAGCCCTCCCTCCCCGGCAGGCCGGACACACTGCGTCCCTGGAGCTCCTCCCCGGGACCTGCATCTTTGAAGCCACAGATACTGACAGAGGATTCAATGAATCCAAGGGCACCAGCCGGGTGTTGACAGATGCCCGGCCACGATACTATTTCTGATTTAATAACCGAATGGGAGGCTGGCCCTTCGTAATAATTAGGGCTAATTACTGAGGAGGTGTTGACAGACAGGCTGAGAGGAAACAAACTACCTTTATCCCTGGGCTTAGAGTCAGATTACCGGCCCGGTGCTCTCTGCCGGCTCAGAAAGTAGGCGCTTCAATCACTCACCGCGGCTTCAAAGGGGAGAGGCCCGGACGATGCACGGCCTCCGGGGGGCTATGAAGCGCGCCTTTGACTCCGCGTCGCCCGGCGGAGCCCCATGCCAGAAATGGTTCCTTTGTGAAGCGGAGTTCCCCGGGCAGGGCGGGGGCTGCTGTGCGTGCAGAGCCAGCTGGCGGCGTGGCCTGTGCGCCCACCCAGGTCCTTCCCCCGCTGGGCCCGAGGGGGGCGGTGCAGTTCCCCTGGGCCTGCGCAGGTGGCCGTGGGGGTCTCGCCGTCCCAGCAGGCCTCTTCCCGCCTGTGTCTTGTGGGGGTGCCGCTGCTCTGCAGCCATCAGGGGCAGGTCTGGTCTCTCTGGGAGGTCTGTGTCCTTGGCCTTGGGGCAGGAACTCCCTACAGGGCCTGGGTGTCCCTCACTGGGCTGCCCCCCCCCCCGCCTTGTCCAGTGAGCTGATGCCATGGACAGGGTGCTGACCCCAGGGGCCTCAGTGACTGGGCGGTGATGACTTGGGAGAGGGTGTCCCATGTCTGATGTGCTGTGTATGCGCCTGTGACTCCCCTGGAGCTCCCTGCGTTCCTCAGGTAGTGGGGGCAGCGCCAGACCTCCATTTCCTGGTGTGAAGTGGCAGCCCAGGGAGGTCTCCTGGCCTAGGCGGCCCGGGCCGCTGTCTGTGATGTGGCTTTAGGGGCCAGCTCTGTGGTCTGTCCTGATCAGGAGGGTGGGAGGGTGGTGAGGCCTTGCCCAGGACAGGCCTGGCTGGAGAGGTCGTCCAGCTCCAGGTGTGGAGGGAGAGGGCCCCTGCTCCCGGCAGCCTGGAGGACCAGCCACGCCAGACTCCTCCCCCTGGAGTGGCCGAGTCACTTCCGAGAGAGCGGGTTGGTCAGGCTGGGGGAGAGCAGTGTCCTTCCCGTCCCTGGCCTGCTGCTGGCCTTCTGGATGTAGCCATGGTGAGGAGGGCCATGATGCGAGTCGTCAGCTGCTGTGATGGGGTACATGGTGGGGACTTGGTCATGGGGGAATGCAGTAACCACGGTGTTGCTCATGTGATTGTATATGAATGATACCAAAAAAATAAAATAACTCATCAGCTCATTTGCTTAATTGAATACTGACTGTCTCGTATTGGGGGCTCTTGATGAATTTAAATCCATATTATGGCAAAAATAGGATGGTGAGTTATTTCAAGTGGGAGAAACACTTGAAAATTGGCATTAAATCTACTTAAAGTCACCTTATGTAGAATTAGAAATTGGCTCTAAGCCAGAAGAACCTAAGCAGGGAACTGGGTTTTCATAATATGTCAGTGGTAAATCAAATACCATTAATTGTAGCTCAATAAAAATAGTACAAAAATACGGTCCAGTACATTTTATTTGAAAAGTAGCCCCCCAGGAAATGGCCGAGGGAGCAGGGGCCGGCGCCCTCACTGGTCTGCAGAAGCGCGCCTGCACTGGTTCCCGTTGCCACGCCCGGTTCATGTAGCCCTCAGGGCCATGGGCTGATGCTCATACGGCGTGACTTGAGTCCAAACCTTACTCAGATTTCTTGGGTCTTTACCTATGTCCTTTTCCCAGGACCCTGTCCAACCAGGGATGTGACCACATTACATCTAGGTGTCCTGTCTCCTTGGGCTCCTCTGGGCTGTGACAGGTTCTTAGACTCTCGTGTCTGTGGCCTTGACAGTTTTGAGGACTTCAGTCAGGTCTTCTTTGGAGTGTCCCTCAGCTGGGGTCTGTCGCTTCTTTTTCTCATGACGACACTGGGGTCGTGGGTTCCTGGGAGCCAGACCTCAAGCATGAAGTGCCATCTCACCATGTCATGACTGCGGCACGTGCTGTCAACACGGCATCACTGCTGGCGCCGACCTTGCCACCTGGCCGAGGTAGTGCCTGTCAGGTATCTGCACTGTACAGCCACTCCTCGCATGAAGAGAGTCACAGCCCACCGTGCAGGGTAGGAGTTCTGCTCCACATTCTTGGGTTAGAGCAGCTACATCCATTATCTGCAATTCTGCATGGGACGTGAGTCTACTCTCCCCCACCTATTTATTTATTTAGTGATTTCTTTACATCAGTGTGAAGTCATGAATATGTGCTATGGATATGATGACGATGATTAAGAAGTGGACCTACGGTGCCTTAGCGCCGCTTACGTACCACAGCACTGCCGCAATCCCGCTGCCCGGTGGTCGTCGGCCCCTTGCCCACCCCCACTCCCCGCCGCATCTGCACGCAGCCCAGCTTTGCCTTTTCCAGAAGGCCGTATGACTAGGCTCATACCCTATGTAGCCTTCCTCCCACGGTTCTCTGGCAATCCCTCTATGTTCCTTTTTTATTGTTCAGGAGTGTGCCAGTTACCGGTGGACGGTCTTTTGGGTTATTTCCCAGTTGGGGCAATATGAATAGAATGGCTGTAAGTATTCACGTGTAGGCCTTTGTTTGCACATGTTTTCATTCTTCTAGAATAAACATCCGGGGCAGGACTGCATGATGATACAATTCGTGTTTCATAGGAAACCGTCTGGGGCCTGTCCCACTTTGCATTCCCGCCGTCGGCGCACGAGCGTTCCAGTCGCCCCGGACCCATCAGCACGTGGCTCTGTCGGGCTTCTCCTTCCTTGTTTGGGTCCTTCTGACAGTCTGGGCTTCGATTACATTTCGTCCACATTGCTGAGTTCACATGCACTGAAGTGTTCACAGTATGTCCTCCGCAGCCTTTCAGCAGTTGTGGCACCGTGGTGCTCATCCTTCCTTCTTTAATATAGTTTGCTTCTTCTCTCTTTTTGGTGATCAGTCTGGCTAGAGATTTATGAATTTTATTACTATTCTTTATAAAAAGAATCGATCTCTGGTTTCTTCATTTTCTCTATTGTTTAGTATTCTCTATTTCATTTATTACTGCTCTAACCTTATTTACTTCCTTTGTCTTCTTTGGGCTTATTTTGCTCCACTTTTTCTAGTTTCTTAAGGTGGAAACCTGATTTGAGACCTTTCTTCTTTTCTAAGGCACACATTTAATGCTATAAATTTTACTCTACATATTGCCTTAGCTGCATCCTACAAATTTTGATATTTTGTTTTTTATTTTTATTCAGTTCAAAATATTTTCTAATTTCTCTTGGAAATTCCTCTTTCACCATTTGTTTGTACATATGTTGTTTATTTTCCATATATCTGGAGATTTTCCAGTTCTGTCTGTCATTTATTCCCGGGCTGATTCTCTGAGGTCAGTGGACGTGTCTGCATGCTTTGGCTCTGCATTCATGGTCTGCTTCATGGCCCAGGACGCGGTCTGTCCTGAATATTCCATGTGCGTTTGAGAAGAATGTGTTTTTCCGTTGGGTAGAGTATTCTCTGTCAGCTAGGTTAACTTGGTAGATAATATTAATCAGGTCTTCTATATGACTTTCTGGCCACTTGTTTCATCAGTTACTAGGAGTTACTTAAGTCTCCAATTACAATCACATATTTGTTTTTTCTGCTTTCATTTCCATCAGTTTTCCCTTTATGCATTCTGAAGTTTTGTTGTCAGCTGAATACACATTCAGGACTTCAGTGTCTTCGTGAGGATGCCTTTTATCATTTTGTATCCTTTTAAATCCCTCATGATGTTTCTTGTTCTGAAGTGTACTTTGATAGTAATATGTACACTCCAGTTTCTTTTATTGTTTGTGCAATAAATCTCATCTTTTTACTTTTAATCTACCCATGTTTTTATATTTAAAGTGGGCTTTCTGGATAACGTACAGTTGTATCTGTTTTTTGAAACCTGGTCTGTGGTTGTTGAGCCTCACAGCCAACATGCGGAGAGCATCTGCTTGCATCACGATCATCGGTGCACTTCCGGGTCAGTCTGCCGTTTGTCGTTTTCTCTTTTCCTCTGATTTTTTGTTCCTCTCTCCCTTCTTTCCTGCCTTCTTTTGGATTATTTGACTATTTCCAAATACGCTATTTAAATTTTTCTGTTGGGTTTTTGGCTATATCTCTTTGTATTAAATATTTTAATGGTTGCTTTAGGGATTACAGTATACATAGTTAACCTTTCATAGTCTTTTTAGAGTTAATTTTTTTCATTTCAAGTAAAATATAGAAGCCTACAACCATATAGATCCCTTTACCATCCTACCTTCACATTGTAGCTGTCTTTTTGGAAAGCCCACTGGATAGTGTTATAATTTTAACGATATACATGTTCACATAAGAAGTGAAAGTTTTTCTGTTATATTTTCCCAGATATTTACCATTTATCCTCCTGTTCTTTAAGTTCCACACTTCTTTCAAGCTATAGAACCTCGTTTAGTATTTCTTTTAAAGTATATCCGCTGGCAAGAAGTTCTCTTAGTTTTCCTTCATGTGAGAATGTCTTTATTTTGCGTACATTCCCACAGGATAATTTGCTGGATATAGAGTTCTTTTCTTTCAGTACTTGAAAGATTTTTCCACTGCCTTCTGGCTTCCACGGTTCCTAATGAGAAATCCACACTCATTCAAATTATTATTTCCCTGTATATAATGTGTCATTACTGTCAATATTTTCTCTTTATTATTTTTCAGTAGTTTAATTATGATCTGTTTGAGTGTGGTCTTGTCCTACTTGTGATTCATTGAGTTCTTGAATCTATACATTTTGTATTTTCCCAAATTTGTAAAATTTCAGGCATTATTTATTCGAGTAATTTTCCTATTCCATCTCTTTTTCTTCTTCTCAGACTACAGTGACATGAATGTTATACCTTTTTCCGTTAATAACTCCCTGGCCTAATAATTTATTTCAGTCTTTTTTTTTTCTCTTCCTACATTGTATAAATTATATTGATCAGTCTTTGTGTTCATTGACTGTTTCCTTTATCATCTCCCATTCCATTATGTTTTTTTTGTTTCAAATATTGCATTATTAGTTTCAAATTTTCCTTTAAAAAATAATTTACATTTCTTTGCTGAGAACTTTCCTTCCTTTCAAGTGTGTTAACTTTGCCTCATAATGCATTATCATAAAAGCTGTTTTAAAACTCTTTTTAAAAAATTTTAATACTGAGGTACATACAATAAAAGGCACAAATCTTTTTTTTTTTACAATTTATTTTATTTTAGTATCATTAACCTACAATTACATGAGCAATATTGTGATGATTAAACTACCCCCTTCATCAGGTCCCCCCCACCAACCCTATTACAGTCACTGTCCATCAGTGTAGTGAGATGCTATAGAATCACTACTTGTCTTCTCTGAGTTGTACAGCCCTCCTCACACCCCCGCAACATTATGTCTGCTAATCGTAATGCCCCATTTTCCCCCTTGTCCCTCCCTTCCCACCCATCTTCCCCAGTCCCTTTCCCTTTGGTAACTATTAGTCTGTTCTTGGGTTCTGTGAGTCTGCTGCTGTTTTGTTCCTTCAATTTTTTCTTTGTTCTTATACTCCACATATGAGTGAAATCATTTGATACTTGTCTTTCTCTTCCTGGCTTATTTCACTGAGCATAATACCCTCTACCTCCATCCATGTTGTTGCAAATGTTAGGATTTGTTTTCTTCTTATGGCTGAATAATATTCCATTGTGTATATGTACCACATCTTCTTTATCCATTCATCTACTGATGGACACTTAGGTTGCTTCCATTTCTTGGCTATTGTAAATAGTGTTGCAATAAACAGGGGTGCATATGTCTTTTTCAAACTGGGCTGCTGCATTCTTAAGGTAAATTCCTAGGAGTGGAATTCCTGGGTCTAATGGTATTTCTATTTTGAGTTTTTTGAGGAACCTCCATACTGCTTTCCACAATGGTTGAACTAGTTTACATTCCCACCAGTAGCGTAGGAGGGTTCCCCTTTCTCCACATTCTCGGCAACATTTGTTGTTGTTCGTCTTTTGGATGGCAGCCATAGGCTTTTATATTTTTAAACCTACAGGAAAGTTGCAAGTATAGTATAGTGAATGCTTGTGCACCCTTCTCCTGCGCTCATCAGTTATTAGCATTTTGCCACATTGGTTTACCTCTCTGCCTATTACTTGTATGTAAATAGATATTGAGATTTTTCTTCTAAAACATATGAAAGCAGATTGCAGACATCATGACACTTGACCCCTAAGATACTGTAACCTAAGAAAAAAGAACATTCTTCTACATAAAATATCGCTATCCTTCCCAAGAAGATTAATAATAATTCTATATTATCGGTAGTCTGTATTCAGATTGTGCCAATTATACCAAAAATGTCTTTCCTAGCCCCCTCTTTGTGATCCAGGATCTAATCAAGTTTCACACATTGCATTGGTTGTGATAACCTCTTCAGTCTCTTAATCTAAGAGGCTCACCCTATTGTTTGCTCTTTGACCTTGACCTTTGTGATACATCTGAGCTAGCTGTTCTGTCCAGTGTCCCCAGATCTGGACATGTCTGACAATTTCCTGTGTATCGTTGCCCCGGATGTGCACGGGTGGCGCCGTGGTTCTGGCATCACCTCAGGAGATATGTGATGCCATGTGTGTACTGTTGGCAGTGCCAGGTTGGACTTGATGGGGAAGGTGGTGACAGCCATGTGTTGCCATTGTAAAGGAAACTTGCCTTTGTGGTTAGTAAATAATCTGTAGCATAATACCTTGGCACAGTTTAGATCTCCTGTTTCCCAATAACTTTTCACCTGGTTGGGCCCTTTTTCAAATCTGAGCAGTAATTTTTTAAGGTCTCTTGTGTTCAACGTGCAGTTTCAGTTCCCTCTTTTTATGTCTTTAAAACCATTAAGCGTCCTTAATTTACATGCCTGAACACTGTGGGCTGTGTTCCACTCCCTCTCTTTCTGATGGCTCTCGCTCATGGTTCCATGGTTCCTCGTTTGTTGTTATGAGTTTGACCGTGAGACTGCATTTCGTAGGGTGCACCTGTGACGGGATGGAGGTGGGCTCCTGAGAGACATTCACAGACGTGTGAGTGGAGGTTTGGGGGATCCCCCAGGATGGTGTGATTCAGGGCTGAAACCTGAGGGCTGGCGTCGCTCAGACACCTTGGGGTGCAGGTTCTGTCCCAGTTTGGTCTGACGCTGGGCACATGGCCCCATGGAGTCCCGTCTTTGTGGAGATGCTCTTGTGAGGTCACCCACCTAGGGAGGGCCCCGAGCTTTGTCAGTCTTCAACCCAGAGGCCTTGAGACTGGAATTCCTGATCACGGTGTAGCAGATGCCCTCAGGGCAGAGCCAGCTGGGCTCTGCAGACCTTACTAGGTTGCACTTAAATTTGGCATTTTGCCTCTGAGGGTTCTAAACTTCCCTTTTTGGGACCAACTTCATGATGTATTGAAGATTTGGTTGTTTATTTTATCAACATTTTCAGTTGTTTCTTTGGGGGGGGCAGTCAAGATATCCTGCGTGGAGGTGGGGCCTCCCTGGTCCCGTGGCCATGGAATGCCCGGGTACCTCAGGGGCTGCTGAGCTCACTGTTTCCTTTGTCTGACACACCTGCAGGGCGCCAGGTGCGAGCGTGGTGTTCCCAGCCTCCCATGCGGCCGCCCTTGTGTGCTTGGGCCCACGTGGTGGGCCAGGGCCCTGGCGTCTCTGGGTGGCGGCTCCCTGCTTCAGCCCGCCTCTCAGCACTCCCTGTTGATTTCCAAGTTTCTTTAAGGACCAGTGGTCCTGTTGTGGTAAAAGGAAAGCGTTCTGTGACTGAGTGCAGGGCGGGCGCCCAGGGCTGACCTGGGACCTGTTTGAGGGTCAGGCTGAGGGGTGCACAGATGTGTGAGCCCCTGGCAACCTGGGAACGCTGGGTGGGGACCTGTGGTCTTCGGGTACTGGCCCCACCCCTGGCCCTGCCTCACCTGCCTCTCCAGTCACATGGGCTCTGTCTGCTGACACAGCCCCGTGGCCCCGAGCAGGTGCCCGCCAGCCCCTGCTCAGGGCGGACGTCTCTGCCTCCCCCAGGAGGGGCCCCTTGGATCCCTGTGGCTGCTGCACTTGGTGGGAAGGGAGTGTGAGGGGCGATTCCGGCCGCGGTGTGCCCGCCCTCCAAGCCCTGCCTGCTGCTCCCAGGCCTGTGGGATGGCCCTGAGGCCTGCCGGGCTGCTGCTCTCGAGCTGTGATGCAGGGACACTGTCGTCCACGTGCGGGACGAGGGCCTCTTGGGCTCTCCGGGGCGTTTGCAGCATCATTTGGAAAGGCTGTCAGAATTGTGTGAATTGTGTCAGATAGTCTTTCTTTTTAATGTTTAAAAGAACGTGTCTTGCCTTGACATCTCGAAGAGCAGGCAGTATCCGAAGTGGTGCTCAGTGGTTTAAGTTTCATGTTGCTTTGCCCTCAGGGAGAAAGAGACAAGTGACAGAACAGGGAGATGAGGCAGTGGCGGGGGTTGACATCGCGTACTGGCCTTGCGCAAGGGGCTTCGGCCTCTGCTGCGGGCGGCCTGGTGCCGGGGGAGATAGGCTAATGCGATTATTCTCAATCAGATTAATAAAGAATAATTAGATGTCATAAATCACGTAATCATAGGATATTGTCATGGGAAAAATATGTAGCTAGAATTAATTAATTTTCAAATAAAGCGTTTATTTTAATTGCTTGAAATGATGGAGCCCTTAATTGCCGATGCATCATTTTGGCCTGAACATTTTGGTTGTGACAACATGATGGGTTGTTCCCAGCAGTTCCGAGGAGGCAAGAGGAGGCCTTGTTTTCATCACCTCAGAGTGAGCCTTACACCGATGAGGTTCTCAGAATCCCAGCAGGCCACGGGCCGGTGGCATGTGCAGACTGAGCTTTGGCTGGCACTGCCCCAGGCCACCGCACTGCCAGTGTGTGTGAGCGCCCGTGTGCAGGCATGTGCGTGCCTGTGTGTGCCCATGTATGTGCGCAGGCATGTGCTTAAGTGCATGCCCTCTGCATGTGTGCGCATGAAAGCGGTCTGTGTATGCACCTGCAGGTGAGTGCCCTCTGCGTGCGTGCCCACGTGTGCATAAATGCAGTGTGTGTGTGTCTGGGCTGTGCACGGGAGTGTGTGCAGAGGTGGTCTGCCAGAAGATTCCGTGACCTGAACCAAATGGTGGGATGCCCCCCAGTCTTGGCCTGGGGCTTTTCCTCTAGGCTGAGGTGCCTCAGAGGGGTCTGCGTTCTTAGGTTTCTCCCAGTCCAGGGTCCTGCAGTCCTGTGCCTGTCACTGACCAGCTGTTGTTATGGGGCAGGCACAGTGCGGCTGGGCAGTGGCTTCCAGGGGCCCAAACAGCTGCTCCCCTGAACCTGCCCCATGCCTGCTGCCTAAGGGCAGCCTGGCAGCTCTGCAGCCCTGGCCCAGTGGCATCTCGAGGCACTTACCTGCCTGACCAGAGCTGTGCATCAGGGAGCGGGCGGGGTAGGGCCCTCTGCCTGCTGCAGGAGGTCAGCCTGCATTTGGGAAGTCAGTTGGCTTTTAGCCAAAGGTAAGAGAGGATTTAGGGTAAAAACCCTAAAAAAGACAGAACAAACAGGGACCTGGCCACTTGTGCAGCACGTTCACAGGACCTCCTCCTTCTCCGTGAAACCCCCTGATGGAGGCAGGATCAAGCCGTTGGGGGGGCTGCCTGCAGTCTCTTGCCAGGAAGGGTCGCCCTATGTCCTGGAGGCGGAGACCAGGCTGCCCCCTGTGCCTGCCCAGGCTCTGCTCTGGGGCCTCCAGTCCAGGCCCTTCTTCCACAGCCCTCACATGGGCCAGGCCTCAGCTGGCCTGGATGCTGGCAGCGGCCTCCCCTGAGTCTCTGCAGTCTGGCCCTCCCGGCCCCCTGGGCAGGCCCCACTGGTCCCCAGACTCTGGTCACTTCCTGACCTCTACTGTCTCAGTGACTTGGAACCCCTGGATGGGAAGGCTCCCACCGCCTGGACAGTGGCATTTCTAAGGTGCTTTGAACATTTTGCTCCAGGCAAGCTGTTCCTGGCTCTCTCTTCTGAAGAGAGGAGAAGGCCTGGGGTGTTTTTAAGGAGGGAGGTGCGAGGCTTCGTGGTTGAGGGACAGCAGAAGCGGTGCCGGGACCAGCCGCCCACTTGAGAAGCCTGTGCCTCTCCCGCCCGCGTGGGCCCCCGTCCTCAGCCTGGAGTCCCTGCTGCCGCTGCTGCCTGCCAGGGCTTCTTCCTGGGGTGCCCTGCCTTTGCTCATTCTTGCACTTGCCGAGGCCCTCGGGGGCTGCGCCCGCCCAGCAGGCTGTGGCCCCCTTCCTGCTCAGCGGGCAGCTCCCCAGCCTGGGCCCTGCCCGTGGAAGGACGTGCCCCATGGCTGCTGGAGCAGGTCCCTTCTGGCCCTGGGGCCTCCCTTCTGAGAGCGGCCACCTCGCACTCTTGTGTCCCTGGCTGCCTGAGGGACTAAGGCGGTGTGAGAGGAGGACGCTGGCATCCAGAGACTCTGCAGGGACACCGGGAGGCTTCTCCTTTGGAGTGGGTGGCCCCCGGCAGGCCTGAACACAGGACCAGTGATCTGAGGAAGGGTCTTATCTGTGCTAGCAGCCCCCCTGGGGTGTGGCAAGGGGACTCCCCTGCCCCTTGCCCACACCACCAGCCACTGTGCCCTTTGGTGGCTGCGTGCCACCTCTGGAGTACTTCAGGCCCAAGTCTGGGGGGCCTGGGAGAGCTCACCACACTGTAGCTGACTCAGTTTCCCCAGCAGTGAATGGGGTGCTGCCCTCTCAGAGGGTGGCTGTAGCGCTCAGCAACTGTGGATGTGCGGGCTTGGGACCCGCTGGGCAGGGGTGGCACACGTGAGCTCCACACGCCTCGTCTGTCCGCCGGCTCACCCCTTAGCGTGTGCTTGCCGAGCAGGGGCTGGGCGCCAGGCCTGGGGTCTGGAGGGAGCAGACCAGCACGTTACTGCACCTCAGGGAGGAGAGAGGACAGGGCTTAAGTCAGGGAGACTGAGTTTGCCAGAGGGCTGGCGGTGGGGGCTTTCCTGACAGAGGAACTGCCGCAAGGCCTGGACAGAGGGCACCAGACACACCCAGAGGCAGGGCAGGCACTCCAGGCGTGCCGGGCGTGCGGACAGCCTGGTGAGGCAGCATTAGGGCGGCCAGTGGGACCCAGGGAACGGGAGGGCACAGCTGGGGGCAGGCTCCGTGCAGGGCCCAGAGGGCAAGGGTGGCGGCAAGGGGGGCGCACAGGTCAGGGCGGACGCCTGCAGGGGGGTGGAAGGGGGGGGGGGGGGGGGGCCCAGGGAGGCCCCCTGCCTTCCGAGTGGCGGGTCTGTCACTCCGCACCCCCTCCCTCAGTCCCCAGGTGACCACACCCTGCCCAGCATGGCAGCCCCACCGCTCCCACCACCGGACCCCCAGTTCGTCCTCCGAGGCACCCAGTCACCAGTACACGCGCTGCATTTCTGCGGAGGGGCCCAGGGGCAGGGGCACCCACTCCTCCTCTCTGGGTGAGTCGCTGCGATCCCCAGCCCGGCCCCGGGGGAGAGCCCTGGCTGGAGTCGTGGGGTGATGCGCAGGCACTGGGCCCAGCCATGGCAGTGGTCCCAGGGCGGAGCGCAGGCGGCCCGTCGCCCGGGCACCCTGCCCTCTCAGAGCCCGCTTACGTGCCGTCCCCCAGGCCTGACCCTTCAGAGGGGGCGAGGAGCTCGACGTCTCGTGGGACACAGGCAGTCTGTGCCCTCAGGGGCAGCCCGGTTCCTCCCTCTTCGGAGCAGGCTCTGTCGGAGGGCCCCAGAGGCCCCCAGCCCTCGCATGCCCTCCTTGGAAGAGCAGCGCCCCGAGGTCGCCAAGACTCAGAGCGACCAGCCAAATGCCTGGCCCGCCAGCTGTGCGGTGCCGGCAGGCCTCCTCCGAGCCACCTCCTGAGCCTGCACTCGCACTCGGAACAGGGCCCTGAGTGGACTGGTGCACATCTGGAGCCTGCAGACACGGAGGACGGTCGCCACCCTGGATGGCCACAGGGGCCAGTGTGTGACCTGGCTGCAGACGCTGCCCCAGGGCCACCAGCTCCTCAGGTGGGTCTTGGTGGCAGCCAGCATGGTCCTGAAGGAACTAAGTTGTGGCCTCATTGGGGGCCAGGACCTCTCCAGTGGAGGCCCTTGCAGCCTTCCCACCTGTGACTCTGCCCTCGGCACGCCCCAAGCAGCACGTCCTCCTCGGTGTGCTGGGGGGGTCGCTGCACCCTCTGTCTGGCCCCGCCCCCGCTGAGAAGAGGCTGGTGAGCGCACAGGATCCCTGGTGCCCCTCCGGCCTGAGCAGAGCCCACCCTGGCCTGCCAAGGCCCCAGTGGCGAGGGCTGGGGCCTGTCCTTGGAGGAGTGTCAGCTTCCCTCCGGAGTCTTGGTGTCAGCACAGCTGCCCTACAGGGGGGCCTCCCTGGTGTGGAGCCGCCTGCCTGTGGGGCAGCGAGGACTGGTCACCAGGGGGGCACAGAGTTTGAGCCTGAAGCTCTCTCAGGCTGACGGGGCTGCATGCCACAGCCCCCGGCACAGCCAGCCCACGGGCACAGGGAGCACCTGCAGGGCCAGGACTCTAGGGCCTGAGGCTGCCCAGCACAGGGTAAGCAGCGGGTGGCTGGAGCAAGGGGGTGCCTGGCCCGCTGGTGGGGAGACCATGTGCACCGTGACCACGGTGGGCCCAACCTGTGAGCATCATGGGCTGTGAGGGGCTGGAGGTGGGGCAGCAGGGTAGGAGTGGCTGTGCGCTGGCGCTTCCCCTGAGGCCTTGTAGGGGTGACAGCTGGGGGGCCAGGAGGCAACAGGGAGGGGCTTTCCACTTCCCCCAGAAAGAGGGAGGGCAAGGCAGGGCACGCCGGGAGCCGGGCCGCCTAGCTGCTGGAGTGGACCACTGTCTTGGGTCCCACTGACATCTGCCCCTGGACAGGGCTCGCTGCCCCAGCCCAGAAATCTTCCAAGTCCAGGTGGCCCTTTCCTGAACAGCTTGTGCCCAGAACTCCGGGACAGGTCTGTCTCCTGCTCTGGACTTGAAGCTGGGCATCTGGGCACCATGGAGCCCCGCCCCCAGAGGACAAGGCCCCGCGGGGTCTTCAAGACACTTTTGTGCCAGACTCATGCTGCTTCCGCCACTTGCTGCTAGCTTGCGCGTGCCTGAGGGTGGAGGTGTCTGGGAGGGTGGTGGCCCAGGACGTGTGTACTCACAGAGCCCTCGCAGGGCCTTGCCTCCTTCCTGGCCAGGCTGGCCCAGACCCTCTGCCCCCTCTTGGTGCACAGGGCCGTCCATATGGTTCTGGTCTTTCCCTGATGGTTAGAGTAGATGTGGTGTCTGAATACCCCACCAAGCCACCTGCATCAGGAAATGCCATTTTTAAATGTTCCTCCTGAATTTTTAGCTGAGAGCTTCCTGCCCCTCCAGGGCCCAGGTGCCTGGGGCTCTCCTCTCCGGGAGCCAGCCAGATGGTGCACGGGGAGGCAAGCTTCGGGGACAGTGTCTGAAGGTGCCTCGCTTCGGCCTGGGGTGGCACTGTGGGGGCCCCACTCCAGGCAGGGGCCTGGGGGTCAGGAGTCTGTGGTGAAGGCCGTGCAGCTGCTTGGAATGCCCAGGTGCGTTTACGTTGCACTAGAGGCTGTGCGCCCAGCTGTGTTTGGAAGCCAGGTCTCTCTGAAGTGGCCCTTGAGTGGGGAACATTTGCTTTCATGTCAAGGGGAGACCAGAGGACCTAGAGCTGGGAGCCAGGGGCCCTTGTCCTCACCCAGCTGAGTGCAGGGTGCTGGGAAGCCTGGGGCCACCCTGCCTGCGCGCCCATGTGCACCTGGGCAGGCTTGGGCCCACTGTTTTTATTGTGAGGTGTGGCACACAGAAAGGTACACAGAGCACATGTACAGACTGCCATGTCACCACAACGTGGGCCCCTGCGTAGCCATACCCCGTCAGGAGCAGTGCACTGTCAGCCCTGTCCTCCAGCTTGGGGTCAGCTCAGCCCCTTACACCTCATTCTTGCTTTACCATCTGAATGCGCATCTCCAAAAGGCATCAACCCGTTTTGTCTTTTTTTCTTAACTTAAAAAAAGGGAGCCCTACAGCATAGTTTCCTTTGTGTCTGACTTCCTTCCCTCCACTTTCTCTGAGGTGCCCATGGTGTGTGGGGGTGTTGTGTGTGGTGTTCTGCTGGATGTGTGTCCCTGGCTTGCCGTTCCATTGGCAGAGATCCGGGTTGTCCACCTGGAGCGATTAAGGATGAAACTCAAGATTCCTGTCTGGGCCTCCTTGTGCCAGTGCACACGTCTGCAGATTGGACCCTGCGCCCAGAAGTGGGGCATCTGGACCGTAGGGTGCACACATGCCGGGCTGCTCAGAGAGCGCCCCAACCCCATGCCCGGTGGGGCTGGGGGCTTCAGGGTGTGGGCTCATCGGCGTCGTCCTGACTGCTCAGCGAGCAGAGCCCTCGTCTGTGTGTGTTAGCCACTCAGATAGACGCTCCCTTCAACACCCATTTCTCTATTGGACTGACTGCCTTTTTCTTACTGAGCTATGGGAGTTCTTTTGTGTTCTAGATATGAGAGATTTTTTTTTTTATCACCAACTATTTCTCCAGCTTGATGGCTTGCATTTTTCACTTTTTTAACGGTGTCTTTAGTGAGCAGAAGTTAGTTATTTTAATGGAGTCAAGTGTACCATCTTTCCCTTTGTAGCTGGTGCCTCTGTGTCTTGCAGAGGAGGCCTAGGACCAGGTCACGAAGATCTGTCCCTCCTCCCCCAGGAGCTTCACAGCCGCTGTCCCTGCACTGTGGGTGTGGAGGAGGGCTCTGTGCTTCCCATGGACACCTGACGGCCCTCTCTTCCCGGCCCTGGTTGCCTCTCTGAGCTGTGACATCAGCATCCGAGGGAGGGGGTGGTGGTGGCGGGGCTGCCAGGCAGAGGTGCCGCAGAAGTGTGCCTGCAGGCCAGAGAGGTGCGGCTGTGGGGACGAGGTCACAGAGGTGGCCAGGGAGGTGGCCAGATGGGCTGCATCCCACAAGCAAGTTGTCAGCTGAGCATGTCCATAAATATCTTGAGGAAAATGGAAGCCAGGTTTTCTCCCATCGGAAAAGGGAGTCACAAACCTGAGGAGGAGGAAGGGGAGAGGGACCCTCAGGGCATCAGCATGAAACTGGGGGGTATTGAAAATACATAGAGACATACTTGTGTGTGTGTCTGGGCGGCGAGGTAGGCGTGTGTTTCCTCGCTCTGTCTGCTGAGGGCCTGGTGGCAGCACTCTATGACCTGAGCACACCCAGATCTTGGTTTCTAAATCCCTTTCTGCACTGGAAGGAATGAGAATTCTTTGGAGGAAGAGCTGATTCCAGGTCTGGCACATCTTGTTGATGGACACGTCAGAAGGACCCTGAGCCGGCTTGAAGGGGCTCCTGTGGCCGATCTGGGATGGTTGGGGTAAAAAATAGTGAAAATTGTGGGTGATGCCCATTGAGCAATACAGGAACACATCAGCCTGTAGGAGGGAGTGTGGCGTGGCGAGGCACACACTGGGTCTTCTGGGGTGACGGGGTGTCAGGGGGGGGGAGAGAATGTATATTTAGCAATGAGGGGCCATCTGGAGGAGGCAGGGAGCAACTGCTCTGTGAGTTCACAATAAGAAGTTACTAAAAGCCATCTCAGGCATGAGTCAGGGCCTTCCACAGGCGAGTGTGTATCCAGCTGCCTCTTGCCTTCCTTAGGCTCTGCCCTGTCCTTGCGTGTGTCTGTCTTGCTCAGTGCTGCCGGTTCAGGCCGTCCTGCTGTGGCGCAGAGCAGGGCGCCAGTCCCATTCCTCCCGAGTGCCATGCAATTCCTGGTCCTCCAAATGTTCAGGCGCATTTTAACCTCAGCTTGGTGGGCTCTCCAGAAAAGAGTTGGGGCTTGGGTTGGGAGCAATGGCCTGGGTCACCCTGGGGAGCGCGCCATCTGCCCAGCACCGAGTTCTTGGGGCTGCCCCTCGCGCTGGGCCTCAGGCGGCCGCCCTTCCCGCTCCAGGGCCCACCGAGTCGTCATGCCTCCTCCATCCCCTCTGGTCTGGGGTCGCTTCCCTTTCCTGTATTTCTCATGGCCTCGCCTCTCGGGCAGAGGGGCTCAGGAGTTTATAGACCGCTCCTCACCGTTTCTCAGGATCAGATGGCGTGATGGGCTTTCAGCAGGAAACCCACAGGCCCGGAGCTCTTCTTGTCCCATCATTCGGGATCCGGGGTGTCCACAAGGCTCACTCCTGGTGAGGGTCACCGTGGTCACCTGGAAGGGCCTGTCTGTGGGTTTCTCCCTGGCAGGGACATTTCCCTCTGCTTCCTAGGCTCCTTGGAAGTGAGGGCCTGGGTCTGCCAGGGGTGTTCCTCGGGGGATTTAGAAGTAGGAATTAAGGAGGGCTGAGTCTGCAGCCCTCATGTGCTGGAGCTGCTGCAGTGAGCGAGGGGCACCTGGAGGGGCACGTGGAGGCTGTGTGTCTCCCGTTCTCCTGAGTCTTGCCTGCAGGTTTCAGCATCTGGTGGTGGGTTCTGCCCCCGCAGTTATCACTGGGTGATCTCCTGGGACTTCTGTTTCCGCACGCCTCCCACCTTTGGTAGAATTCACCTTTATGAGGACTCCGTGTGTGTTCCTTCAGGAGTCAGTGATTTATTCCTGGGCTATCAGCTCACACTGTTATTTATTGTATTGCTTAGACTGTTCCAGCTTTGCCACCTGGTCCTGTGGACACAGCTCCATCCTTTATATTTTAAGTATTTCCTTGCTTTCTGTCACTGTGAGATGCCAGGACAAACCCTGGTTTCCCCTGCTGCAGGCCTAGACTCGGCCATTCCTCCAGAAACCTGGTCCTGTTTCTAGAGAAAGGGTGAGAAGCCCGGCTGGAGGGTGAGGCATGCTCGTCCCCCTGGGTGTGGTTGGCCCTGGGTCTCCTGGCAGTGCCTGGGTGCGTCTCTGTGGGTGCATGGATAAACACGCATTCCTGCTGACGCCTCCGATTCCAGTCCAGCTCCTCGGGGTTGTTCTTACTTCCCCGGCTTCTCTGTGATGCGTTCTGGGACGGGTCCCGCCACCCACCACTTGGGCACTCCTCTGTTCCACCCTGCTGTGCGTGTAGCTAGGTTTTGGGATTGCTAGACCACACCTCCGTGGGAAGCAGATGGGCCAATAGGGTCCTGTGTCCCTGTGCAGTCGCCTTGTCTTTAACCTTGCAGTTCCCAAGTTCCCTCAGGGCAGCTCCTGTCTGCTCCCTGCCCGTGTCCAGCATGCCACGCATTTGTGATGGTCTGCAGCCCTGCCTGGGACCCTGGGACCCTGGGACCGTGATTATCTTTTTAATGAACAGTAAAGTACAGGTTTTTGTACTTGGAAAATTCACTTGGGAAAATGCCTGAGGGTGGGCCTGCAGGGGCCTCAGTGAACTCACAAAGAGGGAGGCAGGGAGGGTGGGCGCACACTTTGGCGGCTCGGGGAGCAGCAGGGAGGCCATGGGAGGCGACTGCGGCGTGCGCCCGGAGCACCGTGGGCCTGTCTGCGGTGCACCCCTGGCACAGCCGTGAGCAGGTGGGGCATCAGGTATCTTTGACACAAAACCCTTGCTCAGCCGAGGTGCCTCAGTGTGTCCCAGCACACATGCCGTCCGTGGAACGTGCCCCCACCTCCCTCGGCCTGACGCTGGTCTGCTGGGCATGTGGGCTAAGCAGTCTGCTCACCCCCAAGGCTCACGCCTGTCTCTTGGCTTTGGCAGTCAGGGCCGGGACCTGAGAGTGTGCCTGTGGGACCTGGCGGAGGGCAGGAACGCCGTCGTGGACTCCGTGTGCCTGGAAAGTGTGGGCTTCTGCAGGAGCTCTGTCCTCGCCGGGGGCGGGCAGCGCTGGATGCTGGCCACACCCGGGAGAGGCAGCGACGAGGTGAGGTGAGCCCCGCCGGAGCCGTCCCGGGCTGCTTAGGCAGCCCCACGGGCCTCAGGCTGGGCCTTGCTCAGGCCGCCCGGGAGGCACCCTCGTGGTGAGTCAGGAAGGCAGGCCCGGCATGGGACAGACTACTGTCTAGGCCTGAGGCCACAGGAGCCCTTGGGGGGAGGCTGCCCAAGCGGGTCCTAGAGGACTTGGGTGCAGCGCATGTGGGGGAGGTCCCTGTGGTGGGAGAGACACCGAGGTCCTGGTAGGCCTGGGGGCCCGAGCAGAGGGGAGGGCAGCCTTTTGGGGAGCAGAAGCAGGTCCCAAGCGAGAGGCCACAGGCAGGGCTGGGGTGTGGGGGAAAGGGCTGGCCCCAGGGTGGGAATCACAGTGCAGAGGGGTGGGATGGGCAGAGTAGCAGAGGACAGGGCTCCAGGGGCTGGGGGTGTGATGGAGCCTCAGAGGGCCCCATCAGGTGTAGCTTAGGCCAGGGCAGCCAGCGGTGGTGGGTGGCAGGGGGTGGAGATGGACCAGGCTGGACAGTGGGGTCCACGTCCCCAGGGCAGAAGAGGCCGAGTCCACCAAGGGAAGCAGAGCCCAGGACTGGGAACAGCTGGGTAGAGAGGAGAGTGCAGGGCCACCAGCCCCGGGGGCGCTGAAGGGAAGTGGAAGCAGCAGCCTGTGGGCAGTGGCTGGGCAGGCCTGGTGCCCGTGGGGGCGCACCTGCAGGGGGAGGGCCCCGGGTGCTGCCCGCCCCCATGCCCGCCCCGAGAGCCCCTGTAGCAGGCGGCGCCTGGGCACATGTGGGGTTTGGCCCCTGCCCAAGAAGACTCGTTTGTCTTAAAGCAGATTCAGTTCATAAATAATAAGATAGGAACAGGCATTTATTTGTTCATGATTGCATTTAAATCACCAATTAGGAGCTACATATACTTTTCTTGCCAATTTGCCAAAAACCTGTTCAAACTTTTATTAATGTGAAAAGAGAAGGGTGTGCTTGCTCCTGGTCGGCAGGAGGCGGGCGGCGCCCAGCCTTCCTCCTGCCGCGTACCACTGGCCGGCCTCAGGGTGCAGCCGGCGTTTGCTGCTGGGGTCATGCACTGCCTGCCACCCTCCACTTCCCGGCCACCCCAGGCCTTCTCCGTGCCCGCCCTCGCTCACCCTGGGTCCCCTCCCTGGCCTGGCCCCTGAGACCACTCATCCCATCTGCCCGAGGCTCTTCCTACCTGGGTTCCTGGCTGCCCGTGTGCAGGCCGCATCTGTGTTTTTCAGGAGCAGCCAGTCTGGGGGCCTCGCACATCCTGGGAAAATGGATGTTTTCCACGTTCCCACCTGGAATGTGCCTGGACCGGGCTCTGGAAAAGCTTCACGGGCCTGTGCCCAGACAATGCCAGGGAGGACGCGCTCCCACCCTGCCCGGCCGTCTGGGTGGCCACACTTGCCCAAACCAAACAGTTTTTCCTTCAGGAAACAAAGCTCGCAGTGGAGTGCCAGGTGGGAAGCAAGTGCACCAGTGTCTGGGGGAGGCTCCAGACATGGGCGCCCAGACCCCCGCCAGGGCAGCCCCCGCTCCGGTCCGTGGAGGCCCTGGGCCGCCCCTGCTCTCTGGCTGCCGCCCGCACTCTCTCACAGCACTGCACTCGGGGCTGGGGCCGCCTGGTCTTCCCTCTCACTTCCTGCCTCCTCCGACTCCCCCCAGACCAGACTCCTGCCCGCACGGCCCCCTCACTGCCACCAGACGGGTCTCCCTGAGCCCACAGAGCAGGACGAGCCATCCCTCCTTTTCCCACGGAGCGGTGTGCCAGGCCATCCACAGTGCAGGCCACGCAGGCTTTGTGCCCAGAGACCTCTCCTCTGGTGCCCCCCACCTCCCAGCTGGCGCCTCAGAACCAGCCTGTCCTTGTGATGTGGTCGTGAAAGGAACAGATCTCACTTTAAGAAATCTGGCAACAGGCAGCAGCAGGGCAACAGAGGAAGTCGAGTTGGTCTGTGTCCTTCCACACACAGACGTGGGCTGGCCACGCAGACTCTGAAGCAGGGAAGGGTTGCGGCCCCGTGTGGCCAACAGCTTTCTGCCTTGCGTCTGTGCAGGGTAGGGTTGAATTGATGTCAAGACTGAGCAGAGTTTCCTTCTCTGTTCTGCTGAAGCAGCGGGCCCGGCCCTGGGGTGAGCGTGCCCCGGCCAGCTGCCCCACCCTGCCTCCCTCCCTCCCACCACAGGCGTCCCCCCAGCCTCTGCCGTCCTCAAGCAGTTAGCTGTGATGCCGTGGGTCAGCCACTGCAGAGCAGCAGACCACGGCCCCGTCTCCCTTTCCTTCAGGTTTCTTACTTGCAGGCTGTGTTAGGCTACGCCTGTGTCCTGCATGTCATGTGTCCTGTTTCTTGTATTTCTTCTCATTTTGCTTGAGCTTCTCCATGAGCATCTTTGCTGCTCCAGGGCTCTTTCCTGTGGGTAATAACCATTCATGTCGTCTGGCCCTTTTCTGTCTCCTCTGTGGGCATGAGGGCCGAGGCGGCTGGCACAGATGCCAGCCCTGCAGGCCTGGCAGTGGGGGAGCCTGTGTGCATGTGTGCACTCGGCAGGGACCGCACAGCTTGCCCTTGCCTGGCTGGGAGCCTTTCCCCCAGTGCTAGGGTGTTCTGCGGCCTTCTGGCAAGGGCCTGCCTATGGAGGTGCCGTGAGCACAGAGCAGGACCCCCATGGCTGGGTGGACCAGGCCATGCTGCCAGCTTTCTGCCCTGCCTGTAGCGGCCCTTGGACATGGCCCCCAGCACACACGTGGCAGATCCGGAACTCAGACTCTCGGGACTCCATGCTTCGGGATGGGTCCCTCATGTGATTAGTGAGAGCAGCGTGGCTCACACCTGCATGCCTCAAGTTCACCTTGGCTTCTCACCAGGGCTCTGTGCTCTGGGTGTCAGACCAGAGGCCAGCTGTCTCCTCAGCACCCCCGACCCCCCGGACCTCAGACTCCTTGTCAGCAAAGGAAGATGCCCTGTCGGTGAGGGGTGGCATGTGGCCCCAGGTGGCCACACTGTTGTGGTGGTGTTACTGGGGAGCTGCCACCTTGGTGCCTAGGGCAGCTAAGGGCGAGGTGAGCACCCCCTCCCCACCCCAACTGAGCAGGGGACCCACTTCGCACAGAATCCCCTCTCTCGCAGGCCCTGCAGGAGGGGGCACCTTATCCCCCCTTGGATAAGGGAGCTGAGGCATTAGGGATGCAAATGGCTAGGGAGCTACTTCCAGTCCGAGGTGCTCCAGGGCCAGAGCCTGCCTCTTGCAGCCTCAGCTAGCTGTCCCCAGCAGAGCCCGGCCCAGCTCAGGTAGACGGGCTGAGTATGAGCCAGCTGTGAAAGCCATCTAGGGGGCATCTCCCAGTCCGGGTGCAGGCGGGCCCGGCACTGTGCTCAGTGACCCAAAATGTAACTGCTGTTCGGGTACAAAGGTCCAGGGCACCCAGAGCAGGCAGGCTCCAAACAGAGTGTCCTTGGCCATGTCACGTTCGCTTCCCAGGCTTGGTGGGTCTCCAGGCATCCCCCAGTGCAAGCCTTTGTACCATCTGATACGCTGCGATAGCTCAGAACAGTCCACATGTAAAGCCCGCACCGGGAGAGCAGGCCAAGGCCAGGAGAGTCAGCAGACGGAGGCGGTGCTGGGTGGGCCTCTTGCTCAGCGAAGGGGTCAAACTGGGGGAGGCCAGTGGTGGCTGTGGGTGGTAAGGCTGGTTAGAGGGCTGTGCCAGTCACTCGGGAATGACGCGTGCGTTTCGCAAGGCCCAGCAGTGCTGGGGCCCATGAGCTTGTGCGGCCTAATCGGGAGGCTCAGCTCCCAGGTTCCTGTGGGGAGCAGACAGAAACTCGCAGCAGCCTTGGCTAATCGCCTTAAAAGTCTCTTGTTTGTATAGCACAGATGCGACTTGGCACCGGCCCAAATCAACTTGTTTTCTCACTGTCAGGTTCAGATTCTGGAGATGCCATCCAAGACGTCAGTGTGCACCCTGAAGCCGGAGGCAGGTGCCAAGCCGGGCATGCCCATGTGCCTGGAGCTGTGGCAGGTAAGGCCCAGCGCATGCCGACCACGCCCACCCACCCGTGAGTCATGCCCCATTCAGGGTCTGGTGGATGTCAAACCAATGGGCAATTAGCCTCTTGGGGAAACCTGTGCGCTCCGCCTTCCGCAGCCTGCGTGTCACAGTTCCTGCCGCCCTGCAAACCACGCTGCCCTGTGCTGTCCTCCTCCCGGGCCGTGAGCAGGGCCAGCCAGCCAGCAGAGCCGGCCCCTCCTGGGGCTGTGCGGGCCCCTCGCCTCCCCGTGCCCCCGTTCGCAGCCTGGCTCGGCCCAGAGAGCTGTGCTGACTAACCCTACAAGCCTGTGCCGCCCCAGCCTTGTTGGGATTAATTTTTGTTACTACTTTGCCTCATAGAGGCAGAAGTGGGCTTAACATGCTGAGTTTCCCTGCGGCCACACTTGGAATTTTTGATTCACAGCCATTTCCTGCTTTCTTGACTATTGTCTCTGATTAGAGAGGGTCAGGAGGCATCTTCTGGGGCCAGCAGCAGAAGCTGGGGTGGAGACAGAAAGGGGTCCAGAGGTCTGAGTGGTGCCAGGATTTTTGTCCCTCTAAGGCCAAGCCTGAGGCTGGGGAGGGCTCATTGTGGGCCCACCCACTTCACCCCCCAGAGGTCAGCATGGACTGAGAGTGTCCATTTCCACCCGTCGGGCTGCTGGCATTTGGTGCAGCAGAGCCGGTGGTCTGGGGTGTTCGCTTGGCAGACTCATGGCCTTATCTTCACCGTTGGGGAAACCCTGGTGAGCAGGTGACAAGCCAGTGCCCACCTCTGGAGCGTGGCCTGCAGGCGGTTCTCAGCAGCACCTCCCTAGGCTGCCCAGAGCCCGCCAGGATCAGGAGGTGACTCCTGCCTCGTCCCTTGCTGCCTGTTTGAAGTCCTTATAGGAGTCAGACCAGGTGGGCTCAGGCAACTTGGAGACGTCTGAGTGCCAGACAGGGTCCATGGGGCAGGCACTCCATGACCCTGCCCCAGGCTTACTGTCCCTCCAGGGACCTGCCTGTCCCCGCAGTTTCTTGCCCAAGAACATTCTGGTTGGAATTTGGGGTCTCTGACAAGCTGAGCCTGTAGTGTCCCGCTGCCACCTCTCAGAAGTCCTGGGTTTTGAGGAGGTGGGGGCTCTGAGACTTGCCTGAGTGATGGAGCTCCTGGCACCTGCAGGCTCGCAGCGAGCTGGGCAGGGAGCGCCCCACTCACAGGTCCCGGGGCAGGACGTCACCACTGTGTCCACTCACGCTCTGCTCCCTTGAAACACTGTCATTGCGTGACCATGTAAAACTCCAGCAGAAAAATGTGTAGAAACGGGATGTACAAACTTGTTAAGGTAATTAATACAGCTGACAGGACAAATCGAGTCTCTCTTAGTTAACACAGATCCAACGCAAAGCGTTCTGTTTAAAAAAAGCCAATGTTCATTTGAAATGTCCCTTCTTCTCTCCAAACCTGGAGGTCCAGGTCATAAGGCACTAATCTGAGTGTGGCCGAGTGGCCTGACACGGTACTGTTTTCTGAAACATTCAGGGGTCTTCTTGTTTTGCTCCTCGAAGCAGCTGACACGCACCATTAGGGTGATGATGACATCAAGGGTCAGAAGGGCATTCCCACCAGCCCTCAGAGCGGCTCCCAGCCGCTGGGCCTCGGGGCCCCTCCAGTGAGCCGAGGGATCCCCACTGACTGAGGCGCTGCGTGCCGAGAGTCCCTCCAGCCAGCATGCCCAGAGACGGGGAGGCAGAGCGGGTCTCCACGGCGACTTCAGGTCGCCCCGTGACGGGGCTTGGCACCAAGAGCATGGCGGTCCAAGTCCCAAGGCTACCAGGGCACTGACCTGCCGAGGTGTGAGTGGACTTCAGGGCCCCTGCACACCAGGAGAGAAGCGGAGGGCCTGCAGCCCAGGTGGGAGGAGCAGCCGTCAGGGGCCAGAGCTCAGCGTTTGGGCCCCCTTGGCAGCTGTGGGGTGAGCCCCTGCGGCCCGTCTGGCTTCTGCTCTGGCCACCCTGTGGCGCCTCGATAGGAGGGTCAGTAGTGCACAGCCCCGAATTAGGCAAGGCGCTCAGAACCCAGAGACCATAGGCATCACGCAGGCTTAGGCTACAGAGACTGCCCAGAACCAGGGTGTCAGCAACAGAAGGGCCCTGGGCGTGGGAGGAATGTGCTCAGGGAGCAGAGGCAGCTGGGGTGGGAAGCAGGGGCCCCCGAGAAGCTCTTCACACCCGCTTTGGGTGGGGTCTGGAGTTCTGGTCGCAGGGCCCGGGCAGTGAAACAGCCCACAGAGGCCTGGGAGGTGGGGCTGCTGGCAGGTGCGAGGCTCCATGTGGACCCACACCCCTGCTCTAGAAGTACCGTGTGTAGGCTGTTAATTGTTATGAATAAATGTCCAACCCTCCTCCTATAAAAAGAAATGGATGAGGTGCCGAGCGCCAGGCTGCTCCCCCAGTGCTCACCCCATTTGGGTCCACATCAGGCTGCTCGTGAGGGAGGCTCTGTCTGGAGAGGCACAGCTGCCTGCAGGGAGCCACCCGAGAGGCCTGGCCACTTCTTAAGGCTGTGGGGAGAAGTGCGGTAAATAATTTTTTCTGTACAAAAAAATGTCCAATCAGGTAATCTGAGCGATGCCAAAACACAGCTTTTCCCTGTTGTAAAACCGCAGGGTCTGGGCAGCAGTGCCGTCGGGGCCGCGTCCCCGGGCTGCTCCTGACTGCTCTCTGGCTGGGGGCCCCGGGCGGCACCCAGGAGGCCCGGGATCCTGCCAGGGGCCTCACGTCCGTAGACAGCCCCTTTCTGTTCTTCTTTGGGTGACTACGTATTACCACCAGAAAAAAGATCTCACGAGCCGTTTCTGGGCGCGGCCAGGAGGTGCCCTCCCGACCAGGTCTGACCGGAGGATTCCTGGTGGCCGTGCCCCCCATCATCCCCTCACAGTTGTCTCCTCCATGGCTCCCTAGCTCCCATCACTAGCAGGGTCCCTGTGACACTCACCGTGCCCTTCTGCCTCAGTTTCCCCTTCTGACAGAGCCCTGCTTCCTTGGGTTGAGGATGTAGTGTTCCCTCATGTTAGACGCCTGCCCTGCTGCCTTCTGACTAACCCAGGTCACGTAGCTTAGCCAAGCAAGGGTTCTTCATGGGCGCGCGGCAATGTCGTGGGGAGGCCCGCCATGTGACACACGCAGCACCTGGGCCCGGAGCCCATCTCGGGCAGAAGCGCCCACCATCAGGTGCTCCAGTGAGTGGGCGGTGCTGTCAGCCCTCCCCGGGGAGACCACGCACTGCTCAGTGCCAGCCCTGCCCTCCAGCAGTGGACCATCCTAGGGACTGCAGGGCCCTGGGAGGCAGCGTGCTCCCCAGCCCCCTAGGCCCCTGTTCTCACTGCTGACCATCCAGAGGCTGAGGGCCAGGCCTGGTTGGAACTCACAGCGGTTCAGCTGAGCTCCTGGCTCAGGAAATGCCCCAGGGAGAGACTGTGCTCTGTTATTTCTGACACAAGTGATGCCAACCGCAGCAGCTCAACGGGGCCCGCGCGTGTGCGTAAACAGCGGGTGGCATCTGTGATGCATGCGCTGTGTCCTGGAAGCAGCCCGGGGGCCTGTGCTGGAGGTTGGCTCTTGGCGGGACCCGGGGATAGGCACCAAGCATGGGGCCACCACGCGTGGGGAGAGGGTGACATGGAATCCTGCACGGCCAGGCTAGATAAACGAGGCGTCTGCCCAGGGTACAGGGCCCTCTGACCTGTGCCGTCATCCATCACAATAGCTCAGGGCCCGCGAGAGTGCGGCTCGCACCAGTCAGCGCCGTAGCGACTCGTCGGGCTCGGGAGCTCGGGGGCTTCTCCACAGTGACATTGACAAAGCACAGAAAGTTCATTTTTCATTGAGACAGAGCTTGCAATTTTCTTTGGTGGGTGGCTATAGACAGGTGACCAGCCCCACCAAGGTTTGGCTGAGAGTCTCCAGCCTGGAAGAGAAGCAGGAGGGCACACACACCTGGCTTCCCCAGGCCCAGCAGTGGGGACCAGGCCACACTGGGCTCTGTGCCCTCCAGTCCCAGTCTCAGGGTGCCCCCGCGCCAGCCCCATGCCCGTGGCATCCGCCATCAAACAGTGTGCAAAGAGCATGGGAAACATCTCCCTGCATTGACCACCCCCAGAGTCCAGTGGGAGGGGCAGCCCTCTCTCGAGCCCCTTCTCCCCCAAAACGCACCAGGACCCTTCAGGACTGACTGTTGTGCTGTCCCCCCAGGCTGACTCCAGCCCCCGGCCACTCCTCTTGGCTGGCTATGAGGACGGATCAGTGGCCCTGTGGGACATCTCTGAGCAGAAGGTGTGCAGCCGCATCGCCTGCCACACGGAGCCCATCATGGGCCTTGACTTTGACTCCCAGAAGGCCAGGGGCGTCTCGGGCTCTGCGGAGAAGGCGCTAGCTGTCTGGAGCCTGGATGAGCAGCAGACCCTGCAGGTCAGTGAGCCAGACCCGAAGTGTCATTTATCCTGCTTTGCACTAACAGTCTGATAGGCTGAAACAATATTTAGTCATGAAGAGGAGCTGTTGCAGAGCCCTGGCTAATTAATCACTCTGAGGCGGGGTGCAGGCCGGCCTGTCCCTGGGGCCAGCACAGGAAGAAGGGGGCGTGGGTGCTGGTGAGCCGTTCACATGGTTTGGGTTTCTCTCAGGCCTTGGGTTAATAGCAGTCACGTCTTGTCCATCTAGAGAAAGGGGCATGTAGAGTCCAGGAGTATGCAGGCCCATTTGCAAAAACTCAGAGGAATTTGGTCAGTAAGGAACTGATTAATCAAAAAAAAAAAAAAAAACCGTTAAAACCCCAACGTGGAGAAATCCATGGAGTCACGCCCCAGTGGTGTGTGCAGGCCAGCCCCAGGGAGGCCATTCCTCATGGGCAGCAGGAAAGGGTGTGAGGTCTCGGGGCAGAGCAGGGCATTGTGGAGACCTTCCCTAACATCTCAGTGGACAGCCCCACCCCATGTGGCCCATGGAACACTTGGGGTTCATGCCTGGTGCACAGCATGGGGAGGCCCAGCCCGCAGGGGCTCAGAGCCTCCTATCCAGGCCTGACCGTGATACAGCTGTTGGGTCTGCCTTGTACCTCTTTGTCCCCAGGGGGTGGCCTGGGTACACTGCCTTCTGGGGCTGGCTGAAGAATCCCCCTTAACTAAGAATTCTTGACCATGGCCAGCAAGTAGAAGTTCCTAGAAGAGGCAGTTCTGTGAACTCAGGCCGGTGTTGGAACAGGGCCCCAGGGAGTACCATGTGGCCCTCAGGGAGACAGCCCGCAGAAGCAGAAGCAAGCCCAGCTCCTGGCCTCGCCTGGGCTGTCAGCCCTGGAGACTGGAAGACAGGGCCTGGGGGCAGCCCTCAACTTGCAGGGGCTGTGGTGGTCCAGGCTGCCCACCCCAGACAGGAGACCAAGGAAGAGGGCATCTCTTGGGGCCCCTTGCCATGTGGGGAAGGCTTGCCCAGCAGCCTGGCTGGCTTGCCTCACCTTGCACTTGCTCAGTTCCAGCCCCCCACCGAGCCCCTGGAAGCATGTGAGGGCTGGGGAATGGGGCCCAGGTGGAAGGGGGGACATGCTGCAGTGCCCATCAGGCATCACCACACCCTAGGTGCATCCTGGAGGTGGCACACTTCCACCAGGTCACCCGCACAAGGGACGAAGTGAGGACAGTGGGGCAGGGGTCACAGGGTGTGTGAGGAGTCCTGGGCAAAGGAGAGGCTGACAGCAAGGAGAGAGGGCACACCCAGAGGGCAGTGACAGGTGTGGAGGCCTGGGGACGGACACTGAGGTCAGGCAGAGTGACACCCGGGAGGTGCCCTTCCAGGTCGCAGGCAGGGGCCACCGGGCATCCTGAAAAGGACAGTCCCATGGGAGGCTAGAGCCAGAGCAAGTGGCTGGCAGCGAGGGGGGGGTCACACAGGCTGCCCAGGGGGACCAGGCCCAGTCGTGGGAGCCGTGGGGCTTCTCCGTCCTGGGGGACGGTCTCTGAGGCCTCAGAACCCCGGCCCAGGTCTGGGTGGGCGGGAAGTCATGATGATGCCGTCCCGGCCAGCCGGGCGTCAGGTCCTCCCTCACGCCCCTCCCTCTTGCCCCACGAGCCTGGCGGGGGCCCGGGCAGCCCCTGGGTCCAGTGCTCATTCCGCTGTGGCTCGAACTTCAGCAGCCTGACTGCAAAGGGCTGAAGACCCACCTGGCTGCAGGGCCCCTGCACCCCAGCAAGGGGCCCTCCTGGGGTCTTGGCCTAGATCTGCCTCGCCTCCTGGTTGTTGGGGAAGCAGCTGCTAGAACCTAAAACTTAAATTTATGGGGCACGTTCCAGTCCAGAGATGCGCTTTTACTGTGCTGATGAGTCGGAGAGTTAAAGCAGAAGGGCAGCCAGCGCTTCAGTGTGGATGCAGGTGGTGCCCCGGACTGGGGAGCACATCAAAGCCGGGAGCGCCCCCCGCTGAGCATTGCTGCCTCGCAGAGACAACTGGGCATCACATTCAGCTCTCAGGTCGCGAAGCCCAGGCCTTTGAGGGGGAAGTGTCAGGGGCTGCGAGGCCTTCGGCATCCTCGGCGTCCACGCCCCAGGGGCCCCGGGAGCACTATGCCCGGCCCTGCAGGGCTACGACGCAGCTGCTGCCCCGGCACGCGAGCCGCGTGGGCACAGCTGCGCTTGGCCTCGCAGCCCGCCGCTGAGGTCTCTAACGAGCCCAGATCAATCTCTCCGGGCGGGCGCTGGGAGTGGAGACACAGATGAGGTTTCCCGCAGCAGAGCGTGGGTAACGGGAACCAGATGGTGGCCGCGCCGCGTGCGCATTCCCGGCACCTGAGGTCATGCGCGGTGAGAGCCTCGGTGGTCAGGGAGCCTTCCAGGAGGGTCCTGGTCCGGGGCAGACCCAGCCGGGGGCTGCGGCGGTGACTAGGAGCTGTCGGTCACGCGCGTCACCAGGGGCACATGGTGATGCTGGGCCGCTCGCCTGCTCTTTCCCTTGAGCCCCTGGGGGGTTTGGGTCTGGTTGTCGTCAGACACAGGTGGTGTGCAGACCTGCTCCTTCCTTCCACACTTGGGCAGGGCCCATGGCCTTGAAGCAGGGGCTGATTTACGGCCAGCATATTTTTAGGCCTTTAAGTAATATCGAGGCCCCCTCCACAGCCAGCCTGGGCCGGGAATTGGACCAACCGCACTCTCCCTGCGCCATGCCCACGGCTGGTCAGCCAGGTGTCCCCTTGTCCCCAGCGCATGGCCCCTGCCTCCCTCTCCCACCCTGCCAGGGGCCTCCCTCCAGGGTGGCCACACCAAGATGTGTGGGACAGGTAGGAGGGAGCCCGTGGCCCCGAGGGTGGGCAGACTGTGGCACACCCCAGCCCGTCGCCACGTCTTGGGAACCAGAGGAGGCGGCTCTGGCCACTGGCAGTGCAGACAGACCCTGCCCGGCCCTCCTCCTCCTCCTCCTCCTTGGGATACGGGCCCGCAACGGGTACCAGTCTCTTTCCGTTTGGGCCCCTAGCAGAGCTGCTGCTTCTCATTTCCTGCCAGGGTAGCCGGGCCTTGAAGAGCTGCCTCAGCGCCCCCGAGTTTCCCAAGGGACTCTGAGGGGTGTGTGTGTGTGTGGGGGGGTCATCCCTGTCTCTGGGGGCAGCACTGGGCATCCCGGCCCCTCCCAGGGGGCGATGTTCAGCGTGGAGGGCATTCTCTGCCCTGCACCCGACTTCAGCCTTGTGGCGACTACCAAAGCGCCCCTTCCCTTGCCTGGCACTCTGAGTGTCCATCAGCAGAAAGCAGGCCCTTTTCTCCCTGGGAAATGTCCCCCATGTTAACCAATTCACATAAAGATGGGTGCCAAGGAGGCGACCCTGAGGGGGGGCGCTGAGTGGCTCCAACAAGTCTGTAGCCCTGAGCCCGAGGGTCTGCTCACTACCACCGGCTCAGAGGCAAAGTTCGCAGAAGCAAGGCTGAAGGACAGTGATGGCAGCCTCCTGTCCTGGCTCCCGGCTACCCTGTTCTGGCCCATGCAAGTAGGGGGGACTCCGGGGCGGCTCCAGTGGCTACAGCCCCACACCCAGGTGCACGCGTGCAGTTTGCTGCCTGCCCCCCGTGCTGGTCTCGGCGGCCTGTGTGTGCAGTCCGGGAGCCTGCAGCTGAATGGCGAGGCAGAGAGGGAGGCAGTGTGGGGGCAGGGGCCACGTGCTGAGGGACCCCAGCGTTCGCGATGAGAGTCGAGGGCTCTGTGCTGTTCGGCTGCTCACGTGCCAGCACAGGTAGGATGCATGCAGAGCCCCCACTGCGCCAGGGGCTGCCAGGTGAGAGCAGTCGGTGCAGGGCACACAGCTGCTTGTTACAGTGGCAATGGCGGAGAGGCCGTGGGGCTGCTGGGGGTGTCACAGGCCTGTGAGGTAGAGCTGGGCAGGGGACGGAGGCTTTCAGAAGAGCAGGAGGTCTTGACCATGGAATAGAGGACAGGCTTGGAGGTGGCTGGACGGGTTGCCGCAGGGACACTGCCCAAGTGCGGTTGCATCGGCCAGGACCCCAGGACGTGCCGCGTGGAGGCAGGGCCTGCTGCGAGCATCCTTGCGGTGCCACAGGTTGGCCAGAGCTGCGTCTGCTGGCGGGTTTGGGCAGGTTCTTGTGACCAGGTTAGGTTCACCAGTGGGGAAAAAATGGATAATGAATGGCTGGTGGGCCACCAGACTCATGGCTTTTCTCATCAAACTTGTTAATTTAGTGACTAGCGTTGTTCAATTTTTGTGACGTTTAAACAACCACATATAATCCTAAAATAACCTGTTAAATAGTGTGTCCCCTTCTGCACTCTGTGGGCTCATTCAGGGCTGTCTGTCTGTCCGCCTGTCCCTCAGCAGCCTGACCTGTACCCCACCCCTGTTGCCTTGCACTGCTTATGGTTTTGAGGTGTCAGGAACCCCAGAATCAGGAGGCAGGTGTCCCTCCTTTCCTGATCTCTGCATCAGTCAGTGGGGCAGGTAGGGGGTGTCTCCGGAGGACCAGGTCTTTGCCTGTAGCACCAGGGCAGGCGTTTTCTCTGTGGAAGTTCTGATTTTCTTCTTGGACTCATTCAAGGTTTCCTGAATTTTTGGTAAGTTGCATTTTACTGTCAGTCTGAAGGCATAAAAATCTTCCAGGTATTTTCATACTGACCTTTTTTTTCAGTTGTTTGTAATGATTGTTTAAGTACCTGCTGTATTGGTAGGACCGTCCCTTTTTTATTCTCCTTCCCAGTGTCATTTCTGATTTTTAAAAGTCTTTCTTTTTCCCTTTTACCATTTCCGCCGTGACCATCCTGTCCCCCTGTGCTTTCTGAGCTCGGTCTGGGGCTCTGGCCCGAGCTGTGCGGGAAACCCACCCGTTCCCTGCCTCACTTTCCCGGGCAACAGCTGAAGCCTGTCTGCGCCCTTGGGCCCCGCGCGCCGCCGCGCAGCCTCATGGTGAGATGTCACCGTCTTCCTGTCACTCTCTGGTGGACCTGATTGTTATTTGTTCTCTGACTGCTGAGCTGATTAGTGTTTTTATAACGTTTCCAAATGTTTGATTGTTTTGCCCCAGTTATTTTTTATTTTTCAGTTTCTAACTTAATTCCATTGTGGTCAGAGAATAAGGTCTGAATGATATCAGCTCTTTGCAATGTGGAGGCCAGGCCAGTTTTCATACGTATTCCACATGTGCTTGAAAAGGAATACCCTCGTTGCTGGATGCACAGCTGTACCTGTGCACACCGGGTCAGGTATGCCGGCCATGTGGCCCTGATACTGTGCTCTGACCCGGGGGCCTCTGCACAGGGCGGGTGGACCCTCTTGCCCTGGACACCTTCCTGGCTTTTCTTGTATCCCAGGCAGTTTTGCATTCTGCATGTTGAGGCTGGCTTAGGAACATGCAAGTTTAGAACAGTGATCTTCCTGGGGAATTGCTTTACCTTTACTTCAGTGACCCTCATTATCTCTGGAAAAGATTTTTGCCCAAAAGCCTATTTGCCAACTATTAATATGGCTCAGGCCAGGTTTGTTCTTGTTACTGGCTTCCTTCTATAGCTTTTATTTTTTTAATCTTTGCCTTCAGCCTGCCTTTGAATGTACATGTCTCTCTCGCGGAGCCTGTCTTGCACACCGATTGCATCTCGCCGTTACTGTTCTGTTCCATGAATGTTGCCTGGACATTCTTACATCTCAGGCCCTCCTTCCAGAAGCTGAGAAGGCCAACCACTGGGAACCTGTTAGTGGGGCCCCTGCGTTTGTGAGTCAGCGTGCAGATGGTGCCCAGGGTTCTAGGTGCTTCTCTGGGTTCTGCTGCGCCTCCTCCGGGCTCTGGAGGTCACCTCCGGGTCTGCTCACCAACCTTTGGGGGACAGATTTTGACCCACAAATTTTGACTTGTGTCTTCATTTTTATTCAGTCTAAAATACTTTGTTTTTCCTTGTGATTTCATTGATCAGGTGGTTCCTTAGAAGTCTATTACTTAATTTCCAAACCTTTGTTGATTTTCTAGACATCTTTAATCTAGTTTAATTCTCCTGTCAGTGCAGGCACCCTGTACAATGTCAGCATTCAGATATTCACAGAGGTTTGTGTCTTGGCCCAGCACACGGTGGATGTTGGTGAAAGCGTGTGTTCTGCAGTTGTTGGGAGGGGGTGTCCTGTCAGTGTGGCGTCGGTCTGCAGTGTCCTTACCAATCCCTTTGTCCAGTTTTCTACCAGGTACTGAGGTCTTGCAATCTCCAAGTGTGGTTGTGAACCTGCCTTTTTCTCCCTTTATACTGTCGGTTTGGCTTCATGAATGTTGAAACTCTGCCTTGAGGAGCGTGAACCTGGTCTAGGCATCCCACTGAATGGTCATTGTGAAGCATCTTCTGTATCTCTTGTCATGTCCTTTGTCTGATACCAGTGGCACCAGCTTTCTCCTGTTCCCTCTTTGCATGGCACATGTCTCTCCTATTATTAGCCTATCTCAATCTCATTACATTTAAAAAGCATCTTTTGCAATCCTGCTTTTTCTTCTGTTCTGACAATCACTGCCTTTTAATTGGAGCACCTAATCTGTTTGCCTTAATGTAATTTAGGGTGTATCTCCCCCTGCATCTGCCGTCTTGATACTTGTTTCTACTTGTCACTTTCATCTTTGACCCTCCTTTCCCGCCTTCTTATGTGTTAATCAAATATCTATTTTTTTGTATTCCACCGTATATGCTCTCTTGTCTTCTTTGCTAGAGTGCGTGTCGTTCTTTTCTGCGTGGTCGCCCTCAGGCTGAGTCTTCCCCGAGATGCCTAGTGTGTCGTGCTGCCGGCCCATGTGTCACAGCCCTGCTCTAGGATGGTCCCATCCACCTCCCTTCAGCCCTTCTGCTGCTGTTAACAGACTCTACCTCTACATGAACCGTAAACTCCACTAACAGGGTAACTGGCTTTGCATTAAATCATCAGTTGTTATTTCTTAAAACTTACAGGAATAAGAAACATAGTATTTTATATTTACCCACCCATTATCATTTCTGGTGCTCTTCCTCTAGATACAAGTTGCTGCCTGGTTTTATTTCCCTTTAGCTGGAAAAATATCCCTTATTATTTCTTGTAGTGTGGTTCTACTGGCAAAAGATTCTCTAGCTTGTGTTTATCTGAAAGATATATTTATTTAAACCTCCTTTTTAAAGAATTCCGCCTGTAGAATTTAAGGATGATGGCTTTGTTTTCCCTTGTGCACTTTAAAGATGCTATTCCATCGTCTCCTGGCCTCTGTAACTCCTGGAGAGAACTCGTTGTGCCTTCTCATTCACATGCACACCGTGTGTCTCACTCCATGGCTGCTTTCAGGATTTTCTTCTCATCTGTGGTTTCCAGTAGTTTGACTGTCCTGGGGCTGCTCTAAGTTTAGACAGTGTGATATCTTCCCACAGATCCCTGAGGCTCTGCTCAGTTTTCTCCAGTCTTTTTTTCTCTCTGCTTTAGGTTGGGTAATGTCTATTGATGTCCACTAGTTTCCTGACTTTCTGTTCTTTTAATAATTTCCAATCTGCTGGTAAGCCTATCCTACAAATTTTTTTCATTTCAGTTATTGAACTCTTCAGCTCTACATTTTCTACTTTTTTTTTGTAATAAAAGACTATTTTTTAGAGCAGTTTTAGGTTCACAGCAAAATTGAGAGGAAAGTACAGACATTTCCCATATACCCTCTGCTCCCTCACATGCATAGCCTCTCCCATTTTCAACTTCTCTGCCAGAATGGAACATTTATTACAATCACTGGACCCACATTGACACATTACTACTCAGAGTCCATAGTTTCAATTAGCTTCACTCTTGGTGTTATACATTCTATGGGTTTGAACAAATATGTAGTGCCATGTGTCCACCATTATAATACCACATGGTATTTCCATTGCTCTAAAAATCCTCTGTGCTCTTTCTAATCATTCCTTCTATCCCTTAAGCCCGTGACCATCACTGATCTTTATTCTGTTTTCATAGTTTTGTTTTCCAGAATGTCGTGCAGTTGGAATCATGCAGTATATAACCCTTTCAGATTGGCATCTTTCACTTATAATATGCATTTAAGTTTCCTCTGTGTCTTTTCATAAACTCTTTTCTTTTTAGTGCTGAATAATATTTCATTGTCTGTATGAACCAGTGTATTTATCCATTCACCTACATCTTGGTTGCTTCCAAGTTTTGACAGTTGTGAATAAAGCTGCTATAAACATCCATGTGCAGTTTTTTGTGTGGAAATAAGTTTTCAGCTGCTTTGAGTGAATACCAAAGAGTACAACTGCTGGATCATACGGTAAGAGTAATTTAGTTTTGTAAGAAGCCACCTCAGTGTCTTCAGAAGTGGCTGTAGCATTTTGCATTCCCACCAGTGCTGAAAGAGTTCCTGTTGCTCCGTATCTTCACCAGCACTTGGTGGTGTCAGTGTTTTGAATTTGGGTCATTCTAATAAACGTGTAGTGGTATCTCATTGTTGTTTTAATTTGCAGTTCCCTGATGACATACCATGGGAGCATCTTTTCATATGCTTGTTTTCTATCTGAGTGTCTTCTTTAGTGAGGTGTCTGTTAGGTCTTTGGCCTATTATTATTTTTTTTTTTTAGAAGGCTGTCCTCTCTGTATGCACTCTAACTCCCAGAGATAAGTTTGCTGAGAATAGGTCTTAGCACTGGCATTAGGGGAAGCTGCAGAAGAAGATCCTTTCTGTTTTTTGTTTTTTTTTTTAAATAATTTATTTTGGTATCATTAATCTACAATTACATGTGCAATATTACGGTTATTAAACTACCCCCTTCATCAGGTCCCCCCCACCAACCCCATTTACAGTCACTGTCCATCAGAGTAGTGAGATGCTATAGAATCACTACTTGTCTTCTCTGAGTTGTACAGCCCTCCCCACACCCCCGCAACATTATGTCTGCTAATCGTAATGCCCCATTTTCCCCCTTGTCCCTCCCTTCCCACCCATCTTCCCCAGTCCCTTTCCCTTTGGTAACTATTAGTCTGTTCTTGGGTTCTGTGAGTCTGCTGCTGTTTTGTTCCTTCAGTTTTTTTCTTTGTTCTTATACTCCACATATGAGTGAAATCATTGGATACTTGTCTTTTTCGGCTTGGCTTATTTCACTGAGCATAATACCCTCTACCTCCATCCATGTTGTTGCAAATGTTAGGATTTGTTTTCTTCTTATGGTTGAATAATATTCCATTGTGTATATGTACCACATCTTCTTTATCCATTCATCTACTGATGGACACTTAGGTTGCTTCCATTTCTTGGCTATTGTAAATAGTGCTGTGATAAACATAGGGGTGCATCTGTCTTTTTGAAACTGGGCTGCTGCATTCTTAGGGTAAATTCCTAGGAGTGGAATTCCTGGGTCAAATGGTATTTCTATTTTGAGTTTTTTGAGGAACCTCCATACTGCTTTCCACAATGGTTGAACTAATTTGCATTCCCACCAGCAATGTAGGAGGGTTCCCTTTTCTCCACATCCTCGCCAACATTTGTTGTTGTTTGTGTTTTGGATGTTGGCCATCCTCACTGGTGTGAGGTGATATCTCATTGTGGCTTTAATCTGCATTTCTCTGATGACCAGTGCTGTGGAGCATCTTTTCATGTGCCTGTTGCTTTGGCCTATTTTTTAATAGTTTGTTTTCTCATTGTTGAGTTTTAAGAGTTTGTTATATAGTAAAATAGCAGTCCTTTGTCAGATGTGTCATTTGCAAATATTTACTGCCAGTCTGTGGCTTGTCTTTTTAATTCTCCTGACAGTGTCTTCCACAGAGCAGACATTTTAAAGTTTAATGAAGCCCAGCTTATCAATTCTTTCTTTCATGGCTTGTGCCTTTGGTGTTGTATCTAAAATGTCATTGTCAAACCCATAGTCATCTAGGTTTTCTTTTATACTATCTCCTAGGAATTTTATAGTTTCATATTTTACATTCAAATCTGTGGTCCATTTTGAGTTGATCTTTGTGAAGGGTGGATGGTCTGTGTCTAGATTCATCATTTTTCAGGTGGGTGCCCAGTTGCAGTGCCATCTGTTGAAAAGACTGCCTTAAGTTTTGTAAGAAACCATCACAGTGTCTTCAAAAGTGGCTGTAGCGTTTTGCACTCCTGCCAGCGCTGAAAGAGTTCCTGTTGCTCCGTATCTTCACCAGCACTTGGCGAAGTGCCGTATGTTTGTGGGTCTGTCTGTGGGCCTTCTGTTCTGTGCCTTGGTCTGTCTGTCTGTTCTTTCATCAGCACCAGGCTCTCTTGATCACTGTAGCTTTACCATGAGTCCTGCTGCTGGATAGTATCGACTTTGTTCTTTAATATTATGTTGGCTATTCTGGCTTGATTCTTTTTTATAATTTCCATTTCTCAGCTAATAGTTTTTATCTGTTCACTCATCAAGACAATTTTTTGGGGAATTATTTGAAAGCATTTCCTTTCAGTTTTTCAACATATTTAAAGAGCTACTTTAAAATCTTTGTCTGATATGTCCAACATCTGTGCCATTCTGGGCCAGTTTCTATTAACTGATTATTGTTTTCTTTGACCGTGGGTCACACATTCCTCTTCACTGAATGTCTAATAATTTCTTGTCTGCATGCTGGACATTGTAAATGATATGTGATGGAGACTGAATTCTATTATTTTGCTTTGAAGAGTGTTTACTTTTGTGCTCACAGACAGTTCAGTTACTGGCTGTTCACCTTGAACTTTGTGTAGGCTTGGCTTATCTCTGTCAGGGCAGGTTAATGGATAGCCCAGAGTCATTCTAATGTGGTGGGACTCAGCTTCCAAACTGCATCCTCTTCAGACCTAGGGCTTGGTTTCTAGCTGGTACAGTAGGTCTGGAGTAGTCCCTGCTGAAGGGGTGACCCCTGTCATGGAAGTGAGGCCACTGAGGCACTTCACCGGGTCTTAGGTTGTCAGTCTGCACTCGGGCAGGCTGGACCCAATATTTTGTTGATCTCTTGTGTCTGCAGCAGCCACTGTCCAGTAAACCCTGTGTGGTCCCTGAGCATGCATGGCAGAGCCCTCACACAGGACTCACAGGGACCCACGTGGGCTTCAGTCCCTCCATGGTGCTGCCTCGCCTCACAGATGGCAGGTTCTCTAGCTCCCCAGCGCTCTGATCTTGCCTCCATGGCTTCACGTGGCTGCTATGCCCTGCCTGGACTTTGTGGCTGGAATGTTTCCCCAGGCAGAGAGCTGCTGGGGCATTTGGAGGCCCACCTTGTCACTGGACCTTCCTCGCCTGTTGTCCAGCACCTGGACACAGTTGCTTAGTGTGTTTGTCCAGTTTGGTGGTGGGTTACGTGTGAGGACTACTCTGGCACCGGCTGCCCCATCACAGCCACACTCCCCAAACAGATACTCGTAGCTCTTCTTTGGGAATTGTACTCCTTGTCATTGTTAAACATGGTAGATAGTTTGTTCTGATGCTTTTGGCTCTGAATTCAGTCTTTCTTATTACAGAGTTTGGGCCCCTGTTTCTCTCATGTATCTTTGCCAATCATTCTTTCAGCATCTCTCCTATACATAGCACAGATTTGCATTTAACTTTGGAATCCAATCAGAAATCTTTTCAGTGTATTTTTATTTCTTTATGAGAAATATAACAGCAAATACCAGGAAACTGTGGCACCCCTGTCGGGGGCAGGGGAGGAAGGCATGTCGTTTTTGTCGTCACTTATGGTGGAGCATCAGATAGTCTCACAAGTATGAGGTTGGTGGTTATACCTTTGGTCCCAAATGACAAAAGATGAGCAAATCGGTGAAATTAAACATCCATCTCTCTTACTGTCCTCACATATTTCTATTAGTTACATAACTGGTTCTATAGCCAAAATCCCCATATTGTTTTAGACCTAATCCTACAGGTTAGTGGATTCGGTGCCCTCTGCCAGACCATTTAGTGTAGTTCTCCAGTTATGCCTTATGAGACTGGAGTTAATCTCCTAGTCCTTCAGGAAGAGCTTATGGGAGCACATTCTTTGGGTTCTTACATGTTCAAAAATGCTTGTCTATTGTTTTTATATGTGAACAACAGTTTGGCTGGATATAAAGTTTTTGGACCATGCCCTGCGCAGGCTTTGTGTGTATCACTCTGCTGTTTGCTGGTACAGGTGTGGCCAAGGAACATTCTGAGGACAGCCCAAACCTTACCCTCACAACTGACAATCTTTTAGCGTGACTACCAAAAGGACTTGTTAAAGTCATGAAATCCAGTGGTTTTACTAAAGTACATCTTAATGTTGGCCATTCTATAGCCTCTATTTGGGCTTGGATCATAAGACTTCAATTTTTAGAAATTAAAAGTGATTTTCTAAACCAGTGAATGTCGGCGCATTGCCCCCTGTCTTCCATGTCTGCTGTTTTCTCTGCAGTCCACTGTAACTGTTCCCCTTTAATTCTGCCCCCTTTGAATCATTCCTGCCTTTACCATCTTGTTACAAGTCTCCTTCTGTTTCTGATCCCACTTCATCTCTGAGTTTTTCCTTCTACATCTTTCCTGTGCTTTGACAGCTCAGATTTCCTTCTTGTGTTTTGCTGCTTAGGTTCTTGTTTTATAGAGGTAATTGCTTCATAAAATTTTGTTTTGTTAATTTATGGAAAATGACAATTTATGACAATTTCCACTTGTTTTCAAGGAATGTTATCACTTGTTTTTCCATGCTTTTACCCTCCTTTTTCCTTGTGTTAACTTTGTAAAAATGAAAGATTTTCACTGAGGCCACTATGGCCCCATTAGGAGAATTAGGAGGAAAAGGGCTGCTGTTGAGGGATGGCAAAACAACTTCTGGGCGGCAAGAGCTCACGGCACACGGGACCAGGCCAGACCCAGGATCAGTGGGAGGAAGTGGCCGTCTGGTGTCAGCACTGTGACAGCAAGGTGCCTCTGTCTTTAGTGTGTGGGGACGGAGAGGCCAGACTGCCTGGCGACGCAGGAGGCAGTCCTCCGTGACCAGGAGTGGCCGTGACCGTGAAGGCAGCTCTGGTTCCCTGTTGCAGGAGGCGCGTGTGGGGAAGAGGTGCCAGCTGGCTGCACAGCCCCCGGAGAGGCACTCCTTGCTGTGTTCGGCTTGCCCCCATCGCAGAACCAGGCCAGGACCAAGGTTTTGGCTGTACCCGGTGCAGCACACCCTGCAGCCGTTCGGGTGGGCTGTGCCTTCGGTGTTGCCCCTCGCCCTGCCCACGCTGTGCTGGCCTGCCCTCTGGGCAGCCCTTCAGCCCATCTTACGTGTCAAGGTCTCGCTTACCTCTTAGTTTTGCTAAAGACGGAGTTTGCATTCCTTGTATTCTTTGTGTGTCGGGCGGGTGTGAGGTTTCTCCAGGAGGTGCTGATTGTTGCCTGTCAGGCTAGAAAAGTCGCTTCTTGGATGGTAGGGTGCAGGGCCAGGGGCCCCAGGACACAGCCCACTGGGGCTGCCCTCACACAGGGGCTCGGGCCTCTGAGGGAGGGTGGAAGTCCTCTGTTCGTGACCCAGGGGTTCCGCCGAGGCAGAGGTCAGGCTGCTCCCCTCGGCCGGTCTGCGCCTGGCTCCTGGGAGGTAGAGTGTGCGTCTGCAGGGCTGTGCGGCTTCCTGCGGCCTATCCCCCTGCCTGTTCCGGCTGCAGACTGGGGCACCACAGGTGGGGGCCTCTGTGACAGGTCAGAGCAGCCATCTCACCGTTCTCCCTGCTGCTCTGCTCCCAGGTGTGCAGAACTCACGAGCTCACCAATCCTGGGATTGCCGATATCAAGATCCGGCCAGACCGCAAGATCCTGGCCACCGCAGGCTGGGACCACCGCATCCGTGTGTTTCACTGGCGGACGATGAAGCCCCTGGCCGTGCTGGCCTTCCACTGCGCTACTGTCCACTGTGTGGCCTTTGCCACTGACGGCTTGCTGGCTGCAGGGTCCGCGGATCAGCGCGTCAGTGTCTGGTTGCTCTACCCGCGCACGTGACCCACCCCCACCCCCCACCCCGTCGGCACACATGGGCGGGGGAGGCGGGCACCCATGCTGTGGCCTGACCCAGGCACACAGACACTGCGTGGGGCCCGCAGATGGCAAGTCGTGGGTCCTTCTCTAGTTACGGGAAGAGCCCTGTCTGTGGAGTCCTCCCTTTCTGCACGAGGCATCTGTGCAACACTGACCCTGTGGTTTGAAGAGTGACTGGGCTGGACGCCTGGGCACCTGCAGCCAGTGAGCAGCCAGCCTGGAGCATTTTACAATAAACTTGTAGCTGCAAATCTGCAGGCTTGACATACAAAATCTCTGGGGGGACCCCCAGCTCCCCTCAGGGTCAGAGCCCAGAGCCCCCTTCAGACCCTCCCTGGGCATGGCAGGCAGACCCTGTCCCGCAGGGACCATCAGGGCCGCCTGTGTGTGGCTCCTCACCTGAGGCCGACCAGGAGCCCCCGACGCAGGGCTGAGACTGCGACCAGCACAGGGAGGTCATGAGACCCCCCAAAGGGGGCCAGGCAGGAGGGCATGGGTGGTGGCAAGGCCTCTGTGCAGACAGAGCTTGTGCTGAGTGTGGGCACAGGCCAAACACAGGATCTGCAGGTGGGCATGTCCCCAGGGAAGTGAGACCGAGATGGCCCAAGGCCGCCTGCTGGGCACGACACACAGCAGGAGCAGGCAAGGCAGACCGAGCCTCATGCTGGCACCATGCACACGGGGCAGCAAGCAGCCAGTGCACCAGGCCTCCATCCTGGCATGGCCAAGCCCAGACGTCAGGGTGACTTCTCTTCACACGGGTCATTGATTGGGAAGGAGCGGGGCCCTGAAAATTGGGTTGGGGGCTGTGGGCAGACCCTGAAGCTGGGGGCCTCAAACCCTGCTGTCCTGCCGGCCGCTTTGGCAGAGAGCTCCCTCGGACCCTGCCTGGAGGAGTCAGCCTTCCTTTACCTGATGGATCTGCGGTGGCCCCCCTAGGGCACTGGCTGTGTGGGACACTCAGGACCCCTGCCCTCTCCCCACTCTGCTTATAGCTAGACCCAGGCCCCACGGGGTGAGGCGCCAAGGGTGGCCTGTGATGACGAGGCTCTGCTCCAGAGAAGCTGTGTGGTTCTCCTCATTGATGCAGACAGAAATCTGGAGCACACGTGTGGGGTCCAGGTGGCCTGGATATGAGATGCGTCCAATGAATCCGCTGCCACAGGCCCTACCCACAGGGGGTCAGGCCTCCGTACCCCAGCCAGTGGGCTAGAAAGGGCTCAAGGTCAGGTGGTCGGAACATGGGCCGAGGCAGGTACGCCGGTGCACAGACATGCCAGAACCCTCAGTGTGCCGCAGAGGGAGGGACCCGGGGCTTAGGGAGATGGGACGCTTGAGGGACTCACCCCGAGAGACCCGCTCACCCACCACGGGAGGGTCCCGAGGACACGCCTTCCCTCCGACTGAGGACATGCCTGCGAGGGGAGCCCAGCTCTGCTTGGCCGCCACAGAGCAGGGGTCTCGCGTGGAGCCTTGGAGCTGGAGTGGTGGGGCTTGGCGGGGACATGGGGTGCTGGAGACAGGGTGGGCGTGGCCGCTGGGCAGCGGTTGTGGGGCCAGCGGGCAGCTGCTGAAGGCTGGCAGTTCTCAGGAGCAGACGCCTTCTGGGTCTACCGGACAGACGTCTGGCCAGGGCTCCCTGGGTTGAGGGTGGTCATTCTGAAAGTGAACTCTCTTGTCCCACCCATGGCTGGGCTGTGCGTCTCTCACAAGCCTCCCTGCAGCCCTGCTGGGTCCAGAGCCGCTGCTGGAAGCCCCTGCCATGGTGCCATCGACCTGCCCCAGGTCTGAACCAAGGTGCCGGGCACTGGGCTGGGGTATTTGAGGAAGGAGTGCCCTGTTTATGTCCCTCTCACCAGCCCATGAATCTTGGTGACTGTCCTTTGGCAAAAATCACTGTGTTTACAAAAACAGCCATGGGGACATGCGTTCTAGGTAAAGGACAGGTACTGCGTGTCAGCCCAGGGGGCACAAAATGTCTGCAGTGAGCTGTGCGTGTGGACTGCCACGTCCCACCCCTAGAGAAGGAAAAAGGAGGTATTGGCAGACGCAGACCGGGGTTCTGTACCTGGAAGTGCCAGGTCTGGTAATTAAGGCAGGCAGGTTCCAGGCCTCCGAGGCCTGATGGGTGTCGTGTGCAAAGACGCTGGCCAGAACTTGTTTCACACGGCTAAGCCTCCGGGAACAGCAGTGGGGCCAACTAACTAGAAATGTTGGTGTCCAACCAGTGGGGCCCTCCAGGTCATCACCCGGCCCTCCTCTGTGCCTGCTGGGGGGCTGCGGCCTCACACCGCACAGCCTCTGGGTCAGCCAACCCTGGGCACTAGCCAGGCACCCCAAATTTGAACCCCACAGTGTAGAAAGAAGCGGGCCCTCTCCAGACACCAGCCTGGGGAAGACTGTTCGTAAAGCCTCAGGCGGTCCTTGTCACATCCCCAGGGTCTGCCGCGCTCTGGGACCCCACCGTGCAGGGGCTCTGCTGCCTTCCAGCGTCCTGCAATCCCTGGCCTGCCCCAGGGTGGGCTGTCGTGCCATAGGACAGCTGGGCCCTGCGAGGAGGGGCCTCCGTGCAGCTCCAAGACGCTGCTCACCAGAGGTCCCTGCCTCCCGGTCCCCTTGGCATTGACTTGGGGCCCTTTCCATTCTGGGGATGGCTTCTTCCTTCATGTGGATATGCTCACAGATGCATTTGGATAATAGCCCCAAACTAGACACAACCCCGGGTCTTTTGACAGATGGAGAAGTAAACTGGTACGTCCATGCGTGGAGTCCCCCAGCCGTGGAGAGCAGCCCAGACAGACCCTGAGGAACTGGGGTGAAGGCACAGCAGTGGGAAGCCCCCCGGGCCCTGGCAGGCCAGGAAGCTGTGTGGCCACCCCAGGCCTTGCAGGGTGCCCGCCCAGGCAGAGCGGCACGAGGCACCCCCGTGGGGCTCTGAGCAGCCGTACTCGGGCAGAGGGCCTGGGGAGGTCCCCGCCCGCGCTGTGGCAGGGCTCCTCCTGTCTCCATTCTGCCCCAGTGCAGAAGGCCTGCTTTCCCCCACACGCCTGTGTTAGTAAAACCTGTCCTGGGAGGCCCAGTTGCCAGTGTCCCTCGACCTGTTAACACCAGAAGGGTGAGAGCCGAGGCCCAGGCCGTGCGGGATTCCCCACCGCCGGCCCGCAGCCCTTTCCCTCGGACACGTCGGGCAGCCGAGGAGGGAGCAGGCCCGGCATCCACCCTGCACACTCCACCGCGTCTGTCCGCGGCCGCTGGTGGCTTTGTGCAGCCAGCCCCATGGTTTCTTCCAGGGCCCAGGTGCCTTTTCTGGTTACTTGGCTGTTACCTGAGAACCTTCACCGGCTCCTAAATGCAGGTGCTGTTTCACTCAGGAGTCATGTGGATGGCATATGGTGCCCAAGGCTGAATGGCAGTGACTCTGCGCCAGGGACACCGATGTCACCCTGCTGGCAGTCAGCCACTCCCTGGGAGGGGGCAGGGACGCGCAGAAGGCCCCATGCAGGGAGACGCTTGGCGGCAGAGCCCCGAGGTCCCAGGCGAGCGCGAGGGGATGTGCTGGACAGCCATCACTTGTTGCCCTCACACCCTCCACAAGACACGGTCCAGGCCGCCTGTCCTCCGAGAGATGCAGTCTGTCCCCTGGCTTCTCAGCGTCCTCCCTGAGCATCCCTTCAGGCAGTGGCGAGGCTGCTCGGCGCAGAGGAAGTCTGTGTTGGGAGAGCCCTGCGACACTTCTTGTGCGTGGTTCCAGCTCTGGTCAGTGTGCTGTGCTGTCCCATCCTTGTTGAAAGAGCTTCTGCAGGTCAGGGGTGCGGGCATGTTGCAGCCAGGACCTCACCGACTGCAGCCAGCTGTCAGCAGGCAGGGCCTTCTGCTAGCCCCTATGCCTGTTGGCAGAATTTGGAGCCTTGTGCTGTAGGACAGAGGCTGCCCAGCCTCCTTGCAGCCAGCAGGACCCTCTGGCAGCCCCAAGACCACCCTGCAAGGTGGGCCCCATGGCCACCCAACGCAGCAGGTGAGCAGCCCTCACCCAGCATCCCACTGCAGGTTGAGCCCCTATTGGACAAGCAGGCGGCCAATGGCAGACCCAGCAGGACCATGGATGTAGCCCATGACCATTGAGAAGTCACTGCCTTTGTGCACCCTCGCCCTGAGTTCTGCAGATGTGATAACATCAGACAGCCGTGTGCCCTGGGAACACACAGCCCGGCCTCGGCATCATGGTGAGTGAGCCCCTGGGAGCTGGAGGCTGTGCTCAGCAGCGAGGGTGACATGGGGACAGGCCAGCTGGGCACGGCGTGCAGGGAGACCTGGCAGCTCACTCGCAGGCGGGCTCTGTGCTGCCGTGCTGTGCATGTCTTTACACTCCCCGTGGGTGATGCTCAGCCAGGTGTTTCCCACCTGCGTCTCTTCCAAGAAGCCACAGAGCACCCTCCGCACAAAAGGACTGTTTGCACAAAAACAAAACATTCCTCCAGGGGGTTCTTTAGAAATGCTTGCTACTCGACTAGCTATAACTCCATGGGAAAGCCTGGTGTTAGAGACAAGCTGGCACAGACGGAAGCCGTGAAGCGGAGCATGCCGTGCACCTGTGCCCTGGGTGTGGCGAGCCGCGGCCCCCGCCCCACAGCTCGGGGCCTGCAGTCCCCGCAGCCAGCCCGCACCGCCCCCCTGCAGCCTCCTCCGCCCTCACTCTGGAGGCAGCACTGCTCTGCCGCAGCTCAGCTTCCTCGGGCCGGCAAGCTCAGTGCCGGCCTCACCAGCCTGACCCAGAGGCCCGTTAGGAGACGGACAGGAAGGAAGCACCTGGGCGGATGGAGCTGAGCAACATGCCGAGGGCAAGGTGGCCACCGCTGAGTGGAGCCCCGGACAGACGCCCACCGGGCATGGGGCGGGAGGCAGACCTGCATGTGTGGCCTGTCAGCCCTGTTTGGACAGGTGATGGTGACCGTCGTGTTGATGCCTGACACGTCCCAGGCCCATGTGGGGAATTTCCAAAGACATTCCCAAACCAGGCTGGGGCATCCACGTGGGAAGTCACGAGTGGGAGATAGGACCATGACATACCCCACTGTGTGCCAAAGGGAGACGCTGAGAGGTGCTCGTGGCCTCGCAGGGAAAGCCCTCTGCCTCCATGCTCGCCGGGTGGGGCCCTGGAGTCGCCCCGCACCCACTCCCAGCACCCGGCCTGGGCGTTCAAACCCAGGAGCAGCGCCAGGCCCCGCATGGGCCCCGCGTGGGCCCAGGACGCAGCAGGCATGAAGATGACAGTCGCCACCGTCTGTCCAGACAGGGCTGACAGGCCAAGGATGCTGACCCTCAAACAAGAAAGGCTAACCGAGGGGCCGCGGCAGCCGGGACCTGCACCCCGCCAGGCTCGTCCGCCCGGCTCTGGGGCTTCGAGCCCCCAGAACCAAGAAATGAATTTCTGCTGTTTATCGGCCACCCAGTCTGTGGAGTTTTGCTATAGTAGTCCAAGATCACGAAACAAAGATGCTTATGTTTCTGTTGTTTTTTTCAGACATGCATTGTCAAGACATTGCGTCAGTTCCCTCATGAGTCAGTCCAGTCATCCTGTTGACGCCATCGATAAAGCAGCCACGCCCAGCAGCTTACGACAGCACCCGGAGTCCGCGGATCAGGGGCTTGGGAGGGGCTGGGCTGGGCACAAGGGGGCACCTCTCAGCATGGCGGTCTCAGGGGAGTCAGGCATCTTATGTGGAGGCCAGGCCTGGGGAGGCCCCAGGCGGGGACTGTGTGCTGCGCTCCCGGCAGGCGGCCAGGCACACGCAGACGCCCACTGCCTCTCGGCCCTGCTGGGAAGGGTGCACATCCCGACACCGCGGGGCAATCTCTCCAAACGAAAGGGCGCTGGATCAGGACCTCCCCGTCACAGGGAACCCGAGAACTCCTCATCTCGGGGAGAGCCGCCACGGGTCAGAAACTGAAAGTAAATATGAATGTTGGGCTGCAGTTAAGGGTTCCTCGACCTGGAGCAGTTCTGTTAATAAAGAGGCTCCTTCCGGCTAGGGCGTGCTGGCTTCACTCAGACAGCAGCAGCCCGGCCCAGAGAGAAGCTCCCCCACGACCTCGGTGGGCTGAGCCCGCGGGTGCTGAGAACACAGTAAGGAAAGAGCGAGAAGCTGTTGAGAGAACCTGAAGCCTGCTTGGTGCCTTGGGACCCAGCTGTAGCGCATCTCGTCCATGTCTGTGGCTTTCCTGAGATGTCAAGGCGTTCTGAGATCTGATATGTTAGGCTTGTCGTTTTTGTTAAATATCCAGAAGCATGTTTGATGAATTTGCAACAAATGTTTAAATATTGGGGAAATTTTGCCTTGTTATATCTATATATTTTGATTTATCAAATGAGAGTGTGACTACACAGAGATAATTTATTACACAACATACAATTTATTAATCATGAGAATCTGTTGTACAATCCGTGTTTCCTTGACTTTGGGAATTTCAAACACAGACCATAATACAGGGGAAAGCAGGAACGCCCATATCACCGGCAGCCGGCTCCGATGTCAAAGAGACGCCCACCCGGCTGGCTGCCCCACGCCTGCAGCGCCTTGTCTCGGCAGCAGGCACGCCAGGACCCTAGGGGTCTGCAGGCGCCCGGGAGCTTGCCGTGCGCCCCTGGGACTGGGGTGTAACTCCATCTGCTAAGAGCAGGTGAGGGACTTGAGTCTCCTCCTCACAGACTAGACAGAGGCAGGTGTCTGGACGCACAGTCGGGCGGGAAGGCTGGGTGTCCCCGAGTGTGAGCCGTGCTGGGCAGACGCCTTTCCTGTCCAGAACCCTGCGCCCGCCATCCCTCCTCCTTGCCTGGAGGGGCAGAGAACGCGCTGGTGTGCTAACCAGGAGTAACACAGCCTACAGCCCTCCTCACGCACTGCCCGGCTCCGTTAAAGGGGCGGAGAATGAAGGCTGGAGAGGGGCAGGCCAGAGGAGAGCCTGCCCTCACTGACACCCACCTCTTGGAGGGTGGGGGGAACGGTGACCGAGTTCCGCCACCCGGTAACAGCCTGCGGCCCGCTGTCGTCGCCCCCGCAGCCCTGGCACCCCTGGAATGTTCCCCAGCCCTGCTGCCGGGATCACAGAGCCGGGCCCTTCCCGAGCCCGGCTCTTCCGCTCACGTGACGCACTCACCATCCATCCGGGATGCGTCCCTTCCTGCACTGCTGGGTCTTGGGATGGAGGAACCAGGGACTTCCTGTCCACCTGCTGGGACCCAGGTGGGCCTCGGCCTGGCTTTGGCCGCGCAGGCTTCTGTGAGCCTTCAGGTACGAGCCTCCTTCTTATGGGGAGATGTGCCCACCTGAAGCTTCACCCAGCCACCCTGACAGTGGTGGAAGCTGCCCCTGAGAAACAGGCCCTGGCCCAGAGCGGGCGGCTCAGGCTTGGAGGTGCGCGGCATGGGCACGGCGGCCGGCCCGCCCCGCGGTGGTCTGCCCCTGCAGAGCCGGTCCGAGCTCCCCGGGCCCTCCCGGGGGGCGCGCCGGCCCCACCCACAGGGGCCTGGCCATCCCAGGGGGTATCATCTGCCCCTCCCTGCGGGAACAAGCAGGCCTGTGGGCAGAGCTGTGTCTCAGCAGACACCGGGTGGCAGGCACTTAGTTGTGTGTACCCCAAATCTGCACACACTCCCGCCTGGCACCACGCCTTTGCCTCCTCTGCCAGGGAGGGCTAGCTGGGCTGGGACCTCCCAGAGCCAAGGGGCCCCATCCTCCCTCCTGAAGAGTCAGGGCCCCTAACTAAAGCTCGGGAGCCCCACAGTGGCCAGGAGGAGGGGCTGGGAGGAGCCCTGGCTCTTGGGGTTGTGTTGGGGCAAGGCAGGGGCCGGCCTGGGCCCTGGCACTGCCTCACTGGGAAAGCCTCAGACTTGAAGGTGGCTTTAGGGGTTCAGCAGTGCCGCTGGCCTCAGGCCACGAGAAGTCACTCCCTCCACGCCTTCTGGCCTCCTGCTCAGGAGCCAGCTGGACTGTCCTGGGCACAGGCACTCAGAGGGACCATCTCCCAAGGGTCCTGACCCTTACACCAGCTCCCTGCAGCCCAGGACCCACCGCCGGACTGCCTGCCTCACCGGCGAGTCTGGGTCACTGGCACCAGGGAGACCTGCGGAGAGGACACGGGCTGAACCCGGCCTGATGGGAGCAGAGCCAAGGCGGCAGCCGGGGCAGGGCAGGGCCTGGGCTCAAAGCCCTGGAGCTTAGCTGACCCGCACCCTGGGGATGCCTGCCCTGGGCGCTGTGGGGTGCTGAGGGGCGGCCCTGGCCTCACATACCCAGTGTGACAACCAAAATGGTCTGTAGACATTGCCCAACGCCCTGAGGGCAGGCCTGCCGTGGTAGAGACCGGTCAGTCCAAGGTGAACAGGTGCTCTGGGGTGTTTCACTGTGAAATACACATACATGTACTTAGAGAATCCGGACTTGCCGTTCTAGCCATTGCGAGTGTCCGGTTCAGTGGCATTCGGTACCTGCACACTTGTCAACCGTCACTCCCCTCCGTCCCTCAGACTCCCCTCCCCAACCTGAAACTCTCCCTTAACACTAGCTCCCTGTTCCCCCGAACCGCTGTTCTGCTGTCTCCATGAAGCTCTCTACCCTCGGGACTCATGTCAGGGGCTCAGACAGCTTTTGTCCTTCTGTGTCTCACCGAGCATGATGTCCTCAAGTTTCCTCGTTATGACCCAGTAATAGTCCATTGTATTTTTATAGGTCATATTTTTAAATCCATTTATCAGCTGGTAAGTTTTATCCATTGATCGGTTGCTGGGCATGGGTCGTTCCCTCCTCTTGGTGTGAACGTGGGTGCACAGGCCCCTGGTGGAGACCCTGCTCTGCGGTCCTCTGGTGCCAGGGGGCAGCGCCGCCGGATCACAGGCGGGTCTACGCCTGCTGTTCTGGAGGGTCTGCCGAGCTGTCCTCCCAGCAGCCCCGCCGTTCTACATTCCTGCCAATACTGACCTCCTACTTCTTCGCTTTTTGGGTTTTTTTTTAGTAATAGCCATCCTGATGGGGATAAAATGGTTTCTTGTTGTAGTTTAATCCAGGTTTTTTATTCATCATGAATTATTCTCTGGGCATACATGTGATAGGCTCTCTGTCTTTCAGAAACTTAAATTCTCCCTGGGATGAGATGTATGGAAAGTCGCTGAAAACTGGACAGGAGCCCAGCAGCAGTGTGCAGGCTTCGATGAGTGAAGCGGCCTCGCTGGCATGAGGGAGAAGGCTATGCAGCCCCTCAGGTGTCCTGGCACACCCGAGATCAGTCCCCATCCTGGTGGCGACCGTGTCAGAGTGCCTAGATGCCCAGGGGCGCCCGCCTGCAGCCTACCTGCCAGAGGGGCAGGATTTGCACGTAGCCTCCGACGCAGGAGGGCAGGTGGGGGCAGGGAAATGACAGCAGCAAGTGAAAAGGCTGGAGGCCACAGGGGCAGCTCTGGGGACAGCCCTGCAGTGCTTCATAGGCAGCACCTGGCTGTCCCACTGTCCTGAAGGGAGTACCTACCGTGGTCCTGGGCCCCCAGCTGGCCACCCAAAGTGGGGGCATGGGGGTTCTTGACCCCTGGAGCTAAGGAGGTGAAACGTGTCTGGAACCACCCAGCCCCAGGGGCCTGCTGGACGGTGCCTCCGTGTGGTGCTGGTCAGTGCCGTCTGCAGAGGCTCACTGCCCCTCGCTGTCCATCCTGCTGCCTGTGGCCACTCCTCAGTCATGCCTGTTGGGATGGCGGCTTCCCTCCGAGAAGTGCCTGCCTGCCCTCGGGGCTGGGCCACTGGGTGCTGGGTGCGTGGGGATTTGTGCATGGGCATCTACCTGCTCGCTCAGCGGGCAGTCTGGGGGCAGAGATGTGGCTCCCCGTCTTGCTGAGAGGCCCTCAGGCCCCCGCCCCCTGCAGGCTCTCCCAGAAGGGCCCGTCCAAAGGGCTTCCCAGGGGCCAGCTGCATCGTGACGAAGCTGCTTGTCTTTCTAGGTCCTTTGAAGAATTTACTTACTGTTACCAGGAGAGAGATAATTTGCACAGAGGTGGCTGCGTCCACATTTTTTGCAGCCACAGCCACAGTTAAAGGGCTCTCAATTCCCACCACCACATTGGATGAGAAGAGGCCACGGCCTTTCATCCACCTTGCTGCCCTTTGTCGACAGTGACACCACCCGGCGGAGAGCTCGCCATGGTGCGGGGCTCCCTGCAGCCCTGAGCCCCCCGCAGGCCTTGCAAGAGCTGGCTGGCCAGCAGCCCTCGGGATAGGAATGCGAACATGCTAAGGCACCCAGGCTCAGGGCCTGTTTCTCAGCTTGTGCCCCAAGTCTACCAGGCTGTACCTTCCACGAACAGGCTGGAGCCCAGGAGCCGGGTTCCCCACAGCAGCCCTTCGCTGGCTTCACCAGCAGCAGCGCCCAGCACCGTGCTCCAGGCCTGGCCCCAGCAGACGCATGTGCACATGGCTGACAAAATGACCGTGTCCCTCAAGTCTGGTTCTTCGCCAGCTGTAAGGCTGTTACTCGTTCTCGCGCACCAAGGAGAAGTCAGACCGTGACCCCTGAGACTGAGATGCGTCCTGGCTTCAGCGATGCTGAAATGTGAGGAACACCCAGCGTCTCGGAATCATGCCCTGGTGACACGCTGCGTGCGCTGTGGACCAGGTCTGCATGCAGGAGCCGGGCCGGCTGCTCCAGGGCCGAGGGGATGACGTGGCTGGCAGTCACTGGACAGAGAGGATCACCGCATTCGCTCTGCAGTCAGAAGCTGATAAAGGATGTGGACGGTGCCGCGCCTCTTTATAAGTAAGAAGATCATTTAATTACTGCTATTAAAACCCAAGCTGCTCCCCAACATGGGCTGCTTTAACAAAATACCTCTGGTTCTGCTGTTCCCCACAGACGGACCTGGTGGCACTTAGAAGTGCCGAGACTCCAAATTTCATCTTGTAAACCCATCTGGTTTGAAGTAGTACAACAAGCAGGGAAGGAATTGAATCAAAGATCCAATTTGTGGGTTTTTTTTAAATACAGAGAATTCATGAGGTAGTCGGGAAACAGCCCCTTCCTCCCCTCCCAGGGCCCATGCCAGGACCCAGGTGGCTTTGAGGGGTGAGGGAGCTTGGCAGGGAGGGATGTGGGGACCAGGTTTGGGCCGAGGTGGCATCAGTGCCCACATGCAGGCGCCTGTGTCTACCCTGAGGACCTGGGGCGCCGCACACAGGGGAGGAGAGGGCCACCCCCACCCCAGTCCCACCGGCCTCCGCCATTCCCACCATGCTTTCCTGCACAGGGCCGGGCTCAACACCACAGCGTTGGGGGCAAACCGAGTCTTGGGGTCTGACCAGCCAGGCACGTGCCCTGCCTCTGCCACAGGGGAGCCCTCCGCTGTCCTAGGAGCTCCCGGCGCCGCCCCCTCCTCCAGCTGCAAGGCTCTGCTGGCTGTGCCCCGGGCAGCGTGGCCCTGTGTCCTCCCTCCCGGGCACCGGCGCTGGGATCGGGGCGTGTGCCGCATGCCCACCCCCTGGACCAAGGGGCCCCCTCACTCTGTGGGCTTCCCCCCTGAGGGAAGAGGGCTGGAGCCCCACAACCACTGGGCCCTGCCCTCCCCACCCCAGGCCCAGCCGCCCCAGAGCAGGCTCCCCTGCTCACACAGTGGCGTCTCAGCACATCGCCTCTGCACCCCAAAGGCGCCCCTCTAAGGTGTTTACCCCAGAGACCTGGGCCCACGCCTGCCTGTGCCCTGAGCTCCCCACACGCTCGTTTCGGCTACTTTCTCTTGGTCCCAGAGAAGGCATGAGGGGTCACCAGCTCCCCTTCAGTGGTGCTGCCACCGGAGGACCCCTACACCAGACCTGTGTGCTGTGGGGTCATGACAGTCCCTGTGTCCCGGGCTTTTGCAAGACTTGCACAAGAGGGGGCGGCACCCACAGGGCTTGCTGGGTGCCCACCACTTGCTGAGTCCTTCAGTAGCACCAGTTGCTTGTGCCGGGACATCCTGAATGGCGGGGTGGTTTGCCAGCCTTCCCGGGAGCTGAGAGGTCGGCATCAGGGACGGAGGCCCCGGGGCGGAGGGAGGCAGCAGCTGCCCCGCCTCCTCTAACGACGGGGCCTGGGCGGGCAGGGGTCATCCCACCAGACCCCCGGGCCCTGGGGTCCCTGAGCTCTCACACAGGACCCAAAGGGACGAAGGAAGGAGTGGACAGACCCCACTCCTCCCCGCTTAGTCGAGAGTTCACCCATTCCCCTCACTGGGCGGCCATGGCTTTTGAAAGGGCTTCCAGGACTGAGGAGTCCACAGTCCCTGGCCAGATCACTGAGGTCGCTTTCGTCCACGCCTCTGTCCTCCTGAGTCCTGGCAGCTGGACACCTGGAGAAACTCAACGGGAGCGGGACAGGGCCACCGGGCCAGCCCAGTAGCTGAGGGGCGAGCCTGTGAGGCGGCCTGTCCGAGGGGCCCAGGCCCTGCACAGCATGGCCACTCCTAGGAGGGACAGCCAGGCATGTTCACAGGAGCCCAGAGTGAGGGAAACGGAAACAGAAAGGAAGCTGATGGGACAGCCGCTTCACAGGGGAGTCAAGGACTGTCCAGGGCAGCTGCCGTGGGAACGTCAGCCCTTCAGGGCAGGCAGTGGCCAGACAGCGCCTGCAGCTGGCAGCGCAAACCAGCACGCATTTTAGCAACAAGTGAGCGAGAGAGTGCTTTTCTGAGATGCAGAGCCCCCCGCAGAAGCTGGGGGACGGAGCCCGCCCTCCCCTCGTCCCCTCCAGGGTGAAGGGCAAGGTGCCAGCAGCCTGGGCAGGCGACACGGCCCGCACACAGCAGGGCTGCCAAGAGGGCCGGCTGAGCCTCACACTGGGCCCGGAGGCACCCGTCCTAAAACAGCCCCGGCGCCCGTCCCTGGGGACTGGCCGCCTGTGGGCAGTAGAGCTGGGAGGGGGTGACAGTCTGGGCCAGCTCAAAGCACACCACGGAGCACAAGCAGGCGGCTCAGGCGCCCCGCTGCACAATTCACAAGTTCTCAGCTGAGGGGGAGGGGAGAAAACAACGCCTTTGGGAGGCCGCTCCCAGTGTGGGATGAGCCCTCATCTGCAGCGCCTGGCAGGCTGGGTGCAGCCCCCACGCCGCCCAGCGCTTGGAACAGAGCCAGCAAGGGACCCCCCCAGGAGGGGTTACATGTGCACAAGGTTGGCCAGTGGCGTACTGAAGGCCCGTGCTCTCGGCTGCCCCCTCTCCCCTGCAAACACCCAGCACCATCCTAGCTAGGGGGGAGCTTCTCACTTGAGCCTTGAACAAAACCAAAAGGGAGATCGCTCCCACTGCAATCCTCACGCCAGGCTCCCTGCGCCACGGGCTGGGTGGTGAAAGGGTGCGCAGAGAGCAGGAAGCCCGAGAATCTCTGGGCCCACCCAGAAGACAGGCGCTGCAGGACACAGCCTGGCGCGTGGGAGGCCTCCCAGGACAAGGAGAGGTGCGGGATGCATTTGCGGTGTAGGAGCCCACTGGTGCATGCAGCACGCCCAGAAGGGGCCTGCTGTGCGGGTGGACCGGTGTCCATCATGGATGGAAGTCCAGAGCTGCCCTTAGGGGTGCATCCCTGGAGCTGTGTCCACGGAGCCTACTGGCCGCTCAGCAGATGCTGCGATCATCTTTACACTCTGGCACCAGATGCCCTTTTAGGTTTTGGGGGTCTCTGCTTCCAGAGCTCACCTTTCAGCAGCCTTGGTCACCCCTCCTTTCTTAGACCTGCCTCATGGCAATGGTTCCTCCTGTCCAACTGCTAAGCCTTCAGCCACTTCACACCACCAGCATGAACACATCTGGAAAGCAACTGTCCAGTCCAGGGTGGACATCGTGACATGCCTGGCTGTGTCGCAGAGAGGTAGCACCAGGCTGCCACGGGCACCTTGGCACCAGCACAGAAGGCGGGCAGAACCTCGGCCACTTGCATTTCCCGTCCACTCTGTGTCCAAGTTAGCAGCCTTGACGTTGACCGGCTGTCCGCTTTTCCTGCCTGGAATCAGGAAGGGAGTGATCAAAGGGCCCCTCTGGCCCCCATCCCTGGTGTTGAGTTAACTAGGAGAGGTCCCTCACCACCTGGCCTGGGAAAAACGCTTCATAGACTGGTCTCAAGATGACTCATGACCACTGTCATTGTGCCCCCATCCAGGTCCTTCCGTGGGGACCTGACAGCGAATAAAGTCAATAAACAGGGGAAAATGCATGCCGGGGATATGGCCAGCCAAGGGAAGTGCTAGAAGAGCAGAACTGCCTGTTTTTGTCTTTCCAAGATCAGTCAGGGCTTCTCCCCGTTCCCAGCCCCTAACCCAGTGCCCTGTCATGACCGGTATTCCCTGCTTCGGTGGAAAAACTCCAGGACAAGCACTGATCCTGAAAACAGGCCAGGAGCGCTGGAAGTCCTAGCAGAGGGTCAACTGCCCCTGTGATTTATTTAAGTTCAAAAGGCGGCGTGCACACCTGGGGCTGGGGCGGAGCCCTGGTACCCACTGCCTGGGGGGGCGGCAGTTAGGACGCAGCCGAAAGGTGGCCGCGGGGGCGAGGAGCGCAGGCCAGGGCCGGGAGGGGCCGGGAGGAGGGTGTGGGGAGAGGCGTGGCCAGGAGGGGGCTCTGGAGCGGGCCGGGCGGGGGCGCTCGGAGGGCACCGCCCGGACCGTCGCTCCGCCCGGAACCGCATCTGCGGCCCGCGGGGACTGGGGCGGGGGAGACCCCAAAGTCCCAAGTCCATCTGGACTCGCTCTCCCCGAGATCCCGCGCGCGATCTAACTGGACGCAAATAAAAGGACACGCAGGCAAGCAGCTTCCAAAAGAGGCGAAACCGTTTATCAGGTCGGCGCCGGCGCGGTATCTACAGTATCTACAAATATCTACACGTATCTACACCGCCTGCAGACGGGGCTCTCGGGCCGTCTATACTGCAGCTGCCGGCCGGGCCGAGGGGCGACGCGGTCTCGCGGAGAACAATAAATATCACTTCCTTCCGCCGCTGACCGGGCGCTTTGGCACTGGCGGGCGCAGAGCCCGTGGCCCTCGCTCGGGGCCAGCAGGGACCCACGGTGGCTCCGGGATTGGAGAACCGGGTACTTCGACAGCTCCGGGCTGAAGGGTGGAGGACCCCATGGCTTCGAGGCTGGGAAGGGGAGGCCCGCGGGTGCCCCGGGCAGGAGCGTGTTCTTTGGTGGCCCTCGGGGCTGTGCGGGGGCGCCTGCGGGGACCGGGCTGGAGCGGCCGGCGGCCGGCGGGCGCCCATTATCTGGGGCAGTAGTCGTAGGAGCCGGGCGGCGCGCCCCCGGCCGACGAGTACATGTTGGCGGCGGCGGCGGCGGCGGCGGCAGCGGCGGCGGCGGCGGCGGCCGCCGGGCTCACGGCGGGGTGGTGGTGGTGCGGGTGCGCGTGCGGGTGGTAGCCGTGGCCGCGCAGGCCGGGCAGCGGGTAGGGAGCCGGCCGGCTCTTGGCCCCGAGGTAGTGGTCGTAGGCGGCCGCCGGGTACTTGTAGGGGTGGTGGTGCAGCGGCTCCGACGCGCCGGGCGCCTCCAGACGCAGCTCGGGGTGCGGGGGGCTGGGCCGGCCTCCGGGCGCCCCGGGCAGCGGAACCAGGCCCCCGGCCCCGCCGGCCCCGGGCAACGCGGGGCTCAGCACCCGCGCCAGCAGCTGCGGCGGGTGCGCCGGGTCCCCGAGCACTGCCGGCCCGCCCGCGTCGCGCTCGAATTCTCGCCGGGCCTCGGCCGCGTCTGCGGGGAGGGCCGAGGGGTGAGGGCGGCCGGCCGGGACCGCAGAGGGGCCCCGCGAGGGCCCTGCCACCGCTGGCTGGGAGGAGGCGCTCCCCGCCCCCGTCTCTCCGAACCTGCCCGAGCCCCGGGCCCTCCCCAGGGGCCCGCGCCGCTCCGCGGGCCGCAGAGGCGGGCGAGGCGGGCGGGGCAGGCGGAGCTCAGCCGTCGGGCCGGGCGGGCGAGTGCGCGCTTGCCCGCCGCCACGGCCGTTGTGCAGCCGGCGCGAAGGCCGCGAGCACCCCTGGGGTGCAGGCGAGGCCAGGCGCGGCCGCCTGCCCCGGGGGGAGCGCGCGCAGGGCCGTGGCCCGGATCCCACGACCCGGGCCCTACCTTTCTCCGCGCCGTTGGGCTGCGTGGGGGAGGCCACGGGGTTCCGCGAGCGCGCAAAGGCGCTCATGAGCGGCAGCGCTCCAGGCCGGTGGTTCCGGGGCCTGCGGGAGGGAGGCGGGCGCCGGGTGTGAGGGCGTCGGGGGCTAGGTGCCCGGAAGCTCGCTGTCTCCTGGTGGGTCACTCACCAGTCCTCAGGGTCACAGTCTCGGAAGCCTTTGGCGAAAGGGTTGCTGGCGATCTTGAGCTGCGTGATCTAAGGGGAAGCAGGCATTGCGCAAGCTGCTAGAGACCCGAATCTCGGTGGGGAGGCGTAGGGTGGGGAGGGGAGAGGAGGGGGCGAGCATTAGGGGGAGGCCCCCCAGGAAGGAACCCTTCACTCTCCACAGACTAGAACCGTCCCACAACTGCTCACTCCGCTGCAGACATGGTGACTCTTTCCCGTGGCATGGGGTCTGGGGAGCCCACTGTCTCTGGTAAGAAACCCTTCTTTGCGACCCCAAGGGATTGGAATGGAGACCCTGCGCCCCTGGCTGGGATGAGAATGTGGTTGTCTCCACCTCCCACCCCACAGTGGGGGAGAGCAGAGGGATGCCCTAGGAATCCGGGTAAACTGCACATCAGGCCCCTGATGGGGAGTTTCCGGAATGGTTTGGAAAACAAACTTTCAGGCTGCAGTGACAGTTGCCGCTGGAGAAGTCAACCTGATATGGGGCTGGGCCAGCCTACAGCAAAGAGGAGGGGGCTGCCTGAGGCCCTTGGAGGTGGGGCGCCCTCCTGCTTGTGTTCCATTGGGATCCATAGCTTGCTGGTCCAAACCCCATGGAGCAACTGAAAATCGCACCCCCTCCCAGAAGTAATGAATTTGCCCATCCCCAGGGCCTCACCCGGTGGTTCTGATAGGCAGTGACCGCAGTGAAGCGGGTCTCCTCAAATACAAAGGTTTTGAAGTTCTCCTCCGCGTATTTCTCACTATCTTTGCGTGGATCAACGTAGACAACATGGAAGCGAGGCTGGTATCTGTGCATGGAATTGAGAATAATCTGGAAGACAAGGTGGTGGAAGAGGCTGAAACTAGGAAATGAGGCAAGGTCCAGAGAGCCAGTGAACTTCCCAGAGAAAGTGCATGGGCAAAACCCTTAGTTCCCAGAATAAGGTCTAGCCATGGGGCCTAGGCAGTGGTTGCAACCTCTTGGGGACCACTGGGAGAGGCTCCCCAAGTGGCTAAATGCCCTAGGTTTAGACTTTTTACAGGTCCTTGACAACTGCTGCCAGCCTCAGCCCAACAGGAAAGCGGCATCACTGGTCTGGATTCTGCAGACTTGGGCCTCTGTCCCTACACATGGCCCCATTCCTTTCCAGGTAAAAATCCTCATCAAAAAGTCAAGAATGCGGTGAGGGAAGCAGAGTGCCCCCCTCTTCCAGGCCTGTGGTCTGCCAGGCTCTATGAACCCCTGATGGGGGTAGGGGTGGGGTGGGGGTGTGGGGAGGGGTTGGGCAGGGACCAGCTGCCTATCCACACCAGGAGCTGCCAGAGATCTGGCTCTAGCTGTGCTCAGCAGGGACTCTGGGGGGGCCTGCACTGCCGACAGCCTGGGAGGGGCGGTCACTCACGTGGCCATTGTCATCCAGCAGGTTGTTGGTCAGCTTGAGCTTGTCAAAGGACACAATCTGCTTCATCCACTGTGCACCCTTGGCAGGCGAGTCAGGATGGTAGTGTACGCGGCCTGGCGTGGCGGGGTCTGCCTTCCCAGCCACCAGCCAGGAAGAGCTGTGGAAGGCGTACCTGGGGCAGCAGGGGTCACACCGTGTTGGAGTGAACCCAGAGGGCCTTGCTGAGCGAACCCCGTAAGTGCCTCTGAGAAGTTTCCCCACCAGTGAAACTGGGCCTCTGCTGCCACATGGCCTGGGAGCTTTTCCAAGGGGGATTGTGGAAAAAACAGAAAGCTCCCTCCATCCCAATACAGCAGACGGCAGGAAGCCCGGCACTGGGAGGAAGCTGGGCTCCTGGCGCCACATTTCGCTGCAAGCGGGTCTACCTGCTCTGGGCCTCCCTGCCGGCCTGCGGTGTCGCCAGCGTGGTGGGAGCCTGGATTTGGCCACGCTGGTGGCCTCGGGCTCAGGGCCGGCCACGTTCTCTTTATTAATTGCTGTTAATTGTCTGGGCAGCTGAGGCCCGCCCCACATAATCTCTCTGGGCCACCCCACCTTTCCTGCCTGGCTTCGGGGCCCAGCGTTCCAGAGGATGGGGGAAGGAGACGAGGTGCCCACGCTCACCTCCCAGGAGAGGGAGGCACGAAGAAAAGCAGGGGCTGTGTGCAAGGGGCCTGCCGGCCTCAGGCTGAGCCAGCCCAGGGGCGTGGGAGCTCCTCTGGCCTGTGGCTGCTTGGGGAGCCCGGCCCGCCACCTCCTGAGGGGGCTTCCTGAGAACTGCTAGGGCTGGGGTCCGACAGGGGTGGGGAAGGAGCAGCTCTCGCAGGGTGGTGGGGCAGGTGCCTGGGACCACCCCGTCCCTCACGTCCCGGGCCACCCTTAGAGACATCAGCAGGCAGGGACCCGCTGCTTCCCAGGGCACCCTCCCAGGTGCTGCTGGGCCCTCACCGGTAGCGCTTGTCGTCCACCGGCACGAAATCCATGAGGAGCATGTAGTCCGCCATGGGGTCCATGCCGAAGAGCTTCACTTGGAACGTTGGGAACATGCGCCTGGGGGCAGCGAGGCCTCCAGTCACCGCGGGAGGGGGAGGGCAGGGCAACCCCACCTTGAGCAGCCCAAACCGGGGGCCTCATGCCACAGCTGTGTTTGGCAGCCTGGCCCCTCTGTCTTGTCCCCCTTTGCTCAGCTGCTCTAATCTGGCTAGGCCCCTGCCCAGCCAAGAGCAAGTGGAGCAGTCCCCTTTTTTAAAACAAAAATGGCTAACTCAGTGCTAGAGCTCAGCCTGCACACCCCGACCTTAGTGGATCGCATCTGCCTGCCGCCTCCGCCAGTGCGGAGCCAGCCTGGCCACTGCTGAGCCTGGCTGTCCCATTCGGAGGCGGCCTCAGCCAGCAACGCCGAGCGGGACTCCTGGGAAGCGGTCCCAGAGACTTCCAGCCCTCAGCAGAGCCCTCCCCCAGCTCGACCATCTAAGCGCCCGGCTTGAACAAAGTGAAACTGGGAGGCCCGTGTGATTCCGAGGAGTCCCAGGTGCCCTTTCCCGCTGCGGCTGGGGCGCTCCCCAACCCTCGAGTGAAGCCAAGGCCTTGGGGCCCTCAGCTCCAGCTCTGCCCCAGCCCCCAGGCCTCCTGTGCAAAGCTGGGATCACCCCACCTTCCTCTGGGACGCACGCAAGCGCCCCCCAACACACAGCCACTCAGGGTACACTTGGCTCATGCCCTCCTGATCCCCCAGTTCTTCCTCCTCGGACTCCAGCTCGGTGACCCATCTGGGCTCTAGGAAAGGACATTCTGTGGCTCCCGGATGGGCCACTGGCGGCAGGCCGGCCCTGTCCTGATGGCACAGAAGTGCCAGCCACTGGGTCCTGAAGGACAGTGTGAGGGTTGGCCCCCAGCTGCCCTCCCTACTGTTTCCCCTCATGGACAAGTGTGTGCGGGCAGTGGGCAGAAAACAAGTCAAGGAGCCGGCCCTCCCCGCCGCTGCCGGCCACAGGGCGCTACAGAGTGGTGGCTTCTGCGGTGAAGCCTGGCCGCTGACAAGGCCCTGGCCGAGCTGGCCTGAGCCTGAGGCCAGGGCACCGTCCTCAGGGGACCTCTGTACCCAGGGACCGCAAGGGGAGCCTGGGGAAGACCCACGGCTGGGGCTGAGCACAGGCCCCAGGCTCCCCAGGGAGGATGGTCCTGAGAGGGAGAAGGAAGCGGGAAGTCTCTGCAAACAGGCCCTGAGCTCCGCGGGCTGTGCGGGCTCGGAGCTGGTGTCTCCGTGTGTACATTAGACACAGCCCGGCACCCGCCTTTGTCTGCTGGTCAAATCGGTTGCATCGCAGAACTTGTTCCCCTTCTCTCTGGGCCCGTAAAGCAAATACAGGGTAATTGGAGGGCGGCAGGCCCCAGCCGCAGAGCCAGGCCCCATAATCTCCCGAGACGTAGGCCTGGAAACCCAGGAGCAACTTCCACCAAACACAGCACCGTTTTGAGGGGCTTAACTCTCCTAAAAACTTGCCCAGATCCCCCTCTTTAGCCCCGTAGCCTGAACTCGGGAGCCAGCGACCGGCGTTTCCTTTGAGGTGGGATCCGCTGGGAACCAGCTGGTTGGCGAGGCCCCGGGAGGCGGCTGCCTTCCCCAGCCCGGTGTGCTCTGAGCCGGCCCCTGCTTCCGGCGGCCCGGCGCTGCGGGTGGGGCGGGCCCGTCTGCCGGGCTTCCCCCCGCCGGCCTTCCCCGCCGCTCCGGGTCCCCTCCCGCCCGGCACGCCAGGCGGCTGTCGCTGGAGCCGGGACCGTGCTGAGCGGAGGAGCCGGCCGCGCCGAGGGGCCTGCAGGTGGCCGGGCCGCGCCCTCCGCCCCGTTCTGGGCCCCGCTCGCGTGGATCGGACCGGCGCCCCGTGGGGAGGGTCGCGGACAGGAGGGGGGCGCCCTGACCTGCCGGCCTTGGTGACGATCATCTCGGTGCCCAGCTGGTTGAACTCGTCCCACAGCGCCTTCATCTCCAGCTGCGCGCTCACGCTGGCCACCTTCGCGTTCTTCTTCACCGGCGCCTTGGCGGCGGCCGCGCAGCTGGCCCCGGGGCCCTCGGGCTCGGCGGCGGCGCTGGTGGCGGCCCCGGCGGCCGGCGCGAAAGGGTAGGCGTGCGGCGGCGGCGGGCCCGGGGC